>CP137667.1:28927572-29527572 GCA_037976565.1 Mesocentrotus franciscanus | reverse complement strand
GAATAATACTTTTGAATTGTATTTTGATTATTCTGAGTTGTATTTTTATTGTTCTGAGTATGATGTAAATTTCATGATTTCGGTCGATCATGAGGTCGATCTGCTCGGGCCGAGATTGTGTAGAGATCGTGTGTACGTCTAGTTGGTCTAGTAGGGATCGCGTTGGAATTGTATGTAGATCGGAATGATCGAGAAATGATCGAAGTTGTGGTCGACTATACGTCGTGCAGGAGTCGTGAATGGTCGAATGTGAATCGTCAATGGTCGAATAGCGGTCGGGAAGAGCTTGTGTTTAGGCATGTGGTCGGGATTGGTCGGGAAAAAATGGGTGATCGGGCTTGATTGGGCTTGGTCGGGTTGGTTTGATCGGCAGTGGGAACCCACCATAACACGGGGTAGGCCCGCTCTGTTGCAGCGTGTATCTGCTACAACACATTATGGAGTGGATCGTCTCTTAAAAGTGTATCTCCTTGATTAGACAGAGAGCGGGTGCACGCCATGCTGCCTCACTCTCGCGGGTTCGTCGCCTCCTTGCACGGACAACGCCGGCCGTGCTCTCGTCCGCTCGTCCTCCCCGGGACCCCGGAACCACCTTTAACGACATCGACAGCGACCACGGGGTCGACGTGGCACGCGGGATACGGGAGACATGCCTCGTGGAATTGTGTGGCCGTTCCCGCGCCACGGCGAAGGCGGACGCGGTCGAGGAAAGACGTTTTTCATAAACCGTTTTTACCCCCCGCGACGATTTTGCGTATTAATATATAGATATTTCTAGTGAACTGCAAAGAATTGAATTATTCTTTCAGACATTAATAGAGATTTTCTAGAGAATAGGTGAAAGACATAAGGTGTGAATTCGATATAAAATGAGTGATAGAAGAAGAAAAAGAATGTTTGGAAGGATGGATGAATGAATGATTGAATGAATGATTTGATGAGTAAATAACATATTAACATAATTTTCTTAAATAAATGTGTATAATTCTCTCCTTCCCCCTTCCTATCTTCAGTATCATTCTATATCTGCATTTCCGTTATCTACCTATCCTTCTATATTCTATCTATGAATCTACCTATTTATGTGTCTAGCTATCTACGTACCCATCTCTATCCTAAATCTATAAGTATCAATCTGTTTATAATAGCCATAAACATAAAATGAATATATTACCTTTAAAGCGTTTAATATCAATAAACCCTGGCTCTTATGTTCCTGTCAGTCCCAATAACTGAATTAGAAACACATTGGCCCTTATGCATAAAACTTTGTCTAATTTTGAGTCTAAATTATTCATTTATTCAAAAATATTTCTTGACTCGTATAAAATAAAACACCATTTTCTTTGGATGAAATTACGACTGATGTAGATTGACAAAGAGAAAGACAAATTGAAGATATACTACAATATAAATAGCTTTTTGTATCCCTTTTACCTCACCATAACACCCGCAATTAATCTTGACCTACACCAGTCACCATGACTGAGGCATGAGTAGGGTTCATGCATTATGCAAAATACACAATTATAACGTTTCATACTCGAAAATCGATAAATCAACCCCCAAAATGAAGCTTCACATTGCATATCAGTAGCACAGTTTCGAATGGGACATCCGGGTATTTCTCGATGTTTTGCCCTTCTCAGTAATGGCGGACCGCCCTCCATGCGCGCACAGAGCTTTGCACGGGCGCGTATGACGAGTCCGCACTCTAGCCTTATTAAGTATATATCTCTATGGTTCTTACCAAGTTCAAAGTTCATTCGTTTATCAAAGGTAGCCATTTTGGCGGTTCGAACGTAATACGTGATTTAGTAGGCAAGCTATGGTTTTATACATATATGTCTCTACAATTACCACAACCAGGCGTTCGTGTAACAATCCACTTCGTGGTATTATTGAAGGCTCATAACAATTACGACTACTTGTACTGTAACAACGGTAAGTGATAAATGATTGTTAATCAAATAATTTTCATAATTAAATCGTAAATTTGTGAAAAATTATCCTGTTTGTCTTATCTTATCTCGTGCAGTCTACGCTATGGCATCGAGTAATATGCATATTACCCGATGCCATAGTGTAGTCGTCGTGTATATGAATAGGTTCGTTGCATGTAGGTCGCGTACAACATATAAGCTATATAATTTACCCGAAAGCTCAGTGATAATTGAATATTGATAACTTAATATCATAACATATTACTCCCTTTTTATGACCTTCATGATTTTGTTTTCATTTCTATTAAAAAGGACTTGTTACAAAAATATATGCTTAAAATTTCTTCTTTTTCAATTTTTTGGTGGGGGATCGACGGCGGGAGATCGACGGCGGGAGGGGGGGGGGGAGTGCCGAATCCAATACTGACAATCAGTCAGTCATTATATTCATCGTAATATTATACTTTCTACTTTGAAGTATTATCAAATTAGAATAATATGTGAAAGAATCATTTTCAACTCAATGTATAACGCTATTCAAAGCTGGCATTAACAATTTGGAAATGTATTTTCTTTGTTGTAATACAGGGCATATTGATTCGGCCAAGTATTTCCGTCAGCATCAACCATTTTTAATGGCAGGTGAGTCCAATATGTACTATGTTGTCTAACGAGAACGTAAATATGCTGTTGAATATATAATGTCTTCTTGCTGTTCTTCTTCGTCTTGTTCTTCTTCTTCTTCTTCTTGATGTTGATGTTCTACCTCTTCTAATTCTTGTTCTTTTCTTCTTCTTCTTCTAGTAACCTGTAAATGGCTGTACAGCCGAACCAAAATTTGTCCCATATTTACAATCCAAAGGGAATAGAACCTTTGTAGTAGTTTTTTAAAGGGAATTTACTACTGACTTTGCTCAATATCACTGCGGTGACCAGCCAGAATAATTAAGAGAATCTAAAGTTATATTCGTTTTATTGTGATAGAAGGAAAAGGAAAAGGAGAGGAGAATTCTAATGACAAGTTGCCTCTAACCAAGACATCAAGATATACAAGTAGTTTGACCTTTTTTCTATAAGTATTTATATCAGTTCTAGATCTAAGCAATGGTTAAAATTGAATCCCTTTCCTCAAATATTATTATTGGGGTCCATAAACTATTTATTGTGCCTCTACGAGCCCCATTTTAGTCTAATCTCTTTTGATACTGTCAGAACCTTAAATTATTCCTAGACACAATATCAGGAACCCTGAATGAGCCGTTTTATCTGAAAGTGAAGAATATTTAGTGAGGTATAGAAGAAATGTCCCTAAAAAGGATTGCTTTTCAAATGTTCCCTCAATTTAAATATGAAAGAAAGAGGTTTGGACCAACTTTCATTACAAACGTTTGTAGTCCGATACATATATTTCTGAATGCAATGCATCTGACGTTCAGCAAAATTACAAGTCAACTCTCATCATTTTTATATGATTTCATAGCGTCAAAGTTTACACCACTTCCCATGTAATAATAATAATAATAATAATAATAATAATAATAATAATAATAATAATAAAACTTTATTCTTGTATAGCACTTATATCTGTCCGACTTGACACTCCTTTCCCAAATGCTTCCAGGCAGTTTTCTTCTCGCACAATGTTCTCACCAGAAGAGAATTGAACTTGGTATTACAATTTTTAATTACTTTTCTCTCCATATTTCATGTATTTTCCGTCACCAGGTCTGTTACCCTGTACCAGAAATTTCGACGATATTTTGGTAACAGTTTCAAAGAGAGTCCGCAAGGACTCAGAAATCGACACATTAGGAAAACAAACTTGGATTTTTGCCGGAAGATATTCATGGGTACATAGCAACCAATTTCAGAACCCAGAATATAACATATGATGGAACTCTTCAAATGCTTAGGGATTGTTCGCTTCTAGCTTCCGATGGTACTGACGCACAACAACACTCCGTGTATGTGAGACTGCGATACATGAACAATCCCCGCTTTGTGCCACATACAGACTTCTATACATTCACAAGGTTGACGGCAGAAGCCTAATGTTCTATATATTAGCACATCGAATTCGTTTTTCAATTTATAAGGACAAGATATAAGTCAGGTAAGTGTGTATATACCTATGTTCTATAATTTCGGTTCATAAAGTAAGCAAAAGAAGACGTCATAAAACAGATATTAGGACTGTATAGGAAAGGACCTGCTTTGCCACAGAAAAAAAAAATTTAGCACATAATCACAACGCTGATCGATAACCGCACCAACTATACTGGGTTACATGTATATAATACATGTAGTTTTGTTTTGGTATCGAATCATCCGATCGCCATGCCTTAGTATTCGCACAATTGTACATGACGTCACGTGGTTAATAGACGCGGGAGTATATCTGCATAATGTAATTTAAGAACGCATAAGTGATACTGTAGTTTCGTTAATAGTGCTATACTGCTAGCTAGTGGGAATTTGTTAACTTCGCTTCGGTACCCTACGTATTATATACTCCTAGATAGTTATAGAGATAGACCACACAGTGTCTAAGATATGTCTACACCTATTTGTAAGTACAAGTATGCTCTGTTTAGCTTTTCGCTGTCAATCGAAAACACTCCTTGCTGCAGAAAATATACATTTTAATAAAAGAAAATGTACACAAAAACTGAAGTATACCAAATTGAGCCAGAAAGCACATGGGAAAGCATTTTATTGTGGGTGGTTAACAAGACAATTTTAACCTCTTTAGTATTTAGTGTAAAGTTTCCTTTATGCAACATATAAAATATTTTAAAAGTAATTTTTCACTAAGACCTAAATATTGGTATTATTAATAAAGTTACGACGTGTCTCCCTTTTAATTAATTAATTAATTAATTAATCATTTATAGTTCTTTGATACTCCCATATTTGAATTATGGTCTCTTCGTTTGGGGTAACACACATCAAAACACATTAGATTTTATTTCGAATCCGCAAATCTCCTTCCTCATCTTCCTCTCAACCCCACATGCAGCTTATCATTGTGTATTATGTTCTGTACCCCCGATCTCTCAATTCTTTTTGGGCATTGTCTACTTTTGTAATGTGACCATGTACTCCTATCTTTGTCATGAAAAAGTACTCTCTTGTCCCGTTCCCGTCTCTGTTGGCATCCCCCTTTTTCCTATATGTAGTTCCTGTTTGTAGTTACGAATTTATTAATTTAATAACTCCTTATTCTAACCATTACTTGAGGGGTCTACAATTGTGCAAGCGTTGCTTTTTAGTGGACCCCATCTGTTTCCCATATGTATCCCTTAATTTGTGTAAGTGATTATGATTGATTCGTAATGTTCTGTAAGAAACAGAAATAAAATTCAAAATTGAAAGTGAATGTCAAAACCTTTATGAAGCCGTTTTATTTGAAAATGAAGAATATCAAGTGAAATAAAGAAGAAATGCCCCTGAAAAGGGATGTTTTTTTTAAATGTCCGCTTATTCGAAATATGACAAAAGAGAAATGAAATGTTTGGACCAAACTTTCATTCCAAATGTGTAGTCCCATACACATATTACTCTGTGCAGCGCTTATGACTTTCAGCAAGATTATATGTAGAATTCTCAACATTTTTGATGATTTTAAAGCCACAAAGTTCACTCCAGTTCTCACGTATTACACACTCCTTTCCCAATAACTTTCAGGCAGTTCTTTTCTTTCACAACAATTTTGTTTTCACCTGACGAGAACTTTACTTAGTATTAGTATTTTGATCGTTTTAAATGGATATTTCATGTATTTTCCGTCGCCAGGCCTCCCACCTTTTACGATATATTTCAACGATATTTGTTATGGAAGTTGCCAAAAGAGTCCGCAATGACTCAGAATTCGACATATTAGGAATGAAACTTGGATTTACTTTTGCAGGAATTCACAGCAACTAATCACAAAACCCAGCATGTCGCCAAATAACTAATTCCGATTGCTTTGGTGCAATCTGAACAAATTCATCTTGCTGATGATCTCTTGCTCATAACAATTACGATTACTTGTACAGTATACTATAGGGGAAGTGATAAATGATTTTGAATCAAACTATTTCCATAATTCAATCGTAAATTTGTTGAAATTGATCCTGTTTGTCTTATCTTATCTGATGTCGTCTACACTACGTACGGCACCAGGTAAAACGTGTATTTGTATAGGTTCGTTGCATGTACGTCGTGTACAAAATATACGCTATAGAATTTCCTGTAGCTATAGGATTTGTTATTAAAAAGGACTCTTTACAAACACATATATATATTTTTTTTTTGGGGGGGGGGGCAATACTGATAATCAGACAGCCATTATATTCATCATAACATTTTACTTTCTACTTCAAATTAATATTAAATTCAAATAATATGTGAACGACTCATTTTCAAATCG
This sequence comes from Mesocentrotus franciscanus, assembly GCA_037976565.1. Lineage (NCBI taxonomy): Eukaryota > Metazoa > Echinodermata > Echinoidea > Camarodonta > Strongylocentrotidae > Mesocentrotus > Mesocentrotus franciscanus. Next base: position 29,521,215 of record CP137667.1, on the reverse strand, counting down.
TTGTATGAATATAACGCTCTTCAAAACCGGTATCACAATTTGGAAATGTACTTTCTTTGTTGTAATACAGGGCATATTGATACTGCAAAGTATTTCCATCGGCATCAACTATTTACAATGGAAGGTAAGTTCAATATGTACTATGTTGTCTAACGAGAACTAAAATATGCTGTTTAGTATATGATTTATTCTTCTTCTTTTAAAGGTAAAGACCAGTTTTGGAAACGCCCCTCTCTCAAAAAATGAAATGGAAGCTCTCATTACCAATCATGTGAAAGAATATGTTTTGACTAATACGTGATGATACAAATTTTGCAGAGAAACCGCCTACTAATTGATATATTTGGTAAATTATTATATCTATTGGGACCAAATAGATATCGCGCACGTGGTCGCGTAGTTCCAAATACATCTTTCTGTGTATACAGTGGTAACTTTACCAAGACTGGGCAAAAATTCTTATCATTTTGATGATTCCAGAACCTTGCAGTACACACCAATACTTATATGCTAGATGATCAACCTTTTCTGATCGATTCCACAACGTTTCTTTCACAATGCAATCGAATGACCAGAACTGGTCTTTATCTTTAATTCTTCTTCATTTTTGTTGTTGTTATTGTTGTTGCTGCTGTTTTTCTTTTTCTTCTTCTTCTTCTTCTTCTTCTTCTTCTTCTTCTTCTTCTTCTTCTTTTCTTGTTCTTGTTCTTATTATTGTTCCTCTTCTTCTCGTATTCTCTAAATGGCTGTACAGCCTAACTAAAATTTGTCCCGTATTTACATCCCGAAGGGAATGGAACCTTTGTAGTAGGGTTTTAAAAGGAATTCACTACTGACTTTCCTCAATATCACTTGGGGTCTGTGGTGCCCAGAATAATTAAGAGAATCTTAAGTTATATTTGTTTTATTGTGATAGAATGAATAAGAATAGGAGATGCAAATTTCAAGTTATCCCTAACCAAGACATCAAGATATACAAGTATTTTGGTCTTTTATTCGATAAGTATGTATTTCAGTACTAGATGTGAGAAATGGTTAAAATTGAACCGCTTTCCTCAAATATTAGGGGCCATAAAATAGCCATTGTGCCGCTTCGAGCCCTTTCTCAGTCTAATCTTTACTAATACTTTCAGAACCTTAAAATGTTCCTAGAACGACACAATGTCAAGTACCTTGATGAAGCCGTTTTATCTGAAAGTGAAGAATATTAAGTAAAGTAAAGGATTTCTTTTCAGATGTTCCCTTATTCGAAATATGATAAGAAAGAAGTGAAGCGTTTGGACCAAACTTTCATTCCACATAGTTTTATCTGAAAATGAAGAATAGTGGAGAATGCTTTGGTGCAATCTTAACAAATTCGTTTTGCTGATGATCAATCAATAAAGACATGAAATATGGCAGGAATCGGTAGCGGTCCAAGAAGAAGGAGGGGGTCAAGCTCTTTTCTTTGATGCATTGGTATTCGAAACAAAACTACCACAATGCTACCTTTGTTAAGCTTTAGTAAATTTATATGACCTCTATGAATAGGTTTCATTTTTTTAAAGTTCACTAATTTTGTGTTTTCAATCGTTCTGTTAATACTCTTGTTTCACGAGTTGATGTATGTGTGTGTATTCAAATCAAATATACATTTATGTATATATATTTGTCTGTTTGGACCCAAAAGGGAAATTATTTTACACACGGTTTGGTATGGCTAAATGTGGCTATTATTATCATTGTTATTGTTATTATCATAATTAGTATTACTGTTATTATTTGTATTCAACTTTTTTTATTATCATTATTGTAATACATATTATTATCACAAACATTATATATTTTAAAAAGAAAAACATCTTTGTTCTTTATTTGGTATTTGCCTGAGTGAGAGTTGTTTTTTGTTACAGATAATATGTCCCTTTTGCAGCCAACATCAAATTCTGTAGAACTTTGCAGGAATTATGAATATGTCATGTAGCCTATGTCTATCTGTGAAATGTAAACGTTAGCAGTGTCCTAGTATTCAAATTATGCAAGGAAACCCGTTTAATTTCTAGAATTCCCTGTCAGACACTATTGAGTGACTGACTGAAATCCTTTTTTCTTTGGTAATAACAGGTACGTGAGCATTTGTCTACATCAATAACCCACTACTTGTAATAGCTAGAATTAACTGATTGAATCTTTGTGCAGCACAAAACGTACAACAATTCGGTACAAGGGTTTGAAAATCAGACTATTACTTGAGTGTTTGCAATCACTTATGTCGATTCAACAACTAATGGTCGTTGTTTTCCCTCAAAAAGCCATTTTCAAACCCTTTCGTTTTGAGGTAAGTTCTAAATAGGTATTGTCTTTCAAATGCCGTTGGAATTTAACCTTTTCATGTTTTGACCTTTAATTGGGATATATATCACCTTTAACAATTATTTTGCTAAAATAATGTAAAGGTGCACTTTGATAAAGTGTAAAAAGGGTAATGAATTTCATCTTGACTGTTTTGCAAATGAAAACAATGCCGAACAGACGTGTAATTGGATTTCACACTTTTATACTTATTCGCCTTGTTTATTAATTATTTTATCCTTATATCCTAATTATTTTCACTACATGTGCCCAGGATTTATTTCTACGCTACATCCAACATGTTTACCAAAATTCGTCGCTGAAATATTGTCAAGGGAAAAAAGGAAACATTGGAATATATCGATTATAATTTTTCAATATTGTTATAATTATTCAAACTATTACATTTTCTCTATCTCGCTTTGAACTGCAATCAAATTCTTCTTTTGTGTCTCTTTCAACCCAAATTTGGTTATTGCTGGCAGCCTGCTTATATTCCTACGTAACCCTGCGTTCCCCGTCCGTATCCTTCCCCAATTCCTCTGTTCCCTTCTTCTCTCCTTCCAACTGTCTGTCCTCTCTCCCATGTCATTCGCTATCTTTATTTGGGTATTTATGATAATAATAATGTTGAATGTAGGTATATCGTTATTACAATGCTATATACATTTGTTAGGCCACTAGAGGCAAATTTCAATAAACGCTGTTAAAGTCTGGAACAATATAATTATTGTAATGCGTATGCTAATTTGATCTTTATTGTAACATAGTGTTGTAGGTTTTCGAAATTGTATTTTCCTCCATTAAGTAACAACTAGGAACAATTAGGTATTTTTAGAATTGGGGAAAACCAACCATTCCAATAACTAGGGCATGTTTACAAAACATCCCTTAGAGGCGCCAAAAATTAACAATAGATACCGCAGTAATAGGGAATTCCCGGGTTGTAATGTAATGCTTGTTGTTGAATCCACGTTGGGCCTCTTCTTGCTAGCGCTTTAGATTGTCACATGACGCAGTGCCAATGTTTAAACGCATGCGCAGTGATATTCGTTTGTCTCGCGGTAAATTGTCTTTGTTACGTCATTTCGATATCGAATTGTAGATATCGATACGTCTACACAGCTGTTCGAACGTCAACTCCTTAAATTCGTCAAAAAAGCGAAATTAAATAGGTTAAAAGTAACGTGATTGATCAAATTCATTGGTATTTTTTGTTTTCATTGCAGTCACAAATATCTTCTTGAATTAAAGTCTCACCAAATACTGTAGTATGATGGCCGGCTTCGGCATTTGTGTGCAACTCGTAGTCCTTGTGATCACTTCAAGAAAGGCCTAAAATTTGCCCGACTCCCGCTGTGTAAATTCAAAGACGACGAGCGAGAAATAGATGGCGCATGCGCAGTTCCTTAATATGACGTCACTCGTATTCGAGTTCGTTGGGTGTCCAGGATCTAAAGCTCGCTAATAACAAACGCAACCCCACACACACACATGTATTCAATACATTTATACCTTTTCCACACTCATAACGTGTTCAAAATGTCAACTGCTAATAAAGCACACGCTGTCTAAGTTTTAAGATGATTATTTTCATGAAAATTGAATTGAATATTGATACAAATATTATGGGGATCGCCTGCTAGACGGATCTAGCTAGCTTTTATTTGAATGTCGTCTTGTCTTGACAAATAATTTATCATATAATGTCAAATAAATGTTAAGGAGATAATCTTCTGAACATCAAATTTATTTCAATAACAATCAACCTTGAAATATCGGATATTCGGATATTAATTGATAGCTATAAAGTAATAAATGTATTGTCGATTGTGCTGTCGTCTGGAAAATCTAATGGTAAACCATCCAAATGCGACTTATTTTAGTGAACACTGGTTCAATCTTTACTTATATTTGATCAACTGACTACCCGTTTCTGAATTATTATATTTCTCTTCATATTAATTTAATTTTGAAATGTAAGGTAGGGACTGCGCATGCGCCATCTGCTTCTCGCTCGTCGTATGTGAATTGACACAGCGGGAGTCGGGCAATGAATACGGAAAATAAAAAAATATAGGTCTTTTTTTTAAATTGAACTCGTGATAAGGATTATATAACATTAATAAGCCGTCCTTTAAACAAAATATGTGAATGGATTTGTTACAGTAAGGTGCTCGTAAGGTGTACGTACACAATTTATGCAGCGCTTTTTTGCAACCCGACAAAATATACACAAAAATTATAAGGTCTTATTACGAATGACTTGAGAAAGCCGTCAATTTCACGTACGCTCATCTTGCGAGAACAAAAACTCGTAAGATAGCCGTCAGTCTGACGTAAGAAGAACTCGAGGCATTCTTACGAGAAAAAAAAAGGAAAATTAAAAGGCGTTCGTACGAAATCCGTAAGAAGGACATAAGAAACTATGCCCCATCTAAAAATCTTTACGAGCTCTAGAATTCGTACGAACAGGGTGATTCGTACGAACGCATCTTTCGCACAAACCTTTGCGACCGTAGCTTTAGCGTCGGTTACAAATACTTATACGAACTGCTACAAACGCCGTACGAACGATTTTGAGACCATTTCGTAAGATCTTCTAAAGAAGGCCGTACGAAACCAGCGTTTGTCGACTGTTCGTAATTTCGCAGACTGGTGGATGGCATTGTCCAAGATTTGTTTCAACTTCGTACGAAACCCTCTCTTCGTAAGGCGGCCGTACAGACGTCGTAAGAACATCGTAAGAACCATGCAAGATCTTTGTACATTTCGTAGGACAGAGAGACAATCTTGGAAGCCTCAAATTCTTACGATAATCGTAAGAACGCATTAAAATGTTAATAGAGCGTTCTTACGGCGATTTGTATGGCCTTCGTACGAACGACTCCTGGCCTCTGAAAGGCGTTCGTAAGGTGCTCGTAAGGTGTACATACACAATTTATGCAATTTTTGTAGCGCTTTTTTGCAACCCAACAAAATATACATAAACATTCTTACGAATGACGTAGGTCTGACGTAAGAAGAACTCAAGGCATTCTAACGAGAAAAACAATTAAATGGCGTTCGTACGAACTCCGTAAGAAGAACTCGAGAAACTATTCCCCATCTACGAATCTCTACGAACACTGGAATTCGTACGAACGCATCGTTTGTGCGAACCTTTGTGACCGTAGCTTTAATACGTTGAGAGAGCAATTATGTACTAGACATTATTGCTTGCTCAAGGTCATGAATGCAATGTCGGAAATTCAACCGACTACGACAACTCTACATGCCACGTTAATAGAGTGAAATGTCACTCGCAAACACTTATTAATTGTCAAATTAATCTTTAAAAGGAATATATGGCATAGAGGTGTCGTGGTCGAGTGGATACGTCACCGGACTGTCGATCACAAGGTCCGTGGTTCGAGTCCCGCCGCGGCACTAATATCCTTTGGAAAGACATTGATCTACATTTCCCACACTCGACCTAGGTGATATAAATGGGTACCTGGCAGTATCCTTGAAATGCTAGAGCGCCGCAATGGCCGCCTCGCTAAAGCCATGGTAATAATCGGGGCAGCGCCAGCAGTGCCACGACGTGACAAACTTGTGCGCTATATAAGAAACTACCACCATTATTATTATTATTATTATTATTATTATTATTATTATTATTATTATTATTATTATTATTATTATTAATATTATTTTTATTATCGTAAAGGTAAATAAAGAGAGACGAGATGGAGTAATGGTATAGATATAACATTCCATTATGTTATTCTGGGTTTAGGGTTCGCTGCCATTTCGTAATTTAATAGCCTACCGTTACCATTATGATGGCAATGCATTTGATTGATAGATTGATTGAAGGGGTATTATTTTAATTAAAAACCACATAGCAGCTTATCATATAAATTACATAGGATTTACATGCATCGTGCAAATTAATAAAATGTAAGATGCAATACAATTGTATTTATACGTACATTAATAATGTTTATGCATTTCATATCGAATTTGTAACAAAATGAACAAATATATAATATTTATATACATATATATATATATATATATATACACGTACATATATACACCCAAAAATATAAGAGAGAGTGGATGGGGAAAATGAAGAGAGAGAGGGGGGGGGGGAGAGAGAGAGAGAGAGAACAAACAATAATGATAGTAGGTTCTTGTATATAGCGATAATGTCTGTCAAACTCCGGGCGCTCCTCAATTATTACCCCGTCTTTAGCATTGCTGCTATTATGGCGGCTAATCATTCAGGGAATTAATTCCTGCCAGGTACATAAATACCTCACATGGGTCGAGTGTGGCAAGCATGGCAAATATCTTGCCAAAAGATATTAGTATCGCGGCGGGACTCGAACCGCGGACCATGTGATCCACAGTCCGGTGACATATCCATTAGACCACGACACCTCTACAAGTTAATAAAGAAAGCGAAAGAAGGAAACTCAGATTGAAAAGGAGAAAAATAGAGATAAAGGAAGAGAAATTAATTAATTAGTAGACAGGTAGAGGTAAAAGGAGAAGCAAAGAAAGCAAACATGAGAGAGGAAGAAAGACAAGAGAGAGATAGAGAATTATTATGTGTCAAAGAAGAAGATATAGAAAAATATTGAAGAGAAAGAGAGGATTTGATTTAGTGAAGTGTATCATATCTCCTAGGTAAACAGAGACAATAAAGTTCGTAAATTTTATTTTTGATATTTTTTATCAAAATAGGGTCCAATACAGCAAACGAGAGAGGGTGTCTTTTCATTGACATGTGAAGGTCGAAGCGTCTTTCAGGGCACCGCGTGATATGCTGGAGAAGTGGGATTTCCCCGCTTTTGTTCTCTAAATCACTTTGCAATACAGCAACGTGTACTGAAAGCTTTAGTATCTAAACAGAATGCCCTCCGAGTTTCGTTGAATGACATCTAAATAGATCAAGTTCATCATGTCAAGTACCTTGGCGTCTGAGTTGATGAAAAGTTAAACTGGAAATTACAAATAGACAATATGTTGAAGAAAATTGGTCAAATGGTAGGATTTCTAGGAAGACTAAGGCGATTCCTAAGTGAATCGGTACTGAAATTAATATATAGCTCACTGATCCTTCCGTATTTTGATTATGGTGATGTTATTTACAGTTCAGCTTTCAGGAAATGTACAGATCGCCTCCAAAAATTACAAAATAGGGCAGGCCGTATTATACTTTTAAAAAAATGAATTTCATGTCTCTGTTTTGGAAATGCATAATGCTCTTAATTGGCAAATCTTGGAAAAAAGAAGAAATCATTATTCCCTTGTTCTTATATATAAAATTATGAATAATCTAACCCCTGAATATTTAGGAAAGGAATTTGAGTTGATAACCCATTCCTACCCTTCCCGAATTGGAGCTAAAATAAAATTACCCAAACCAAGAACAAATTACCTCTAAAGACCATTCAAGTATAGAAACGCAAAAGCTTACAATACACTTCTTCCTCATATCAAATCGTACCTTAGTATACATATATTCAAATCTAAGATTGCAGAACTGTAGCACATTTCCCCCTCCTTACCTTTTTATGATTACTTGTTGTTATGAAATGTTTTTCATTTTGTTTACTGTTGTTCAGATATATGTTTATGCTTTGTTTTGTTTATGTACCTATTCCGGACCCCACGGAAGACCAGCTTTCCCATGTCGGGTAAGCTGAATGTGGGCAATCCACCGTATCTCATTGTTATTATGTTTTTTATACGGAAATAAATACTACTACTACTACTGCAAGATGGATGAACACGTTTTAACAATGATTGCATATTTCAGATGGATATTCAATAACAGCAATTGTATTCGATCTTTGTTTGATAACGCATTGCCTCTATAAAAAAAGTCCAACCAACTGAATGGCAGTTTCCAGGCCCATCTTTGGCCTCTTAACCTTAAATCTGAAGTAAAGGGTGATCGTGATAAGATAAAAAAAGTATGCCTATCTAATTTAGACAAGAAGTTGCCCCAAAGTTGGCCAAGCATTACCCATTATAACTTAAAGTATACGGGCTTCCCAAAGGATTACTTTATCAATGCACAGCGCTTTTCAAGATATCTCAGTTATCTCTTTTGAGATGAGATTGGAATATGTTAATGTAATATCATATCAAAGGGAACTAGAAACATTTGACCCCAGCTGTAGAGCTTCTAAACCAAGCGATTTTTTCAATAAACTCTGGTTCAATAATAATAATAATATTCCGCTTTTATATAGCGCTAAATACAATGTCTCTAAGCGCTTTACAGATATACTATCAATGCCTAAATCAATGTGGAAAGTGTATTGATTGAATATGCAATTGCTACCAATCGATTCAAAATGAGAATTAAAAATGTCCCTCTTAACCAAGCACTGGTAGAATTGTAATAAGAAATATTAGTTGTTGTTGTTATTTACCTTATGTCTTTAACGATTAGGCTGTTGTTTCACAATATGCTTTGCATCCTTCTGTTTTGGATCAAATTAAATCTCTTGGTATACTTCAGAAACAGTTCAAACGTAGTCATAGTCATAGGGGAAAAAAGGGTGGTCGTCGTAGACTGAAACAACTACTAAAAATACCCGATCTCCCTGCCGCATCCAAGTATACGTCTTCACCCAAAGTTAACTTTGCTTTATGGAATGCAAGATCAATTAAGCATAAAATTCCAATCATATGCGAACTTGTTTTAACTCATGAACTTGACATTTTATGTGTCACAGAGACCTGGTTGACAGGTAATTATCGTGATGACCCACCCATTGCCGATCTTACTACAACTCTCCCAAATTATGACATACATCACATCCCACGTATTGGAAGGGAAGGTGGTGGTGTATGTGTGCTTCTTCGTTCTACCTTCAAAATTCACAAGACCGAACTTCAATCATTCAATTCTTTTGAATATATTGATTTAGCTGTATCATCGAACTCCCAAAAACCTCTGCGCCTCATCATTCTTTATCGGCCTCAAAAAACAAATTTAGATAAGCAACATTTGGCACCGATTTTCTTTCGTGAATTTGGCACCTTCTTGGAAGATATTGCATCTATACCTGGTTTACTTCTCATCGCCGGAGACTTCAACTTTCATGTAGACGACTCGACTGATAGAGAAGCTACTATTTTTACAGATCTCGTAACCTCTGCTGGACTTACTCAATATGTAACTGTACCTACCCACAAAGATGGACACAACTCTTGATCTCATCCTAACTCGAAATACTGATAACTTTGTCTCAAAACTTGCTAATAAATAAAGCACTCATGACGTGTTCGCCACACAGTGGTAGCAGAGTATACAATGTGATTTTTTTGTTTAAATTTAAAGTCACGTTCTCTTTTCTACGTTTAACCTGATTGTATTAATGATAGAAATTCATGAAGTAATAAGAAAAATATCGGTGATGAAGATGTTCATGGTGTTGAATGTAATATAATAATGATAATAATAATAATAAGGATAGCAATAATATATAATGTAATAATAATATCGAGAATAATAATAATATTAATAATGACGATAATAATTCTAACAATAATAATAGTTATACATATAATTATAAAAATAAATATATATAATAATAATGTTAATAATGATAATAATAGTTATACATATAATTATAAAAATAAATATATATAATAATAATGTTAATAATGATAATAATAATAATAATAATAATAATAATAATGATAATAATAATAATAATAATAATAATAATAATGATGATTATAATAATTATTATTGTGATAATAATATTACATCTGGGTTGAGAGTGGCAAATGTGGAGTAAATTCTGGCCAAAAGGGGACGTTAATCCCGGGGCTGGGATTGAACCCCCAACAATAGGATTGAGAGGATTCAATATTTTGACTGGTGTCAGTTGGGCCAACTTGTTAACAACGAGGGACTGAGACAGAAAATGGCCATACGAATTATAAGTCATTCAGGCTTTCGAGCACACACATAAAGATACGTGACCTTTTTTCTCATAATTCGCTCAGCTGGAATAAGTTACCTGAAGTTTCGTTAACAATGTTTAGGAAAATACCGAATTACACAGCCATCCCCACCAGGTAAGCTGACTCCTATCACCTCCCAAAAATTGAGAACCCTACTTGCTGGTAAATGTTTTAATTTTACAGGGCCCAAAGGATTTTAAAGAGAGACCCACTTTATATTGTTTCAGGAATGCACTCAAGAGTCATTTTCTCCAGCAGTATGAACAATGGCCCATATAGACAGCTCTTTAATTGATGATTATTTTTGTCAATCGTTTGTGTTCGCTTTTACATCTCGCACCCATGCCTAGCATGTCTAAAGAATTTACTAGTTGCATCTTATTCCATATTACTACTATCCCTCTAATTCGCTGTACTTCTATATTTGCATGGAATATGAATACAAGCAACCAATCGATCAATGGAATCAGTCTATGTGGAAACACAAGTGACTTCGGGGAAGACTAGTCAGGTGTGCAACCTCTATGATCATATTACGCTCGTCCCTGCATTGCGCTACACGCAATTTCCAAATGTGGGAATTCCCACATTAGTGTGTTCTGAAAATAGTGTACGCTTGTAATTGTGTGCTGCAATGCTGCATCGGTGTGTATGAGTCCAAATTACATGTTCATTGTCCTGATAGAGGAATGGCTTATTTAGTTTGATATACACATGTACTTTATTATATGGAGCTGCTGTAGAATCGTATGCATAAGCAATTCACAATTGACTATGTTATATTTGAATCATGATCATGATCATGATAATAATATGATAACAATAATAATAATAATAATAATAATAATAATAATAATAACAATAATAATAATAAAAATATTGATAATAATAACAATAATAATAATAATAAAAATATTGATAATATTAATAATAATAATAATAATAATATTACATCCTGGTAAAGAGTGGCAAATCCCCTACTGGGGTTCGAACCCTCAACCCTAGGATGGAGAGTATATTTTATATTTTGAATGGTTTCAGTTTGGCCAACTTAATTGTTACCAAAAAGGGACTGACACCTTAAAAAAAAAGCCATATGAAGTATAAGTCATTCAGGCTTTCGAGCACACACATATACACTCTTCCACATGAACAAAATGTTAGAGATACGTGACTTTTCTCATAATTTGGGGATTTGTATGTTTTCGCTCAGTTAGAATTAGTTACCGGGAGTTGTTTTAACAATGTTTAGCCAAAAAAATACCGAAATACACAGCTACCCCACCAGGTAAGCTGGCTCCTATCACCTTCCAAAATTGTAGACCCTACTTGCTAGTATTTTTTTTAATTTTTACAGGGCCAAAAAGATTTGAAAGAGAGACCCACTTTATAATGTTTCAGGAATGCACTCGAACGTTATTCTCTCCAGCAGTATGAACAATGACCCATATAGACAGCTCTTTAATTATAATTTTTGCAAAATCATTCTTGTCGCCTTTACATCTCGCACCCATGCCTAGAATGTCTAGAGAATTTACTGGTAACATTTTACTCCATACTAATACTATCTTTCTAATTCGCTTTATTTCTATATTTGCATCGAATATGAATAAAAGCAACCAATCGATCAATCGAATCAATCTATGTGGAAACACTAGTGGCTTTGGGGGAGACTATAGTCAGGTTCGCAACCTCTATGATCATATTACACTCGTCCGCCCTGCATTGCGCTATACGCAATTTCCAAATGTGGAAATTTCCACATTAGTGTGTATAGAAAATAGTGTACGATTAGACGTGCGTGCTGCAATGCTGCATCAGTGTGTATGAGTCCCAATTGCATGTAGGCTACATTGTCCTGATGGAGGAATGGTTTCTGTATACATGTAATTTATCATATGAAGCTGCTGTAGAATCGTATGCACAAGCAATTTGCAATTCACTATGTTATATATTTGAATGATGCATATGTATCCGGATATAACCGGATGGAACTCAACTGAACAAACATGTTTATAAATAAAGTAATTAAGCACGCAATCGTGACGTGTACGCCATACAATGGCAGCAAAGTATACAACGTGAGTTTTTAGTATAAATCCAAAGTCAAGTTCTCTTTTCTACATTTCACCTTATTATATTAATTATAAAAAGTTATGTAGTAATAAGAAAAATAATGATGATGAAGATCTTCATAATGATGATGACAATAATAATACTACTAATGATAAATAATAATAATAATAATAATAATAATAATAATAATAATAATAATAATAATAATACTAATAATAGTACACTATGGTGGAGATCTAGTGGCAAATGTTGATCATTTTCTGACCAAAAAAATCCGGCTGGGGTTCGAACCCTCGATCAACCCTAGGATTGAGAGTATTCAATATTCAATAATTTGATTGATATCAGTTGTGCCAGGGTGGTATACCAAAAGGGGACAGAGACAGATGAAGAGCTATGACCGCCTATATCTGCAACATACATGACAGACGATGACTTGTTAGGTAATGCGAACATGATTTCTATGGGGCATACAATAGGGTATTGAAGTTGCCTTTGAAATGATTTTTCGAGAACAAAAATCGTAGTTGAGATCGATTTCATTATGAAACAAAACATGTAATTGATAAAAGAAGATCAATGTTGCACGGCGAAATCCATCCCTTTTAGTTCCAGTGAAGTCTAGAATAGATTCTTTGATATGTCTTTGTTTTATGATAAAGGATTGACCTTATTAAAGGTAAGATTATTTATTTCCAATTTCCTTCAAATAAAGAACACAGAAACGTACAACGTTTGAATCTCTCATTCTCATAATTGTATGAACATGTATTTGGCAGACTTGATCAAAGTACGACTTTTCATAATTAGAATATTGCCCTCTACGTTGAAGCTGATTATTATGCTTGCAACTGCGAACAGTCACTGTCGTAATTGTAATATTAGTCATTTGTATTTAATTTCATCAATCAGTATAGACAAGCATACGGTTAAATCACAATACAAAGGAAGATTATTGTAAAATTATTATTATCATCGACTGTATTCTATTGCTCATATGAAAGATACAAAACGAACGCACGATGCTAATTGTTATTATATCCCTTATCGTAACATTGTTGCATTAGGAGTGTACAGTGTACACAACAAGAAAAAGAATATTTTTACTTTAAAAACGTTTCCTGCCGAACAGTTCATTTGTTATTGTTGGCGTCCCGAATAGTTCATCTTTTCCCTGCAAAAGGGTACTATTCTTTTCGTCCCCCCCCCCCTCCCCCCAAGGCAAAATTCAGCGAGCGTACGGGACTTAAAATGCCTCCGCACGGCCAACTCCTTCGGTGTCACGGCGCTCACGCCGTGCAATTTACGCTGTGTGGTAACTGCACCACACTACTGTAGTTCCTGTATAGCGCCAGCTAATTTATTTACATCCTTGAAGGTTTCATATTTGAGCCGTGCAATTGTTGTTTTATTTTATTTCTTTTTGTAATGTGATGTGAATGTGAGTACGGTACATATTATTACAGAAGTGTTCAAGAAATGATACAGGTGGAAGGGATATCAACAAATATACAATGACTCATTCTCGGAACAAGCTAAAACTCGAGTGTCATTGTATATTTGTATACTAATGCCGTCTGGCAAGATATTAAACTATATCTACTACACCAATATAAGTCAGGAAATAGGGTACCTGGCAGGAAATAATCATTTGAAATGCTAGAAATTTCGAAGTTTAATGAAATTGAAATTGAAATGGTTTATTGATACAATTTCATCACGGCCAAAGGACAAATTGGAAAGAAAAAAAAACATTGTTCCATTTTTCGCCCCACGAAAATGCAAAATTTCAGTGGTCATCCCATAATTTATTGTTAAATTTTCGAAGTATTGACACGAAATATGTACACATACATACCTAAAGGTACATACATAATGACGAATGTACATAATGTGAGAAAGTGAGGGATACAATTTGAATAGCTTTTAATTTATTGTTAATCCTTAATGCTTTAAAAAATAATTGGGGGTGGAGAGGCAGTCTGTCGGTGATTGTATTTCATGGAGGTAGTATAGCCGAATTAAACCTGCAACGTTTTCAGCTATTTCCACAAAAAGAAACAGTGGCCATGAAAGGGGACTTTTCGCAATAGGTTATTGACCATCCATTTCTTACACAATAATAATATTTTGGCTATTAATAGATCTGCAGAAGTCTGTCATCTATTTAAAACCTTATTCATTTCGCTAAAGGTTAGTAAGCAATGCCCTCAAATCATGACTCATTCGTAATATGTCTACAACGTACGTCGCTATGTCTTCATTACCTCAGGTATCTGAAAATTATATTATTTGTATTTCATCAAACTGGATTTATTATTCAATGAATATGATTTAATGTGATCACGAAAGAGAGAAGGCCAAAAGTACTATATCAGATTTTCAAGGTAAGATTCAAGTTTGCTTTGCACTGTGAGCGGCTATGAAATGGCGACTGGCTGGGATGCTCCCCAGGGAGGGAAGAATGTGTATTCATAGTGTGTGGACAAGCCTAAAACCCATGACAGGGAAATAATATATTTGTAAAACGCTATTTAAACGCAGAATCTTGTTATTTTTTATATACATTTGTGGTGGTGTGAGACAAGAAAAAAAGGGGAGAAAATGGGAGCAAAAGAAAGAAATAGAGAGAGAGAGAGAGGACAATAGCAAAATAACTGCTCTCACGAACCTTTTCAACGACCTACATCCACACCCTCACATTCTGCTCATCCCATACTATGTTCCAGCATAGTATAAATATTTGTATTCAATAACGTATCTGTACAACTATTTCATTCTTTCCGTGTTATCAACTTAGCCTTCCTTGTAATAACCCTACTGACATGGGCCGCAGTCACCGTCTCCGGAACCACTCCAGAACTTTCCACGACAACCGGTGCCACTGTCAACATACCATGTCTCTTTGGAGAAGGCACGTTAAGTAACATATTCTGGTCCTACAGCGATGGTACTAGGCGTCACAAGATTTTGTCCCTTGCCGAGGGGGAATTAACTGTAGCAGCAGAATATGCAAATCGAGCAAGTTTGCAAGACGGCTATTCGACGCTCATCTTGAAAGAAATAACCGTGGCTGATGAGGGGACCTATCAATGTGTCGTGGACCGGCTAAAGCAAACGGCAGTGTCCAATATCAACACCAAGCTCAATGTTTTCAGTAAGTTTCTTGTTTGATCTTATTGACGGCCGTGAAAAGGTATTGATTATGACATTGTTTTTGGTACAGTCACACTTTCACGTCAAATCTTGACGTAAAAAGCAGTTTTGTTTAATAATAGGAATATTAATATTTTTCTACACAGGGTGCCTCATCAGCACATAGCTGCTCTTCTAAAATTATTATAGCCCGTGCAATTGACATGTGCCTGTTGGTGTATTGTGTGGGAGGGGTAGATGTTGATTAATAAAGTTACCCAAATACCTCTGGACTAAGCTGTATGTAGATTGTACTTGGCAATTATGTGGTAATTATTGCAGGGCTTGCAGGAAGATCAGTAGTAACACTCATGTGGTTACCTTGCTGGCTAAAACAAATGATAATAATTGATACGATAATAATAGATAGTAATAATACTAATAATAATAATAACAACAATATCAATAAAAAATGATTATTATATTTATTATCATAAGCATTAATAATCAGAAGCATTATCACAAAATGTGTTCCTGGTGATGTTATTGTTATTTATATTATTATTATTAATATTGATACAACTGGTATTATTATTGATAATACTGTTATTATCATTATCATCTTTTACTTAAGATCTTCGCCCTGATACGCTTCCGGCCATTTCACCTTGCAACGGGGCTGGTGAGTCTTCATCCTGCAGCATTCATGCCAACCAATCCTTCACCCTTACCTGCACACTCCCCAACGTTTATCATGTTGAAGATACCGAGCTCACTTGGTATCAGGATAGAAAACAATTCTCGTCTATTCATGACGTTACCCAAAACGATGACGGGACCACTGATATCAGTCGACAGATTAAGATATATGAAACAGGAATCTTTACCTGTAACGCCACATATCTTTCGGCTAATGGAAGAGAGAAAACAGCCGTATCAGTTGAAGCATGGATCATACCACCCGCAGGTATGTATTTATACAATTTTAAAAATAAGTATTTGACACTTTGGTCGCTTTATTCGATTCTTTTCACTGTTGCTCGTTTGCACCACATGTAATTTTTCACAAAACAATAAACACCAATTGACGAGCATCGCTTTGTGCAACTCAACGGCATTGCAAAATTACCGATTTCCGGTGATGAATATATAGCTCCATGGCAGCCATTTAAATACCGGTATAAATTCATCTTGTACTGGAAACAATATTGAAGCCTTTTTTATATCTATCTTACAATAAATACAATGTGACAAAGAAAGAACGATTGTTGTTGCTATATTCACTAAAAGGAGAAAACACAATGCTGCATTTGCATATTACAAGAATACACTAAAGCTTCCCTATTGGTCTTATTTTGCTAATATATTACATGAAATGGATTCAATAAACCTAATACTTAAGTGATCTTAATGTTTGACTTCATGTGATTAATATCAGATCATAGCACAATATCTTTTCATTTTATATCGAAATTGTTTTGTAGAAACATGTAGGCATGTTATGGTATTTTGTTTTAGCTGTATTATTGAGCGTAAAGAGAGACTTTCCATTCTTTGTTTAACTTTAGATTCTTATCACCTTCATTGTTGTTATTATTGACAGTATTATTACTATCATTATTAGTATCAATATTATTATCATCATCATCATTATTAATTATATTAAGATACTATGTCCCTTTTGCAGCCAACATCAAATTATGTAGAACTTTGCAGGAATTATGAATATGTCATGTATGTCCTATCTGTGAAATGTAAACGTTAGCAGTGTCCTAATATTCAAATTATGCAAGGCAACCCGTTTACTTGCTAGACTTCACTGTCAGACACTATTGAGCGACAGAATGGCTTTTTTCTTCTTTGGTAATAACATACATAAAATGAGCTGTAAAGGGTACGTGAGCATTTTTCTACATCAATAACCCACTTCTTGTAATGGCCCAAATTAAACTGATTGAATCTTCGCGCAGCACAAAACGAACAACCATTCGGTACGATGGTCTGAAAATCAGACTATTACTTACTGTATTGCTATCGCTTAAGTCGATTCGATAACTAATAGTCGTTATTTTCCCACTTAAAGGTACTATGTCCCATTTGCAGGCCAAAAAATGAAAAGGTTAAATTCTAACGGCATTTTAAAGACAATACTAATTTAGAATTTCCCTAAAAAAAGGGGGGCTTGAAAATGTCTTTAAGTGGGAAAATAACGACTATTAGTTGTCGAATCGACTTAGGAGCTAAAGAGCCAGTAATTAATAGTCTGATTTTTCAGACCATTGTACCGAATGGTCGTATGTTTCATGCTGCTCAAAGATTCAATCAGTTTAATTTTGGCCATTACAAGAAGTGGGTTATTGATGTAGACAAATGCTCATGTACCCTTTATGTATGTTATTACCAAAGATGAAACAAGCCAGTCAGTCACTCAGACATACATGACATATTCATAATTCCTGCAAAGTTCTACAGAATTTGATGTTGGCTGCAAAAGGGACATAGTATCTTTAAAGACAGTTTCAAGCCCCCCTTTTTTAAGGGAAATTGTAAATTAGTATTATCTTTCAAATGCCATTGGAGTTTAACCTTTTCATTTTTTTTGGCCTGCAAATGGGACATAGTATCTTTATCACATAAAGATGTTGAACAGATCTCTCCCGAAGATAAAACTCACATGGATATCCTAATTACCTTAAGTCCTCATTATATAATCAGATATTAGTTTTCTTTCAACTTGTCGTCCTTCCTTAGATGTACCAAACACACCGGCAAAGAATATGACGAGAGGTGAAATCGTCGGGATAACAATAGGCATTGTGCTGCTTGTAACCATCTTCCAGGCGATCATCACCCTTTTCCTCCATCGTTTGAAAGCAAGAGGCAAGTCTGGTTTGCATATGAAATATGCCGAGAAAAAAATCCTACTCGATAAAATGACTATAATTCTTTGAAACATATTTAAGTAAATATTGCAATCTAAACTCAATTTAGTTAGGTAAAATGGAACATGTTTTTGGTTGGTAGAACAAAAAGATCCTACCCAATATTGGGTAGGTTCAACCCTATACTGTGTTGGATTTCAACAAATGATTATGCGTGTTCCCACGTCTTACCCATTAGGCCTTGTGTAGAGAATCAATTTTCTGTTGCGCGGAGGTGCGGTTTCACCCTTTATATCTAAACAAACCTAAATTGGGTAAATTTAACCTGTTTGTGTAACATTTCAAAACAAATCTGTTTATATCTTGATCTCTGTCCATTACTTTCTTTTAATATTTCAGGGTATTTGCCGTCTGCTATTTTGTATTAAGGGACGGGAAACAGTTATTTGTGGAATAAAAGAAGAAAATTAGTGTGCCTACATGTTGTTTTCTTAACGTTTTTAACCAAAAAAGATGTGAAAAACTAATGCTAACGTTTACTATTGTTTTAAAGGTCGACTATCCTCCAGAAAATATAAATTCACATCGGATGAGACCCAAGTCTATGAAGGTATATGTAATACATTACTCTACATATGTCCCGACGTTTGCTCTGGACTTTATTTCGTCAGAAAGGGATTTTGGACTTGGGTTTCATTGTTTTTTCTGATATTTCGGGTTTTGGTTAGGGCAAGGGTACGGTTTGAAAATGACCTCAGAAGAATTGCCACTGGACCATACATGTAGGTCGGAAAATCGGCATGATGACATACCTCGGACTTTGTTTATAATTAATTCATTATTATGGTGAAAGTAAACGTTGTCTGGCATGTTATATATATATATATATATATATATATGTTTTTCTTTAAATTCCACAGTTATATATACAGTCTTGACAACACTATCTTATTTGGTTTGTAACGCCGTTTTGGGGCATAATTAGGATAACACCCGTCAGATCATCTCCGGTCTTCAATCATATTACCAGAGTGCCCCTTCCTGCATTTTACATTTGCATCATAAGAATATGAAATGTCATATTTTCATTTGATTTTCGGTATTCACTATTGAGAAAAGACATCAGGTTATGGTTTTAAATCAAAGGAACTAAATGATTATTCTGTTATGCATATAATATGATAAGATATTCTAATAGGCTGAGAAATGATGTTGTATTCATCCAATGTATTTTTAATTAACATCAACAGAAGAATTGAAACTATTTGGGACATCAGCAGAAAAAGGTTCCAATGATGGAAATGGTAAGACCATTTATAGGTTTTTAAACATTTTAGTGAAGATTGAAAAACAAAAAATTATTTGTACCCATTTGTTTTCCTTTACCTCGTACTGTTCTTACGGATTTCCAAAGACGAGCAACACACTTGTCGGCACATAGGTTAATTAAAACCACTACAAAAGAGAGCGCCATTCTTTGCTTCAGAAGATCAAGCTCTCGAACAAAAAAAAAATGCACGTCATGATTATAGGACAAATCAAAATTAAATCAAAATTTATTTTTTATTTGAGATATTTCCTTTTCAATGCATTTATTTATTGTCCTTACACCTGACTTTCCTTTTCACGATTGAGAGAAGGCGTCATTCTGCCATGCATAAAATATGATAAGATATTCAAAGAGGCTCAGAAAATGTTCGTGAATCATCACATATACTTTGGTAACATCAACAGAAGCTTCAAAACTCCTTTGGAAAACCCCAATAAAACGGTTCCAAAGATGGAAAAGGTAAGGCCATTTAAAGGTTTTTAAAATGAAAAAGTCAAAAAAGGGAGAAGAAAAAACTTTCTTCGTACCCCCACCCCCCGCCCATTTGTTTCCCTCATTCTGCTCTTATGGATGTCCAAAGACGAACAATAAATTACTTGCACATGTGGTTATTCAAACCACCACAAAGAAGAGGGCAAATTTAAGCTTAATCAGCCGAAAAAACAAAAATAATGCACGTTATGATAGTTTGACAAATTAAATTCTTCCTTAGAATACTTTGAAAGTATTGTATTTTTAATTTGTTTACTCTACGCCATGACAAAGATTACATTCTCCTTACGCTTCAAAATATTCAAATCTGTTAAAGGAATTCAGATCAAAGTTCAAATGAATCTTCTTTTTGAAGCAGAGATGCAAAAACATTATTACGTCCGGTATAGGGTAATTCAAAATTCGAATTCGGTCAAGAAATTCAAAACTGTACAAGAAATGTATGGTGTTTCATTCAAAGTTACTCCCTTTTTGTTTGTAAATAACTTTAGCAGAATCTTCTGAACCCACGGAACGAACAACAGAAAACCGTTTAAAATATGAAGTAGGCGATAACAGTATTTAAAGGGAGAACAATACTTTTTTTATTGTCTTCGTATCTTATTTCAGCTAAAAGTGTTTTTAGGGCGGTCCAAAGATGAGCGCTACGTTTGTTAGCACTTGTATTATTCCGAAGGTTTCATGTCCAAAAAAGAACGTTCCTTCCTTATGAGGATCCTTTATTCGAGTAACAAGAAAAACGAAAGTTAATGGCAATTTATATTAAATTTCGAAATTGGCCTCCACTTCATACTTTATGAAAAAGAAATTTCACATTGCTGTGTTTGCTGTCTTTTGCCAATAGTGGATGCCAATGTTCATCTTATTGGGTTAGAACTAGTTCGAACATTGATTACAATTTGTTTTAAATATTCAAAACGTTTGATTTGACAAATATCTTTGTTGACTTACATTTGATTTGACGATGGTTTCTTACACATACACACATTCCCACAGTGGCGGATCCAGGGGGCCCAAGGGCCCCCTACCCTAGAAAAAAAAGGTTAAAAAAACCCTTTTTTGTTAAAAAAAGAAGATGGGCCCCTCCCCTGGCGCTCAAGGGGGTGGGTGGTGGTTCAAAAAGGTTCAATTTTCAAGGCCCCCCAAAAGAATTGTGCTCACTACTCACTTCCCCCCACCGAAAAATCCACCGGCACGATTTTCCAATTTTCAATTTTCGGAGGCAAAAAAAAAACTCACTACCCCCGTATTAAGCGCTATGTAAAATCAGATTATTATTATGATAATCGATTCATAGCCTCATTCGTGCAGGATAAAATAAAAAAAATTATATCAAAAATACAGCATATTTTGGAAAACATGCATGTATATTAAATCCAAAATTGTAAAAGAAAAAGTTCACCATTGACTCGGATGTTTGTCATCTACATTAAGCTTTAATGTGTGAATCCTCTCCTGCCTCCGCGTATGGAATTAATGAATGTGTAAATAAATAAATATAAACATTGTAGATGATTAGATAAATAAACAATGAAATAATTTGAATAGAATAAATAATCGGATTCAGATGTACCCGTTATCCCGTTTTCCATATTCCTTCTTAACTGGAAACTTTTCACCTATCAAATGCTTTATTCGTATCGCAGTGAAGACAAGCCCCACTGATAAACCAGCCATCGATGAAATTCTTGTGGCCCTCGCTGAGAAGATTCCAGATGACCACTTGGATCAGCTGGGAAAGGAGCTCGGTTTTACTGCCGATGAAATGGTTGAATATTACCGAACAAACTCAAGAGACCTGAACGGTACATACGATGAAAAACTGGCGATGCTTCAGGACTGGGGCAATAAGCGATTCGTGGCAAGAGAACTTCAAGCCCTCAGCAGGTCATTGATGAATGTTGGATTACTCGGTCTTGCTGTCGAAATCCTCAACGAAGAAGTCCCCGGTAAGATCCAGTTTATTCACGAAAGACAATAGGATACTAAATATAATTTCTAATAACAATCGAGGAGTTTCCTAAGTTTAAATTCAAACTTGTGCGCATTATGAAACTTGTTTCAGTTTGCTAAAACTGCACCAGAATATAGCACCAAGACAATTTATAGAACACTAGCATTTGATCAAGACATTAAAATCTTTGCTTAAATAAATAAAGTAGACGTGATAGTAGTGATTGGCTGTTCGGATATGCCGACACGAGAAGTATTCCTTCATCGTCAAAATTGGTGAATGTTTTTACCCCTTATTTTAGCATAGGAAGCATTCTTCTTTTCTCAGCTTAGAGATAGGATTTAGATGTTATCGTGCCATAAATAGAAATAAAAAAGGCCTTCTTCAAGCTGTTTATCAAAATATTGACATACACTATCATCACATGTTCATTTATGTATTTTTGAACCTCAAACCAATCGTAGGGCCGTCCAAATAAGATATATACATTTGATAGCACATGTACGTATTTAAAAAGGGTACACATACGAGTGCCTTGTGCTTCCGAATTAAAAAAATCCAATCTGCCTAATACCAAGAAAACAGCTAGTCATCACAGTTTGAAGTAAAAAAGAATCAATTTCCAGAACGAGAACTTTGCTTTCATACCTGCTTTCATTTGTGTGTCGTTTTTAATGAACAACGTGAATGAAATCATTGTTTTCAACAGGGGCGGATCCAGCCGGCGGCAAGGGAAGGGGCCTAAAAAGGGGCCCACTTCGTGCGAAAATTTTGAAAATCGCTCAGTGGGGGTGGGGGGGGGGGAGGGGGGAGGTAGTGAGCACAATTTTTTTTGCACCCGAAAAAGGCTCTTTTTCACCGCCACCCCCATTTGGCGCCAGGGGAGGGGGCCCATCTTCTTCTTTTTTCAAAAAGGGTGTTTTTACCTGTTTTTTGGGCTAGGGGAGGGGGCCCGGGCCCGCCGGGCTCCCCCTGGATCCGCCACTGGTTTTCACCATGTTTCATAATATTCGAATCTGATAGAATAATTTAGTTCAAAGTTCTAATTAATTTTTCTCACTGAAACAGAGATTGAAGATAAATAATTTCATCAGGTACAAGATAATAAGATATTCCTACTCATTCAATATATTTGAAATTGTTCAGAAAATCTATGGTGTACTTATTCAAAGTTACTTCATTCTTGTTTATAAAATAACATTAAGAGAATCTTAAAAAACCACTGTAAGACCAACAGAAAGCCGTTCAAAACATGAAAAACATGAGAAATCTATCTTGGGAGAAAACGCTTTCTTCTTGTCTGTATCTTCTCTTAGCTAAAACTGTTATTAGGGTGGTCCAAAGACTACATAAAGGCTACATGTACACAAAAAAGCGTTCTTCCACCTTCCACCCTTTAAAGGGCAATCCAATCCTTGTGATAAATAGATTCGTATGAAAGCAGCAAAATTAAAGAACAAAATGGCAAAAGTTTGAAATGAACCAATATTAAGGAAGTTATTTTTGTTTTTGAAGTATGAGATCATTAACCCTAATAAGGCCGGGGGCCATTATGCCCCCCCCCCCCGCAATTTTTCGGATTGTTCGGGAACGTATACGGATGACGTCCTGCCGCTTCATGAATTTCTTCTTTCGAGTCTTGCGCATCTTTAAAAACATTTTTTTTTAAATCGGACCTACCGTTACAGAGTCACGTGACCTTTTGTCTTTACATGTCGGCTCGAAAATCGCTCATTTTCGTGATTTGTGTATAAAACATATGGAAATATAATTTTTCCTAAAAAGAGATAAAACATTGGTTATTTGGTGTTGTTTAGAGTTTATGTGTTTGTTTTGGGGGTCAAAATAGTTGAATCATAGTTAGAAATGAAATTAAAAAACAAAAACAATGAAATACATAAGAAATTATCAAGACAAGATATAACATAAGGAATAACCTGGCTCTTCCAAATTTTGTTGTCGTATTATTATTTCAAATGGTCTAACAAATATATGTAGTGGAAAAGAAAGCTTAAATATGAAAAATATATGATTTATGGGTAAAAATGTGAATTTTATAACCTTATTTTCATAATTTACCATAGACATGCATTCCAATTTTCGCGGCGACCGGCCGTTTTACGACCGAGATCTTAGGGGAGGGGCCATAATGCCCCCCCCCCCCGGCCGTATTAAGACCTTGAAATAGCCCGGCCTTTTAGGGTTAAGTCTATGCGAATATCAAATTGGTAGTTTGGTTAGTGGATTGTGACGTAGGACGTGGATAACTCTCCCCTATTTAACGCGAACAAAAATATCACTAATTTCTGTTTTTCTCGTAAGTTCCTCTCCCTTTGGGCACTACTCAAAATACATTATAGATTAGTATGGGTCTTCTAGAAAGAGTTCACCCTCCTGAGCCATGAAATTTGAAGAAAACAAGACGAAATTGTCATTTTATATGTTAGAACAGATTAGGGAGTAGTCCGGCACTACATTACATTGACATTACCGCTTCAGCCGATTTGAAGTCCCCATACGTATAGTGATTACAACTTTCAACAATTCATAGCTTACTTATATTCAGTCAGATTTAATTGAAACTTTCATCAGTTTGCTTCTATGATTTGTCTACTTGCGTTTAGAGTAGTTGTTTATTTGGGTTAGATTTCACTTTAAGTAAACTTCGAAAATGGCCTCTACTTATTAATCAATGAAACATAAATGCCACATTGCTCTATTTGCATCTTAGCTGTTGTTGTTGTTGTTTTTACTTAACCAGAAAAAATGCTATTAACCTCCTCTCATAATACCCCCTTCACATACACAGATTTTTCTTACGAGTCTTACGGATCGCACAAATTCACCATTCTTACACGGATCCTTACGATCCTTTTACGACCGATTTAAGAGTTGTTACGAGTTATTACGAGCTATTTACGTTATATTACAGATCATTACGAGTTGTCATGGATAACTACGAGCACCTTACGTGCTAGTTACGACCTGTTTACGTGTTGTTACGAATAGTTACAAGTTAGTTACGAGTATTTACGAGTCCTTATGATTTTTAGCCAAAAATAACCACTGAAAATGAAGTGCTCGAATTTGCAGCTTGTATAACTTTCCCCGAATCGTAAACAATATGTAAGAATATGTAAAGTATACGTATCTATTCGTAAAGTACTCGTAACTACACTTAAAATACACCTAATAACTCATAACAATCCGTAAAGCCATCGTTACACGACCGGAATGAAATCGTAAACAACAAGTAAGCACTAGTAATATTCCGTAAACAAATTGTAAACTAACCGTAACCAATCATTAAAAGATTGTTATGAGTCATTTACGGATTCTTGCGAGCAGTTTACGGATGGTTACGTGTTGTTGCAAGCGGTTTACGATAACGGATTGTTACGAGCTATTTTCGAGTTATTTACGGAAAAGTCAATCTATGGACAATCGTAAGAAGATTGTTGACATGTCAACAAATTTGCCTCTCCTTTCACGGATCCTTAAGAGTGTCTGCGAGTTGTTGCGAGTTGTGACGAGTTATTTACAGATACCAGTGAGTTATTTACGGATGCTTGCGATTGACTACGAGTTGGCGATCCGTAAGGACTCGTAAGGAAAATCTGTGTATGTGAAGGGGGTATTACAGCAAAAACAATATTCAGTCTGATAGTATACTTCAGGTTAAAGTGCAAAGATTTTCTTCATCGATCAAACATACAAGAATTATTCTGAGTTGACGTTTAATTTTACACACATACACGTACCCCACGCGCAGGTATGCACACAACTTTAATGCATGCGCACACCCGTACATACGACCATCATCGTCCTTTGGCAAGACGTCAATCTACATTTCCGACACTCGGCTCAAGTGTACTTGGAACCTGGTGGAATTTATTCCTTGAATGCGATGATTGCTACAGTTAACCGGAGCTAAAGCCGTGGTATCAACATCCAACATCCTCTATATCTTTTGTTATAAATGTGGTGTATATTGTTATTGATCGTTCGAAATAATGTAATCATTGTAATCAGGATTCCCTAAACTTTATCGTGGTACAGATATGACCGTACCATTGATCTCATCGCCTAGAAACATCAATAGCCTATCCACTGCCACTACTGCTACCACCGCTACTGCTGCCTTTACGACTAGTTCTCCACAGGAAGGTGATAACAATATAAAGTTATAACTGTGTTATTGTGATAGAATAAATAAGACAAAATAAACGGGAAAACTTGGGAGGACAAATTGCCTCTGTCCAAAGCATCAAGAAATACAAATATTTTGGCCCTTTCTTCTTTGCACGTTGATGTCAATTTTCGATTTAGCAATAGAAAACCCGTTCATCGAATATTTGGTTTTATGAAATAACTTTTCTGCCTCATCTTTATTGAATCTTGCAGAACCTTAAAAAGTTCCCAGAAGGAGCATTCTTTTTAGAATTCCTTTAAGAACCGCTGCCCAATGTCATTAAGCCCATTGCTGTGTTTACATTTAGTAGTTCAGGAAATCAATCGTTTACTCCTTTAAATTTACTTACTTTTTGTTTTTTAAATAGCATCATCAGAATCTGTTAAACCCTCTAGACGACCGGCAGAAAATCGTATAAAAAATGCAGACGCTGACAAATATATATTATTATATAACAACATTAGTATTAAAGGGAAGAAACACTTTAGCATCTATTTAGCTGAAACTGTTGTTATGGTGGTCCAAAAAAGAGTACTATTAACATTAGAAAGTCTCTTCATGCTCATAGTGTCACTCTGTTTAACGGGAAGAAAAGGGACACTTGACAGTTAATGGTGACTTAAGATTTTTCTGGCGTAGATTTAGAGAATATACTTAACCCTAATAACGCCGGGGCCATTATGCCCCCCCCCCCTTCCTCTGTGATTTTCTAACTGTTCGGGAACGCATACGGATGACGCCCCGCCGCTTCATGACTTTTTTCTTTCGAGTCTGGCGCATCTTTTAAAACAATTTTTTTTTAATCGGTTCTTAGGGGGCCATAATGGGGCCATAATAACCCCCCCCCCCCCGGCCGTATTAAGACCTCGAATAGCCCGGCCTTTTTAGGGTTTAGTCATACATAATGAACAATAAATGGCACATGGCTATGTTTAAAATCTTAGTTTAATCAGATTTAGCGA
This sequence comes from Mesocentrotus franciscanus, assembly GCA_037976565.1. Lineage (NCBI taxonomy): Eukaryota > Metazoa > Echinodermata > Echinoidea > Camarodonta > Strongylocentrotidae > Mesocentrotus > Mesocentrotus franciscanus. The sequence goes on along the minus strand of CP137667.1, from coordinate 29,493,878 downwards.
TATTCAGTCTGATAGAAGGTTTATGGTAAAAGTATGATTTAATTTTGAAATACAGGAGAATGGTTGTGAGAGGTCCATTATGATATTTGAACTTGGTCGGAACCCCCCGACCCATACAAAGTTACATATTTTTTAATAACATCAGGAGAATTTTCAGATTAAACTTAACGACCAACAGAAAACCGTTCCAAAATGAAAAATCGTAAAGACCATCTGTAATGTTTAATAAATGAAATATAAAACAGCAATATTACCCTCTTTTTTCCTTCCCATCGCCTTTTTATTCTTACCGTCATTCGTTAATAAAAATGAATGTATTTACGTATTAACACTTTAACAAACGATCCATCATTTGCCAGGATAAGTACATGGATCTGTAGTAAGAACTTTTAAAAAAGGTAGTTTCTTCATCCAGTCATATTTAAACTCGGTATGAATATGCATAAAGGTCATTTAGCATTCATTTTTACTAGAGATTATTCGTTATCATTTGGCCATGTTCGTTTTACAGACAAGGGCCTTGTTTCATAATACTTTATATCAATAACAAGTGTCGCATTTCTTTAACAAATTTGCTTACATCCAAATAAATGCAACGATATCGGTAGCTAATGACAGTAATTGTAACTTGTACACTTGATAAAACACTTTATGAAAGAGGGTCCAGGTCTCGGTTTATGCGTCTCAAAAACTTCTTTCTCTGTCCACAGTTGATAGCTCAACCTTGCTCTCATCGTCTACCGAGGCACAGGACGGGAGCTTCAACAGGTACAGTGATTTCATATACTTCCATATAGTCCACAATGATCGTATGCCTATTTCCTTCTAATGGAAATTTCCTGATATATTCTAAGAAAACTTGTATCCCCCAAAAAAAAAAAAAATAACCCTGTAAGCCCTACCGCACTCAAGAATCAGGACACCCGCACATACACACACAACTTGTTCTTATCGTCTACCAAGACACAGGGACGAAACAGGTACAGTGATTTCATATACTCTAAAATAGTCGACAAGCATCGTATGTCTTTTTCCTTCAAGGGGATATTTCTGATAAATTTTAAGATAACATTCCCCCCCCCCAAAAAAAAAAATAACATGTAAGCCCTGCCCTACCGCACACAAACACCAGCACACCCGCATATACACATACACACACACACACGCACACACATATTCATATATATATATATATATATATATATATTTATATCAAGGCAGACTTGTCAACACTAACATCCACGTCAAGTTGGGTTTGATGTTCATGTGTGTGCGTGGGGAAATTGATGGGGTTCCTAGAAATCCTATATTAAGTGATAAAGGACGCTTACTGTGCGGAATGGACCAGGCTGGACGCCATCATAATCCGGGCTTAATAACTTTTCTGTAATATCTTTCTCCATTTTAAATGGAGATATGCAACTAACAAAATGAAATCATTCCATGTTCTCTTTGCCTTTGACATATTTGTTTATGTAATCATTCTATATCTCATTATTTCTAGGCGCATGGTGTGAGTGAGTGATTGCTCTAGAATTGTAATTGGGGATCTCCATGGTGGGGGTTAAATGTTATCACCTTCACTTCTAAACTGTAATAGAAACAAAATGTGATTAGTTTACAATGATATTTGAATTTGTGCATTTTCTCACTATGATATCTATGTCTAACGAGTTACGTATTTTCTTCAGTATAAAAGTCCAATGTCGATGAAAATCAGGGTAAACGTATATTAATTTAATGTTTGTAGTTTGCACCCATGTAACCCATTGCCAGGTTTGGTATGAGAATAAATTAATACATTCCAACTCGTGGTTGGGTACATAGATATCGCGGTACGATATTTTCCACAAGCCCCATCACACCAAACTAGTTCTCACTACGTTCTGGAACCGTCCTAGAAAATTGCAAAACTGGTTGTGGTCGGGGTAGAATGTGTAAATAATGTCTATAATACGATCCTAGTTCGTTCATAAACAGTCCTCAATACGTCCATCTCGTCTGTACCCGTCCACAGTCACTTCATATCAAATTCAGATCGGGTAAATTTGACATTTCCAGGCAGTCCTAGCCAGTCCGTAGTCAGTTTAAACCCGTTATTAACTAGTTCTACCTCGTTCCCAATACGAGTGACAACGTACTTAACTCTTTGCCCGCCACGTACACAATCCCCCCTGTGCCACATTGTTTTTAGAGTGCCACCTTAGGAGGGGTTCTGCATGGACTATTCTTATTCAAAAACTCAATTTTTCTCGGAAAATGTCAATGTAAACAATGTCTGCGAAAGCGGTGCAATGAAGTGTGATGTGTATACAATGCGAAGCACGCGTTACTATTGTGTGTGTGTGCGTACAATAGAATTAAATGCGTTCCGTGTGTATTGTGAATGAAATGTGACTTGAGTCGAAGTTGGCAGCCCGCTCTATGTTCCGCTAGCCGAACGTAGCGGGCAAAGAGTTAAAACGAGATGGACGTACAATGAACGGAATTGCCTTACTTTGGTCCTATTAGGAACGTGTTACAACGTGCCGTGGTCGAGCATCGATTAACAGTAGTATAATTGAACGGAAATGAGGAATGGCAAGAACGCGCTGGATTTGTATAGCTCTCGAGCCAGGGTGGGATTGCACACGCACTATAGGGGCGCGTTCGAACCCACTAAGAACGAGATGAGGACGAGTTGAACTGTTCCTGAACGGGGTGGTCGGATTACAAAATAGTTAGAACAAGTTGCGAACTAGTTAGAATGGTTTTGACGTCCAATTGTCTTTCAAGTGCCGTTGGAATTTAACCTTTTCATTTGTTTGGCCTGCAAATAGGACATAGTACGTTTAAGACAACAAACGCCTCCAAATTGTATGGTTATTGCTCTTATTCTTTTTTATTATATTTATAATGCCCTTTTAGGACCTAAAATTGATATGAAGGTAATTTTAGACCCCAAAATGTGTGAAATTTAGATAAAATCTGATCACACCGATTTAGCTCCATTTTCCCAAAAATACGGTGACCGTAAATAATTTAAAAAAAAGTGCTCCTTACCCCCGCTCCTGCCACGGCTGGATCCGCCCCTGGCTTGCTGTATACTACACTGTAACACTGACAGTTCGACTCCTTGTCTGTTATGCGAGGCTTCATTTTTTCGTGTCAACTAGCATAATAATTATGTAGGATCAACTTATATTTTATGCAGCATTGCAAGACTTTTCCTTTCCCCGTCAGGATTGTAATGTACCACCATGTATGTTCGTCAAAAGTGCTTCATCATGCGCGTGCCTACTGGATGAACATCAGCCTACCACGAGAACAATGTCTTTTGTACACGCATGCATCGGCCTTTTTAAAGTTAAAAGAGACCTTAAGTAAACAACGTATGCATTCCATGCGTCAGATGTTGAATTGAATCCTGGCCCTACCGTCAAATACCTCTTCAATATTTGCAACCGCCCTGCTGCATGGAAGCAACGGGGTGTAGCGTGTGACAACTGTGGCCAATGATATCATATCGAGTGCATGCAAATGTCAACTCCTGTCTATACACTGCATATCTTGTGGTATGCCGCATTTCTTCTCCAGCCTGTTTGATTTTTTTCATATGGAAACAAGAAACATTTATGACAGCTTGACTTCTACTTCACAGTCTACTGACACTGAAGAGCCTACTGAACAGTCCAGGTCCTCCACTGTAGGTTGTTCATCTCCAGCCCGCAGTGGGACTTTAAAAAAAAGTAAAGCAAGCCAAGCGTACGATGACAACTTCCAAAATGCCAAAATATAAAAAGGAAAACCTTGGCTGTCTGACCCTGGTATTATATAACTGAAAAGTGACTGGAGAGTACCATTTGCTGCCATCAAAGGCTCCAGGTCTCCAACATAGTTCGGAAGGATCGTACGGACGGATACGGAGGAGTATGCATCGCCATTATGCAGGCGTCACACTGTCCCGAAGTTGACATAAGATGGCCACACGATTATCTAATTTTGAATTTTGCACGAAGATGGCCTGAACTTGGTCAAAAGCCAATCAACAGCCGAAGCAAGTACGATGGATACAGAAGGTCACACGATGGCACCCGAACCACACACGAAGGCAACACGAAGATGTGAATTTTTATTAAGTAGTTCACCCGCAGGCCACACGAAGGCCACACGATGGCTACACGACGTCGTATTGTGAGTACGTACGATGCGTTCGAACTAGATCACGAAGGCGTCAGGTGACCTCCCGTTGGTATAAAAACCTTCGGCCGACCGTGGGAAATTCAATTGCTGGTCGGAGATTATTGATGCTCTGAGTAGGGGCTGCGGAGCGACTTCCAAAGTGGAGGGGGCACCAACAAAAAGGGCACTTTCTGGAGAAAAAACTCAAATTCGGCTGTCTTCGCCGACACCGTGTTCCCATCTCGATGTCATCGTACTATAATACGACGGCTACACGACGGCATTGCGAGGGCTTCACGTAGTCGTTCTGCATTCCCCAGACGATCGGGCAGCTTCTTGTTTCCTTCGTATTGTCTTCGTGAGGCGAAAATGCCCGATGGCACCGACGATCACACGAAGTAATTACGAAGATGACACGATTTGACAAGATGCCCTCACGATGGCCTAACGAAGGGCAACATGGACACACGAATTCAACACGAAGGGAACCTTCGTAAGTTCTTCGGGCAATTCTTTGGCTTGCCAAAGATTTTGCCATCGCTCACGAAGTTGCTGCCGGAGCCTGAAAAATCCACCGGCGGTTATACGATTGCTTCAGATGCCCTCACGAATGCCCCGATATGGCCCGATGTGTTTACGATCAGAGCCGAATTTGGAATTTTCGTTCATCGTGTGTCCATCTTATGTCAACTTCGGGATAGTGTGACGCCTGCATTAAGAAAGATTTTAAATTTAATAAAGAACTGACGGGCAGGCCTGAACTTGATGTGGAAGCTGTCTTCACAAAACCCATCTTCCTAGGCACCAATCCCTAGTTATATGTGCTTTGCATAGGCCAACATCAAGCTCTACAGCATACGATGAGGACCTCTGTGAAATGGTGGGATATATTCACACTCAGCACTGCAATGCAGTTCTGTGGCTTAAATGTGATATGGGACTTCCCGACTTCAATTGGGTAACTCAAACGATGATTTCGAAGGCAACTAAAACCATAAAGCCGCCAACATGAGATTCATGGACATGTTTCAAAATTACGAGCAATAGCAAATTCTAGACTTCAAAACAAGACAGAACAGCTAGCTAGACGTCTTCCTCACCAACAGGGCTACCCTCATTGACAAGTGTTCTTCGCTGCCTTTGATCGGTGATCATGACTAAGGCCCGAATTCACAGAGGAGGTTTGTCCACAAACCTAGGTTTATGTGCGTCAAATAACGCGTTATAAACCTGGGTTTAGACCTTGGTCTGAAATTGCAATTGAGGTTTGTACACAATCCTAGATTTGAACAAACGTGGTATGTCGACAAAGTTCATTTGTGAATTCGGGCCATAGTGTCTATAGTTTCTCTGTTGAAGCCAGCAGATGCAAACTCGTAAAGAGAAAGGGTTTTCCTCTGGAAGCATGCAGATGTAGCGAACATAACGTAAAGTTGTCTTGCATTGCAGAAAGGCTTCACTGATCAGTACTGTAGTTATAGCTCCATATAAGCCATGTGGTGTGACATCAAAACGTACTTGACTCAATTACTGGATATGCATGTGCCATCCAAGATGACATTGACAAGGTACAGCCTACTTTGGATTGCCTGTCCCGTGACATGCCTCTCTCGAAAGAAAAATAAAATGATACAACATAGCCAAGGCTAGTAATGTTCAAGCTGACCGTTAGAAATACCTTAAACTCAAGATACGGGCAAGAATAACCCTGCAAACAAACCTACATTTGGTACCTGACAGATTATGCATCCAAGACACTACCTGTAATCCAAAACGTTTCTGGAGTTTCATAAACGGCAAGCGATGTGTGGTTCCATTGAACTCATTTGATGGATTACTTACTCAGACAGCCTCTCAAAGGTGAACATCCTACGTCGTCAGTTTGCATCCATCTTCAACTGCAATGGCGATATGACTAGTCTGAGAGACGAAGGGCCACCTTATACCCAACCATGGATCAAATTTATATCACTCCACCAGGGGTTCCGAAGATCATGTTTGAGCTTGATGTTTATAAAGCCACTGGTACTCAATGTGCTTCAAAATAAATCTAACCAGTACATGTAGCTTAATAAAATCAGGTAGGTATGCACATGAAGCTGCATATACTGGCAGTGCTGAACTGTAGGAGCTAGTGTACACATTTGTAGGCTGGAGAAGTTTATTCTTCCATGACATGTAGTTAGTGGTACAGTCTGTTTCGCCTGAATGCACATCAGCAACTGAACTAAACTTACAAAGCATAAAGATAGGTATTTAAAATGCACAGTAGGGATTACAACACAATAAGAGATACTTAAGAGATGCTTGATAAAATATGTTTTTATTGCAGGATTGTCAGTGAGAAGGAATTCATTAAGCTGTCCAGGCTAATTGAACCTAACTTCTACGAAGAGATGGGTATTCACCTCGACATCCCCATCGCAGAGCTTGGTCAAATCAAGGAACGTAGCCAGGATACCAGTGATGCATTGATGACAGTGTTCACGAGGTGGAGAGACAAACAGCCTCCAAGCACAGACATCAGGGCTCTTCTTGCTGAGGAATTAGAAATAACTGACTTAGGGTCCCTCTCTGGCGAACTACTCGCTGGCAGTCTAGTACTCAAGCGTACAGGTGAGAATAAGAAGGAAATCATGTTGGCTTCCCGCAAGAAGGCCTTACTGCCATTGATAATGTAGTGCACTTGCAGGCAGCCAACAAACACTTTTTTGCCTCTTTCTCCTTTGGTATAAATAAGGTTATTTATAGCAGGACATCCCGGTAGACGAACAGCCCACGAGACTGATACTGCCGGTCTGTTGAACCCTCAAAATAGTTATCATGAGTCGTTGGTCTTGTGGGTCTTCTGACAATTTTTCAGAAGGTTCGCTAGACAGATATTGTAGGTCTTGTGGACTGTCGGTCGCATGACTGTGGCCATTAATACATGGTTAACCCTAAATAGCCCCCCACTCTATATTTTTCACGATAATTTGTTAACGCAAACAAATCTTGCGCTGAAATTGTATGACTTTTTTCTTTCGGGTCTTGCGCATCTTTTGAAACAAATCTTTCGAAAATCGGACCCACCTTACAAAGTTAAGTGACCTTTTGTCTTCGCATGTCAGCCCGAAAATTGCTCATTTTCGTGATTTGTGTAAAAAGCATATGGAAATATAATTTGTCCAAAAAAGAGATAAAATATTGGTTATTTGGTCTTGTTTTAATATAGTTTAGGTGTTTGTTTTGGGAGTCAAAATAGTTGAATCATACCCTGTAGTTAGAAATGAAATAAAACAACAAAAATAGTAAGATACATAAGAATAACCTTGCTCTTCCAAATGTGTTTGTTGTATTTTTATTCCAACTGGATATTTGTAGTGAAAACGAATGTTTCAATATGATTGATGGGTAAAAATGTGAATTGTATGACCTTAATTGCATAAATTAACATAAATATGCAAATAAGTGAATTTTTCAAAATATTGAAATTACCATAGTATTCTATACACTTCACTTGACATGCATGCACATTTTCGCAGCAATCGACCGTTTCACAGCCGAGATCAGGGGGGCCTTAGAAGCCCCCGTTTAAAAATAGACCGGCCTATATAGGGTTAAAGACCCACTCACTTTATGCTGTGTAAGGGAGATGATGACGTTAATTTTACATGAAGCTGTACAAGCATATATGAATATGTAGTATGAACCAGAAAAAAGTAGTTTTTTGATTCAGTCACAATACACTCGGTATGTTTATACATAAATATTAGGTTTAGGATTCACTTTTAATAGTGATTATTCGTTATCCGTTGACCATGTTCGTTTTACAGATAGGGCCTTGTTTCATAATACTGTTTAAAAATAACACATGTCACATTTCTTTAACAAATTTGTTTACATCCAATTAAATGCAACGATATCAGTAGCTTATAACAATAATTGGCACATGTACACTTGATAAAAACATTTTATGAAACAAGGTCAATATTTCGGTTAATATGTCACAAATACTTCTCTCTCTTTCCATAGTTGAATACCCAACATTGCCCCAATCCTGTACCGTGAGAAACCGTTACGTGAACAGGTACAGTATTTCATATCCTGCGAAATAGTCAACAATGCACCGTACGCCTTTTTCCTTCAAGGGTATATTTCCTGATAAATTCCAAGATAATATTTATCGCCAAAAGATACCATGTAGGCACTACCATACTCACACATACAAACATACAACACACACACACACCTGCACACCCTCACACATATACATAAACATACATATATATAAATATATTACCCGGAGATAAAGGCAGATTTGCCAACACTTACATCCACGTTATATTGGTTTTGGTGTTTATGTGTTTGCGTAAAGGAGGGATGGAGGTTCCTAGATATCCTATATTAAATGCTAGAGGACGCTTACTGTACGAAATTGACAAGGCCGGGCGCTATCATAATCCTTGTTTAAACTCGTTTCTGTAATATCTTTCCTCGATTTGAATGGAAATATGCAAATCAAAAAAGGAAATATTTCTTTGTTCTCTTTGCCTTTGACATATTTGTTTATGTATTCATTTTATATCTCATTATTTCTAGGCGCATGGTGTGAGTGAGTGATTGCTCTAGAATTGTAATTGGGGATCTCCATGGTGGGGGTTAAATTTTATCACCTTCACTTCTAAACTGTAATAGAAACAAAATGTAATTAGTTACATTACATTTGCCCCGGGCGCCGTACGATAAATTAGTCCACGATGTTTGTGTTTACATTATCTACGAGCATCGTGCCATTTCTTGTATTGGCCCTTGGGGCAGGCCGGGGCAAATCCGTATAGAGGCTGATCGGACATTGTATGGAAATCGTGCAATTTCAATGCAGTAGCCGTGCAGTCTCATTGCCGCCTCCTGCCTCCGTACGGAGGCCACTCGGAAAAGGGGATACGGGCAGGATACGGGCTCCGTAGACTAATCGCAGGCCAAATATAATCCAGGCATAGTCAATGACATCTTTGTGTAACGAGTTACGTATTTTCTTCAGTATAACATTCTAATGTCGATAAAAATCAAGGGAAATGTGTATACATTTAATGTTTGCAATTTGCACCCATATAGCCCATTGCCAAGTAAGTGGATAAATTTCAAATCGTGGTTGGTACAGAGATATCGCGATAATATTAACCTCACCGGTGCTACTTGCATGTGATGTTGTGCTGTTCAAATGATTTCCCAATACTTTTGGTCTGAAACAACAGAATCAGAGGTTGTTGTACTAGTAGTAGTATTGTTAGTTGTAGTGTTAGTAGTAGTAGTAGTAGTAGTAGTAGTAGTAGTAGTGTTAGTAGTAGCATTAATTGTTGTTGTAATGCTAGTGTTAGTTGTAGTGTTAGTAGTAGTAGTAGTAGTAGTAGTAGTGATATTAGTAATAGCGGTAGTAGTAGTATTAGTAGTAGAAGTACCGGTAGTAGTAGTAGTTGCGGCAGTAGTAGTAGCAGTAGTAGTCTAGTCTTAGTAGTAGTGGTAGTAGTAGTAGTAGTAGTAGTAGTAGTAGTAGTAGTACTGGTAATAATAGTGGTATTAATGGTATAATAATAATAATAATAATAATAATAATATTTTATAGTCCACTCCAAATTTTATTAAACCGAAAATGGAAATTCTTTGTGCCCAATTGATCGTGAGCCCGGCAGCCACTGAGCAGCGCCAGATGGACATTGCTCTATCCCCTTATTGTTTGGATTTCCGCTGTAATCTTATTACCAACTCCTTCTCTGATGTCTAAGCTTTTAGTTGATACCAGATTTGGCTGCGGCCTTTTGCGGTTTATTATGTTATACCCGATTTTCCTTGCAACATTGCCCCGAAAAATATGTTTATTTTGGTCCGCGGCTGAAACATGAAGGATTCGCGGTCATAAATTACGGCGCGTGGGGGCGCGTGACACTTGTTCTGACACCCAGGGGCGTCGCTAGAGGGGGTGTGGGGGTGCGACACCCCCACCTGTCAGGATATTGTCGGTAAAATTGCGTTGCCGTCGGGAAAAATGAGAAAAAGGGGGAGGGGAAAAAGGAAAGAAAAAGGGAAAGAAAAGAAAAAAAGAAAGGAAAGAGAAGAGAAGAAAAAAGAGAAAAAGAAAAGAGGAAGGAGAGGAAAGAAAGGAAAAGAAAGAAAAGGAGATAAGGAAAAAAAACAGAAAAGGGAAACAAAAGAAACTGGGATGAAAGAGAGGAGAGGGAGAAGGGGTAAGAGCCTGAGAGAGGAGGGGTGGGAGTAAGAGAGAGGGGTTGTTGGGTGGAGTCGCCTCGTCGAGGGAGCAAGAAAGATACGCATAGATATGTTGCTGTGTCGGGTCAGGTGTGTCGGTATTCATGCTCGATCCTCGTGTACTATATCAATGCAGAAGTTTGAAGTCGGTGAGATGTATTAATATGTCGGTCGGCCGGCAATTTTTTTTCCATATGAACTGTGACTATTTATTGGACAAAGAAACATTTTTGAAAATTCAGACAATGATTAAGAGCCGAGAACGGTACAATGAATCGTCTTCTTTCGCTAATAATTTAATGCAACGTCAAAGTTTCAGCGCTTCGCGCGGGAGGGGGGAACTGAATTCAGACATGGATTAAAAGTCGAGAACGGTATCGTCTTCTTTCTCTGATAATTAAATGCAACGTCAAAGTTTCCGCGCTTCGCGCGGGAGGGGGAAAAACTGAATTCAGACAAGGATTAAGAGTCGTCTTCTTCTCTGATAATTTAATGAAACGTCAAAGCTTCCGCACTTCGCGCGGGAGGGGGAATTGAATTCATACAAGGATTTAGAGTCGAGAACGGTACAACGATTCGTCTTCTTTATCTGATAATTTAATGAAACTTCAAAGCTTTCGCGCTTCGCGCGGAAGGGGGAACTGAGTTTATACAAGGATTAAGAGTCGAGAACGGTACAACGAATCGTCTTCTTTCTTTAATAATTAAATGAAACGTCAAAGCTTCCGCGCTTTGCGCGGGAGGGGGGAAACTGAATTCAGTCAAGGATTAAGAGTCGAGAACGGTAACAACGAATCGTCTTCTTTCTCTTAATAAAAAAAACGTAATAGCTTCTGCGCTTCGCGCGGGAAGGGTTTAACTGAATTCAGACAAGGATTTAGAGTCAAGAACGGTATCCTTTCCCTGATAATTTAATGAAACTTCAAAGCTTCTGCGCTTCGCGCCGAGGGGTGAAACTGAATTCAGACAAGGATTTAGAGTCGAGAATGGTACAACGAATCGTCTTCTTTCTTTAATAATTTAACGAAACGTCAAAGCTTCCGCGCTTCGCGCGGGAGGGGGGAAAGTGAATTCAGACAAGGATTAAAAGTCGTAAACAGTACAACGAATCGTCTTCTTCCTTAATGATTTAATGAAACGTCATAGCTTCCGCGCTTCGCGCGGGAGGGGCGAAACAAGAATTAAGAGTCAGGAACAGTACAACGAATCGTCTTCTTTCTATAATAATTTAATGAAACGTCAAAGCTTCCGCGCTTTGCGCGGGAGGGGGGAAACTGAATTCAGACAGGATTAAGAGTCGAGAACGGTACAACGAATCGTCTTCTTTCTCTTATAAAAAAAAACGTCATAGCTTCTGCGCTTCACGCGGGAAGGGGGGAAGTGAGTTTATACAAGGATTAAGAGTCGAGAACGGTACAACGAATCGTCTTCTTTCTTTAATAATGTAATGACGCTTCAAACTTCCGCGCTTCGCGCGGAAGGGGTTAAACTGAATTTAGACAAGGATTTAGAGTCAAGAACGGTATCCTTTCTCTAATAATTTAATGAAACGTCATAGCTTCCGCGCTTCGCGCGGGAGGGGCGAAACAAGAATTAAGAGTCAGGAACGGTACAACGAATCGTCTTCTTTCTCTAATAATTTAATGAAACGTCAAAGCTTCCGCGCTTCGCGCGGGATGGGGGAACTGAATTTAGACAAGGAATACTGAGAGTCGAGAACGATACAACGAATCGTCTTCTTTCCCTAATAATTTAATGAAACGACAAAGCTTCAGCACCTCCCGCTGGAGGGGGGAAACAGCCCCACCCTGCACCCAACCGCTATAGGGAGCGCGCTTTGATATTGGGACATTGGCATTAATATAATTGTCGGTAATTGGTGGCTAGTTTTGTCGGTAATCGGTGGCCTCTACACCCCCCTCCCCCCACTGAAAAAGGTCTAGCGACGCCCCTGCTGACACCGCGGACCAAAATAAACCAATCTAAAAATTTCCTCTGGATTTATAAAAAACATGGATAGTTAGTACATTTTTCAGTGAATTACCCTATAATATATTATGAAGATTGTGTTTCTATCCATTTTTAACCCATTCATGCAATTTCATATCAATTGCTTAAAAACTACATGTTAAATTGAAAGATTTATACAAATAAGTCACTTTTGCACTAAAACTGTGAATATGTAAGATTTTGCTGTTTGAAGGAGTAAATTTATACCCTTATTGTGCATACCGGAATTAAATATTTTTGACTGAGGTATTCGTCAATGTATTATCTTTCAACGGGGCAAGAAAAAATAAATAAATCACCCAAAATGATTTTTGGCGCACTTTGGCTCCCCCCTGGCCCACTATGTGGCTGTTTATGCCACAGCGCGCGTCATCATGTTTTCTTCATGCACCCAAGTCCCATTGTTGTGGCACGAAGTGCTTACGAGCCCTATATAGGACTGCAGGGAATACAAAATTCTGCTGCCAGGCTTATCACTAGAACACATTCACGAGAATCAGTTTCCCTAATACTTCGTGATTGTATCCCCCGGCAGTATGCCGGTGGGGTACTTTGGATTCAGCAGCGTTACGCCGCCGCCGCGTCCGCCGCGTCATATTCTTGTGTGCGCTCTAACTGCCACATTCCTTGACGGATTTTTTCGAATTTTGTATGGAGGTGTATCTTGGTATAATCTACAAACCTATACCTTTTGGTGATGCTGCCCTCAGTGTTCCGTCTTCTATAGGGTAAAATGCCATATATTTGTGGATGGTTTGTGTGCGCACTATAGGCCACATTTCTCGAAGGATTTTGTTCAAATTTTGAACGAAGGTGTATCTTGGCATAATCTAGAAGCCTATAGATTTTGGTGATGCTGCCTCTAGTGTTCCGTCTTTTATAGGGTCAAAGGTCATATTTTGGTAGATGACATATGTGCACTCTAGTGTGCGGTCTAACTGCATCATTTCTTGACGGATTTTTTTCGAATTTTGTATGGAGGTGTATCTTGGTATAATCTACACACCTATAACTTTTGGTGATGCTGCCCCCATTTTTCCGTCTTCTATAGGGTAAAAGCCCATATTTTTGTGAATGGTTTGTGTACGCTTTATAGGTCGTATTTCATGACGGATTTCTTTCAAATTTTGAAAGGAGATGTATCTTGGTACAATCTACACATTCACACTTTTGGGCGATGCTGCCCTCATTGTTCCGTCTTTTATATGGTCAATGGTCATATGTCTTTTATGCGCTCTAACTGCCACATTTCTTGACAGATTTCTTTCAAATGTTGTATGGAGGTGTGTCTTAGTACAATGTACACATCTTTAGTGTTTGGTGATGCTGCCACCTGTGTTCCGTCTGTTATAGGGTCAAAGGTCATATTTTGGTAGGTGTATAGTGTACGCTCTGCAGGTCATATTTCACGATGGATTTCTTTCAAATTTTGTAAGGAGATGTATCTGGGTACAATCTACACATCTACACTTTTGGGCGATGCTGCCCTCATTGTTCCGTCTTTTATATGGTCAAAGGTCATATGTCTTGTATGCGCTCTAACTGCCACATTTCTTGACGGATTTCTTTCAAATGTTGTATGGAGGTGTGTCTTAGTACAATGTACACATCTTTAGTGTTTGGTGATTCTGCCACCTGTGTTCCGTCTGTTATAGGGTAAAAGGTCGTATTTTGGTGGCTGTCTTTTGTGCGCTCTGCAGGTCATATTTCATGACGGATTTCTTTCATATTTTGAAAGGAGATGTATCTTGGTACAATCTTCACATCTACACTTTTGGGCGATGCTGCCCTCATTGTTCCGTCTTTTATATGGTCAAAGGTCATATGTCTTTTATGCGCTCTAACTGCCACATTTCTTGACGGATTTCTTTCAAATGTTGTATGGAGGTATGTCTTAGTACAATGTACACATCTTTAGTGTTTGGTGATACTGCCACCTGTGTTCCGTCTGTTATAGGGTCAAAGGTCGTACCCTTACCCTTTTCAAACGTAATTTCGTACCATTCTTTTTACAATACAATGTATTATACATGTAGTTTCCAGTTTGGATATTTATCATGCTATTATGTTCTAATTATTTCATTTCTTCTGTACTCACTTCTTAATTTTCTTCCATTTCCATAGCGCTTAGAGACCTAATTGTAATTTGTGCTATATAAAATCATGATATTATTTTTGTATTTATTGATACGGGGTAGTCCATTCAACATCAGTTGTTCTCCCACGTGGGCCCTCAAATATACATAAACGAAGGAAATATACTTTGTTAAAATAAAGCATTTTCAATACAAACACAATAATGCCAAGTAAATAATTAAAATAGAGCATGTGAAAAAGAAAGAAATATATCAAGGTGAATGATTGCGAAAATAGAATAATCAAATATGATAAAGTACAATAACGAGTTACAGGAAAATTATAATGATATTTTTAAAATATTAAACAGACTGGTGGTGAGTAATAGGTGCCGGAGAATCCCTTATACGTCCAATGACTTGAGATAATGTTAAAGATCGAATTTGAAAGATACCAAAGAGGGCAACTCCCGTATAATAACCGGCAAATTATTCCACAAATTTGGACACAGGTAATACAAAGAGTGTTTGCAGTACTCAGTGTGGCATTTAGGAACGACAAGATCGTGTCTGGCGGATTGCCTCGTATTTTTATCATGTGTTTTACTTAACTCTTGCAATTAATTTGAGTAGAAATCAGGAGAGAGGCCGTGAAAGTGTTTATAAACAAATATATCGGAAGTAATCTATTCGATATCTGAAAGGTATCCAGTTCAGACTTGAGAACATTTCCTTACATGGGCTGTAAATTTTACACCTAAGGATCAGACGAGCTGCCCTCTTTTGAAGTTTAGTAATTCGATCTACATGTACATTAAAACGACCTCCCCATACCTCACAGCAGTAATCCATCTGCGATTGAATGAGGCATGTACATAATGATTATAGAGTATCATTTTCTACAAACGGACGAATTCTTTTTAACATCGCAAGACCAGCAAATATTTTTTTACATACAGAATCAACTTGTTCATGCCTCAATATATGTTTATCTATTATTACCCCGAGACATTTGATACTTGCACATTGATTGATTTCAACCCTATCGTAGGTGGTGAAAATGCTGTCATTAGTTCAGGTACTAAGCTTTTGTTTACTCCCTTTGACCATAAACTTAGTTTTTTCTGTATTTAAATGCAACCTATTGTCACTTATCCATGTACCTATTGCATTCAGTTCGTGTTGCAATTTATTCTCAAATTCACGGATAGAAGTTCCGTTGACATACAAAGTGGTGTCATCCGCGTGCATTATGACATTTCCCTCCCCCTAAGACATGAACCATATCTTCTATATAAATTAAAATAGAAGGGGGCCCAGCATCGAACCTTGGGGAACACCTATATATAGGGAACGTTCTTTTGACAAAGTTTGTCTGATTGACACTTGTTGCTTTCTATTCGTAAGGTATAATTGCAATCAAGATAAGGTACTATTAGATTATCCTTTTTCTGCAGTTTAGCTAACATAATAGATGAATCCACTGTATCAAATGCTAGTTTTAAATTCACAAAAAGAGCACCAATAATTTTGACATTGTCTATAGCATGTATCCAAGTATCAGTTAAAGCACCAAGGGCTGAGGAGGTAGAGTGACCGGGCATAAAATCCAAATTGTGCATTGGTAAGCACATTATTGGAGACGAGATGATCATAAAGCTGCCGATGAACAATGTTCTCTAAAATTTTAATAAGAATTGGGAGTATTGAGATTGGTCGATAATTAGGTATTACATTATTGCAGTATGATACAAAATGAATATTCCACAAGACAAAAAACGGGTCGACAATTACGTCTTCCTTTATTCAAAACAGACCAAGGAAAGTTTTCTGTTTCTTTTGTTGGAAGTAATTTTTGGAATATGCTTCCTACTGATCTAAGAATTGAGAGATCAAGAACCGCTTTTCGTAAAAAACCTACAAAATTACTTTTGGGTGAAAACCACGAATTATAACCCTGTAATGATATATATGTATATAGCAACCAGTCTCGTATTTTTAAATTGTAATATTATACACAAATCTTATTTATAGGATTTGGAAACACATTGTGTATTTTTCAATGAACTTAATTTCAGGCTTTAGATAACGAGAGTCAGACTCGACTAGCACATGTGCTATTTTTGACTCTATTTTACCATCGATCACAAACTCATTGTAAATAGTCATTTATTGTTTTACTCTTGACACTTAAATTACTTATAACTGTTTTTTTTTAAATATTTTTTTAATGTACATGTATATCGCTGTAGAACATGTATTTTTATAATTCATGTCATGTATTTATGTTATATTGACATTGTCATTGTACATATATATCTTTGTTTCAATGTTTCAATGGTGGTGAATAAATAAATTTAATCAATTCAATCAATTCAATCACTTTTTTTGTACAATGGAAGTACTTTCGCATGTTTCCATTCATCCGGGTATGTTCCAGTTGGGTGATGCTAAGAATTATTACGTCACCAGCATTTTGTATTAGTTTTACACTGATTTCATCAACACCAGTTGACTTAGAGGTATCTAAATTAGCTGTGATTTCTTTACATAATCATAATCAACCTCGTCAAATTCAAATAAATTAGCAGAACTACTAGTACCTGCATTACCGGTCTGAACAATGGGTGGAATATCAGCATCACTTAGAAATTAGGTAGTCGTTAAATGCTTCAGCGATACTGATATCACTGTCATAAGATTGAGTATTCAGATAAAGAGTTCTTAATAATTCCCTCTTCGTCTTGGGTAAAGTAAACGCAG
The DNA here is from genome assembly GCA_037976565.1 of Mesocentrotus franciscanus. Classification (NCBI taxonomy): domain Eukaryota; kingdom Metazoa; phylum Echinodermata; class Echinoidea; order Camarodonta; family Strongylocentrotidae; genus Mesocentrotus; species Mesocentrotus franciscanus. The sequence continues at coordinate 29,476,623 of CP137667.1, read as the reverse complement.
ACATTTCCACATACATTTATATAGGATCCCCTTGATTATTTCTTATTTTCTGTTTTAAAATACTCACGTTTACTTCGTTTAAGAGAATAGCTTACTTTATTTCTCAAGGATTTGTACTCAGACCAAAGTTTATCACATTCATTCTTTGCCCCTAAATTGTCACGATTAGCATTCCGTCTGATAGATACAAATCTTATGTCAACTTTATCACGACTTGCCATTAATGCACGAAAATCAGCGTTTATCCAGGAAACAGATTCATTCCGAACCCTAATAACTGTTTTTTCAGGCCAATACCATTAACAATGTCCATAAACAACCATTTCCATTCATTCAATTATTTATTGACATTAACATTTGGTCCGTCTGCAAAATTCGTTTGGTTCAAAGGGGCTTTGGATAATAATACTGTTTATTATCAAAGTGTTTGAATCATCTATACTGGATGATTTTATGATCACAATTCGATTTGTACTTTGGATGTAATTTATGAATTGCGTAAACCAAGTAATGCTCACTAATGCTCGGCAATATTTTCAACTCTTGATGCAAACACAGTATCAATCAATTTTTCAGATCTTTCGTCATTTGAGTCAAATTGAAAGACTTCATGACAGAGTCAAGTTTACAAGAGTTACTTGAATTATGGAAATTTAGATAATCGCAATTTAAGTCACCTAAAATAAGTAATTCATTGATAGCAGTATGTGCACAATTTATTCTCTCGAATATGTTTTCCAATCTATCATAAAATAAAACATCGCAAGAGGGGGGTCTATAAATACAAAATATAATAAAACTTTTTTGACAAGGTAGGTGAACTTTTTTGACAAGATAGGTGAACTTTTAAGCATATCATTTTCAATTGAGGGATCTTTAAATTCATTTCTTCTAAAATGAATAATTTTATCAGAAACGTATATGGCCATGCCACCACCCCTCCGTGCTTTATCTTTACGTTCAATACGTAGACCGTCAATGCGCAATTCCTCATCGGTGATTGTGCCGTCACAAAATTTTTTATTGAAACATAAAATATCAACAGAGTTGTTTAATAATAAATAGTGGAGAGAGTCCATGTTTTCCACTAATCCCCGTACATTAAAAAAAAGGAGATTTGTTCCCTTAGCAAAAACTGGAATGTTACCGTCTGTAAGGGAAAGTTCTTTAAAGTAAAGATTACTTTCTTTATCTGAGTTTACTGCATTGGCATTCAAGTTCGAATTATCTGTGCAGGTCACTGCTGATTGTTGAGAAGTCTGCATGCTGTCTCGAGACTGTCGATCCAATCCCGGGGAAATTGTCGACCTCTCGGTTTTCGGCGAAATTTCTAGTGATAGGAGGGCCGAAAAGTTTCGAAATTACTGGTCAGCCAGGAGTTGACGTTTCCTCTTTCCATAGATTTAGGATAGAAAGAACGTAGGTACTTAATTATATTTGATGCAAACATATTCGTTCCGTACAAGTTGAGATGCACGCCATCACCGGTGAGTTGGGTATCAGGAATTATGTTGTCATTGGCTAGCAGGTCCCAATCACGCTGATTGGTCACAAGTTTCAATGCTCGGGTGACTTCGTTAACACGAGCGAAGTCTCTCGAGCTCTCTCCTCGACGATGAATAATTGATATGCGAGCGTTTTCACATTTGTAAAATTCCGTGATGTAATCACCTACCGAAACTTTGTTTGTGCCCAAATGGATGATTGCTATTTCGCCGATTCATTCCGGCTTGAGACTTAATCACTTCACAAAAATCCTCGATCGTAACGCCTGGAAGTGATAGACATCCGATCTTGAAACGCCACGACCATTTACACGGGTCAATTGACCTTGTCATTTAATCTCCTAAATTTTGCATTTATTTGCCATATTATCATATTATAATATATATTTTTAAATATCGGGGAGGGGAAGTAAAAAAGGTGATTTTTTTTTTTCTTTTTCTTGTAATTCTAGCTGTAAAATAAACAAAAGTTTAAATTCAGCTTTTTTTCTTTGTCAAAATAAAAGTAAATGTATCATTTATTGTAATGCTAGCTGTAAAATGAAGAAAAAAAAAATCAAATTTAGTACTTTTGTTTGCCCAATTGTTACCTTTATTTGCCATATCATAATATAACATTTCATTTGGACTCTGACACAACATGCAGTTGCGCAGTAATGGCACAACCTATCCATCCGTACAATTTACCGACGTTTTCATTTATGTTATTACATTTATTTATATGTTGATGATTGCTTTTATAACGGAACATTATATTCAAATAATCATCAGAAAGGACATCGTTTTATTTGTGCGGCTAGTCTAGGAATACAGCCCCATAGCAATCAGAAATTGTTTAGTTGTTATGTTTGGTCAATTTTTGCAAAAAAATAGACACAAATATATGTTACCTTTTTCAGGGAGTTGGGGTGGGATATGAAAAATTAATGTTTAAAGGGATAGTTGAGTTTTGTTGCAGAGGGCGCTACACAAAATCATTTTTTGTGAGATAATGAAAAACTGAGTGTCAAATTTGAAAGAACACACAATTTAAATGACAAAATCTTCGGTTGATCAAAATCGGTTCAGAGACGGCTGAAATATCCATAAATAATTCGAACCAGCCGTTGAAAAAACGAGATAGCGCCTCATACGCTTTATTCCAGCCTATGTCGATGTTGGCCTTTTGTCGGCTTTTTCGTGTTGGTTATAATACGCACAACCAGCCGGCCCGTGAATTATTATCATTAATTAATTAATTAACGGTCACTGAATTTGTTGGAGAGTGGAGTTGAATAAGTATGATCGTATTGGCCAAATTTCACACATTTTGGGACTAAAATTTTCTTCATAGCAAGTTTAGGTCCTAAAAGAGCACTAGAAATGTCATAAACAAGAATAAGAGCAATAACCATGCACTTTGAAGGCATTTGCGGTCTTAAACAAGAACTCAACTATCCCTTTAATTTCTTGTAGTGCTAGTTGTAAAATAAAAATTGTTCAAATTCAGTATTTTGTCTTTGCCCATTTTTTTCTAAAAGATTTTGGCCATATCATCATTGTATATAATACCATATCATTCGCACCCCTCGGTAGGACACAACTGAACAGACCTATTCATCCGTACCATTTACCCAGGTTTTCATTTATGTTATTACATTCATTCATAAGTCGTTGATTAATATTGTAACGTAACATTATATTCCAATCATCATCATGACGGATACCGTTTTATTTGTATGTCTAGTCTAATAATACTGTCAAATGGCATTCAGAAAAAACAAGTTCGTTACGTATGTACACGATGAACACAAAGTCTACGTGTTGAAAATTGAATAAAATAAAAATGGAATTCGTGCGAGTTTCATGGTCATTTCTAACTGTAGAAATATATGAATATTCATGAATGTGTCTAGTTTCTTGCCGTAATCGATTACTGGACATGCATGTCTATTATATTGAACGCATTGATAACGTATACCCAAAATGCCTTAACGATGCTGTTTTATCTTATATCGGCACACTTTACTTTATGTCAGAGAGCCATTGATAATGCTATCAACAATACATTTCCCTTTCAAAACATACCTACCAGGGACCTGCATGAAGAGTTGCAAAATGTTAAAAAAAATTAATCAAAACCATGATTAAATATTTGCATCGAATCTTTGGAGTGTATTAAACATTTGCATCGAATCTTTGGAGTTGCGACTATATCTTCATACAATAAAAGCTCACCAAATAACATCTCGCGTACGAGCATAGTAGAGCATCCAGTCATAATTACTGAAACAATTAGGTTTCCATCGAACAGAATCGAGCTTGATCACACCCTCTCGCTCAAATACTCTCTCTTCATGACAAAATAATTTATGCTTATCTTATGCTGAATGGGAAAATGTTCAATGTAATTCCGTATTTTAACAAGTGCATGTATTTCAAATATTAAGTACTATATTTGTTTTTGTTTGTTTGTCGTTTCAGGACTAATCCGGTCCGTCCATCCTCGTCGGATATTCTGGAGAGGTTTATCATAAGCGGCTTACATGACGACAAGTGAGTAGACTGGCCACATACAAAAACAAATGTCTGCCTCATTGATAATTCACACAATTCCAATTCCTGTAAAATGAAAAATAAAAATCAAATTTAGTACTTTTGTTTGCCCAATTGTTACCTTTATTTGCCATATCATAATATAACATTTCATTTGGACTCTCGACACAACATGCAGTTGCGCAGTAATGGCACAACCTATCCATCCGTACAATTTACCGACGTTTTCATTTATGTTATTACATTTATTTATATGTTGATGATTGATTTTATAACGGAACATTATATTCAAATAATCATCAGAAAGGACATCGTTTTATTTGTGCGGCTAGTCTAGGAATACAGTCCCATAGCCATCAGAAATTGTTTAGTTGTTATGATTGGTCAATTTTGCCAAAAATAGACACAAATATATGTTACCTTTTTTTCGGGGAGTAGGGGTGGGATATGAAAAATTAATGTTTAAAGGGATAGTTGAGTTTTGTTGCAGAGGGCGCTACATAAAATCATTTTTTTGTGAGATAATGAAAAACTGAGTGTCAAATTTGAAAGAACACACAATTTAAATGACAAAATCTTCGGTTGATCAAAATCGGTTCAGAGACGGCTAAAATATCCATAAATAATTTGAACCAGCCGTTGAATAAACGAGATAGCGCCTCATACGCTTTATTCCAGCCTATGTCGATGTTGGCTTTTTGTCGGCTTTTTCGTGTTGGTTATAATACGCACCACCAGCCGGCCCGTGTATTGTTATTATTAGTTAATTAATTAACGGTCACTGAATTTTTTGGAGAGTGGAAAATATTCAATGTAATTCCGTTTTTAACAAGTGCATGTATTTCAAATATTAAGTACTATATTTGTTTATGTTTGTTTGTTGTTTTCAGGATTACTCCGGTCCGTCCATCCTCGTCGGATATTCTGGAGAGCTTTATCATAAGCGGCTTACATCCAAATGACGACAAGTGGGTAGACTGGCCACATACAAAAACAGTTGTCTGCCTCATTGATAATTCACACAATTCCCAGGATATTGTCATAAAACATAACGATCCTCACCCAAAACACACAGAAGAGATATTGATAGAGTACATCAACAGTAAGCTGGAAAAAACCAAAATAAAATGTATTACAATGTACTTGAATTATTCATCCTGCACTCAATGTAGCGGTAAGCTCCAGATACTGAAAAAGAAAATCCCAGATTTGCAGATCAAATTTTCTGCCTTCTCTTACATCAGAAGGCCATCCTGCACTGTATCCTGTCGGTGCTACACAGCTGATCCTAAAGCATTCAAGGTGTTCAGGAAGTTGGATGCTCGGCCTTTCCAGAAGGATGACTGGGCTGACTTGATCAATCTGCTGAGGAAGAACGATGAAAAGAAAGGGCATCCTACTTCAGATCTGGATGGACTTCGTTACGGAGATGAGTACAGAGTTTGGCGAAACAAGGAGGATGAAAAAATGATGGCCGACTACCTTCACGAAATAAAGAGCCAATAGATAACTCCAAACACGCCTGATGAGAAAACCTCAAGCAGAGGTGAAACTTCCCGCCCATCCAAATTTCAACAGATGATGGGCAGTACCTAAGATGGACAGGCTGGGTGATTATTTTTATTTGGCAAAAGATCATCTTATATAATAGCATTTATCAACATATGTAATCATTTTAATGAATAAACAGCCTGCGTTATTTTTTCAAATGTGGTGTTTGAAGACGTTGGCACCAAAGCAAACAATGACATTAAAAATGGAATAATAACTGTAACAATTGAATAAATAGCAATGATGCCAAATAAAACTTAATTAAAAGAGTTTGGGTTATTACATTACGCATTTGGTAAAGTATGTTCCTTGAAAATGCAAAAATAACTGTACATAAAACTGAATTATTGTTATTCAAATACAAGGTTATTGAAACCTGTCAAATACTAAGAATGTACCTGTTCATGTACTTGCCTCTAGGACAGCTGGTATCTGGAAAAAAAGCAAATATTTCCATTCTAAACATGTGTTGATTCTTAATCATCTGATGTAATTATGTAATCGGCAGCATTTTGACGTTGAATCCTACTACATTAGCATGGTGATATGATAGAAACGTGAGTAGTTATTCTATTACAAAATATAGAATTACCAATTGTTTGAAGAAACTGAGGAAAGTTTGGTCTATACATGCACTTACTACAGGGTTACCAGCATTCGTGAAAACACACCTCCGAGTTAGATTTGAAACTCGATTTTCCAAAATGGAGTTTCAAATTTCCAGGACCATTCTAGTAGTTTTACACAGTGGATACAATGTTTAATATGAGACATATTGAAAGAGACTTCACTACTCCCTTTTTGGGTCCGAAATAATTTCCTGATTTTTCCTCACTTTGAGTGATTTTTATAAAACTCCGTGTCTCTTTCTTTACTGGAAAAAAGGGATTTTCGTGATTTCCGGGACAGCTGGGATATAATATTACGCTTTTATATAGCGCTTAATACATCAACGATGTCTTTAAACGCCTTACCGATATATCATTGCCCCGGTCATCGGATGCAGGCTTGCCCGCACACAGTGTATGCACATTCCCCACTTCTTGTGGAGCATTCCAGCTAGGCGTCATTTTAATACAGACGCTCACAATGCTGAGCAAACTACATTAACTTTTGCATCCTACCGGGTACCCATTTAACACAGGGGTGGAGAGTGGGAAATTTAGGACGTTACTGTCGGGCCGGGATTTGAACCCTGTACCTTGTGATTTTCAGTCGAGTGACTTATCCACTAGACCACAACACATTAAGAAGAGGTATTTGCTTTTCAATATCAACATGAACAAAAGGAAAATTTAATAGAAAATACTAAATCTTTTTGCATGGATTTTTGTATTGAATATAGCAACTAGCTGGTTTTTTTAAGTGTTTAATAAAAAGAATTGTACAAATTTATGCATGGAATGTGAGAAAAGTGTAATATATATTTTAGCATCTTTCTTGTTTTAATGTTGGCTCGGGGTGGGTTGTATGATATTTTTTCCTGCATGGATAGTTGTTCGTAATCCTGGGAGGACACTGTACAGCACCTTTTGTGCAAAGTGAACACTCTGAACACTCTGGGGAATTTAATATATTAATATACGATGCAGCATGACACAGGAGAAAAATTCTGCACACAATTGGCTGTGTTCATTTATAAAACAGCTTACAATAAGTCGAACTTGTGAACAAATGAAAACCTTTATTTTTGTTTAGCTTTTTCAAGAGCTTATCTTCCAATTATCATCTTTTTTCTATTCAATATGTGCATTTTTATAGGTAGAAGAAACTTTGCGGTCACTCTATTATTCTCATAATCACTATCCATTCATATCCGCATGAAGAACAAAATATATAATAGTTAGATTCTTGACTATCGTTATATTGGTAACAATCGCTTCAAATGGTTTTGTAGATATCCGTGTTTAAAAGGCGAAAGAGCATAGCTTATTTTCCCATATCCATGCCTTAGTGCAAGTGTTACATTCGGCATGGGCCCAAAGTGCCATTTTACTTTTCCGATAGTCCAGAATTGACTCAAATGTCTCCAAATCGTGCAGTTGCAAACCATAATATCACTAATGATAAACGATACAGGTGGATATATACTCACTGATTATATGAATTGTCATTTGATCGACGACCAAAGGGTCTGGTTGCACGTTGGATATTCCCCTAGCAAGATGTCTATTTAGTTTATTTTATTTCACATAAAAAACAATACACTAACAAAACATAGCATATTAACAAAATTGATATTCATGAACAATAAAGACATCTAAACAGCATAAGTTTGTATTTCATTTACACTAGATCATTTTGAAATTACATGTGAAAAAAGGGAAGTTAATAAAAAGCATAGCTTGTAGAGTTTAAGTTCCTAAAAATCGTTTGGGCATAGTGTCATTCATAATCAGGTAGAAGTATAATTATTAAAAAGAAAAAGGAAACAAAAAGCAAGTACCAAGTATAGCAAAGTATACAGACAAAAACAATGAAATGATAAGGATGATGGATGTAAGGAAAAGGAGTAATAGTGTAGCGAATTAGCCAAAATGTCTCTTCCCTATTTTTAGCACTGTAAACAAAACATAATATTCTCTTTGTGGGAGTACTATTGTACGTAAACCCTTACCTTTGCCCTGGTAGGACAGTACTTATTATTCTTGTTTCCTCAGTAAATTACCTTTAAAGTAGAACCCATTTAATTGGGATACATCCATACTAAACTATTTCCTGAGTACTTATTCATGAAAATGTACATATATGATGTAGTAAGATTTGAAAGATGTTTTGGTATGAAGCGCATACCAGCGTAAGTTTAATTACCAAACAGCACATGTTATGCATGTTAGCAGCCCCTGAGAGTATAAATAGGAGCGTCAAGCTGTCAATCTTACTCAGTTTCCACTCTCATTGGTTTGCTGATTCGACGCCATCCCTTCGCATAGTTTTCTGCCCAGTTTCTCCCAGACTTATAAGGTGATTACCATATTTAGTCTTGATATATAACCAATGTATTTTTACCTTTGTTGTTGTTGGGTCAAATTGTAATACGTACTTGGAAAAGTTAGTTGTTTGGGTCTGCAAGCGTACGCCAAGAAATTGACGCGTTCATTGTTTAAGAGTTGTGATGTCATAACTTATGCATGTATGTGTCCCGCCTCCAGGTCAGTCAGCTGGCGCAATTTGGATGTGTGTTTTAAGACACACACACGCAGTGTGTAGTGTTTCTGGCCGTATTTGTGCCAGCACAAGCAGGCAGTATTTGTGCCAGCACAACTAGCAGTATTTGGTCCAGCACAAGCAGGCAGTATTTGTGACAGCACAAGCAAGCAGAATTTGGCATGTTTCTTTATAAATGTGTTATTTTATGAACGTAGACATTTAAGTTATTTATTAGTGGTACACCTTTATATTTTGATTAATAGGTGAATTATCACAGACTTTTACCATGAACTTTTGGATAGAGAGGCTTTGGGCCTCTGTAGAAATTTAGATTAAGATTAAGATTGAGATTAAGGTTTAGGCTAAGTTTAACTCTTAGTTTATTTGTACAATTTGAACATGTTATGTTATACCTGTACATACATGTAGATACTTGATGTTTACTTTAGTTATGTTTAGATGCCTCGTTAATGTATCTGTAGATGACAAAGGCAGCCAGTCCTTTACTTGATTTAACAATGCCTTTGCTCCTATATGTAAATATAATTTAAGTAATTAATCTAAATATGTTGTGAATTACACTCCCTCTCTCTCTCTCTCTCTCTCTTTCTCTTGACACTCAGAATTTGTACAGTTAGAAACATTGATAACAATTACTTAGAATTTATTACTAATGGTTATTAACTGTAACAGTTAATAACCATTTGTGACAATTATCGATAGTGGACAGTTAAATGTAGGTTTAATTATAGCACTGAATTACAGACAGCAAGGGACCAATTCTTGGATAAACCAGTTGTCTTTGGATTGAAGTACGTTTAAAGTACAAGTCCACTCCACTGAAAAGTTGAGCTGATTAGATAGACAAAAATCTAAAAAGCCCAAATATAACTTGGTTTTGGAAAATGGTGCTCAGATTTATTTTTAATATTTTTTTTTAATGAGCAAAAAACAAGTTAATGATCGAGTCGGTTGTGATCGACGTAGGGTCCTCACAACACAGATTCGTAATGTAACCAAATTTAATGCATACGTATTTGTGAAGTGCCTCGATACAAACTATTTCATTCACCTGATAAGAATAATGAAACACTATTATTCTTATCAGGTGAATGAAATAGTTTGTATAGAGGCACTTCACAAAGACGTATGCATTAAATTTGGTTACATTACGAAAATAGCCTATTGTCAGAATGTATACCGCTGGCACTTTCGTTGTGAGGAGCATACGTCACATCCGTACAGCAATATAAATGTTTTGCTCGAAATACCCGAAACAAAAATCGCTCTTAAAAATCACCTGATTGAAGTACGCCCATGATATTTGGCAGTTTTAAACTTTGAATTATTTACAACATGTTATAATTTTTGAAAATCTGATTAGTTAATTCTGGAAGTTGGCGATAAGTATAGGAATTAGACATTCGAGGCTATCTCATCGTAGAGACCTTGGTATTAAAAGTCACATGGGTATCCGACAAAGTGAGCTAGCATGTTAGACTAGGGGTGGATAGACCCGTTAGTGAAACACCCGTTGAGCGGTGACTACGAAGGTAGATTATGCTGTTTGCAATAAGAAGATATGCAGTTGAGTATTTGGACTCAAACTTGAAATGGAGTGATTATTGGATGGCTGCTGGTCAGCCTAGATTAACCGTAAGTTGAAGAGGCTATGTTGTGTTTAGTTCGGAATAGAATTTCTTCTCATGTTTTCGTAGGAAAGAAAGGGTACACTTTGGAGTAGAATTCAGTTGCTAGTCTATATTATCGTTACATCTTTGATTTGATTTGATTTGATTTTGATTTGATTTATTTACCAACCGCAATACATACATTTCGTACAATGATTTTACATATACAAGAAGAGAAACTATTGGTTGGTAAAAGGGGCCAGATAATACCACATGTGCTAGTCGAGCCTAACCCCTTAAACAGCTAAACAAAGTATTTTGGTACAAATCAGTTTAGAAAACGTAACAAAACAAAAAATAATGAATTTACTATTACATTCGATACTTTAAAAAACAAGAATACTAAAAAATGTCTTACAATATACAAACTAATAATGTAAAATATAAATTGTGTACATATGCAGATTATTTAACTTGATATGTCATTCATGACTTATCCAACCTGTCCTTAGAACTGTTAACATAACACTGCATACATTATCTATACTTTAAGCTAGTATCACTTAGGTAAATTATTTGTTGTCGGACAAAAGTGGCATCACATTGTATTTAATGTACATTTAAACTCTTATACTATTTGCATTGCATATATACTTGAATTGAATACGTTGACATAAATTACGCACGAAAGCCTCACTGTTAGTTGAAATCTATTAATAAAGTGTTACTCGTTATTTGTTCACCAGAACACTTTAGGCTGGCAGATTCGTTCTTACAGTAATACATGTCTGGTTACACATTAGTTACAGTAGTTAAGTATGAATGGTGATTTGTACTTTTACATCTTCTTTAGATAGCGCGATTGAGAACTTAGAGAACGAAGTCATCGTCTGGTTTTATTCAGACACTTTTCCATGTCATTGTGTCTTTAGATTGCTCGCTACCCTATGGGAGGAATGTGATAGAGGACGTGAGAGAAAGTGCCCCAACTTACAAGTGCGAATAATGTGTATGTTTAACTGCGTGTACAGGACACCCAGTGTGCTCTGTCATATATGTGCAGTGTGTAGTGCAGATTGTTAGAGAATTTGAGTTGTACAAGTCTGATACGAATATTAGGATTAGATTAGATACAGAGTACTGTTAGAGAATAATTCAGATCTAATGATGGTTATTTACCTCACCTCAATGGAGAAATACAAGCTATTTGAAGTGTGGAACGGTGTGGCATGAGTTGAATCTAGCGCGAATGTTTACGAGAGCCTAGGGTTCAGGTCAAAGGTTGACCATTTAGTGCGTTGTGTTGCATTAAAGAGTTGCAAAATGAGCCAATGAGAAGGCTGTGATTTGTGAATAATTAACTCATTTAATTAACGTTTATTGTATGATCCAGCAGGTCTGGTATTTTAGAGAAGAGAATCTAGCGCTCTTAATAAAGACTACATGGTGGCAGTTTACGTGATTTTGGTGGCAAAGTAATATGCACCCCTTTCTCACATTGGAATGACACCGCACCCCTCTTTCTCTTCTTACACCCCTTCCTCCCATATTTCCCCCTCCCTCTTATCTTATATCATCCTTCATCATTTTATCTATTAACCATCCTTATTACCCCCCATACAGGCACAATAGGAAGGAAAGGTAAAGAATGGGAGTCAGAAGAAGAATGACAAGATAGAAGAGAAAGTTTGGGAATGGAATGTTCAAAGTCGGGGGGAAAAGAATAGAATAGTAGTGCGTTATACGTACAAATTCAATAATAACAATGTAATATTTGTTTTCAAGCTGCCACAGGTTTTAAGCTGTTAGATATTCGGATCGATGTTGCTCCAGTAGTTTGGTTCTATGTATGATATTGTTTTGGGGAAAAAAAAACTGTCCTGGTTAGAGGAAGATGATAGTTTTTACGTGTTGCATGTTGTGTTTGGTATGTGTGTGTAGCTTCATTTTTTGTAAAGAGTTCAATTATGGCTGATGGGAGTTTTCGGTGGGATAACTGAAAAAATTAATATATCGAGATTTGAAAGGTATAAATCCTTGACTTTTGAAAGTTTGTTTTTCAGAAATTTAGGAACAGTATGTGAACATTTTGTAGCATTATTTATTACTCTTAGTACACGTTTCTGTAAAAGAAGTATTCTATTAATATATGTGGTGTTTGAATTACCCCAAGCAAGAATTCCATAATGTAAGTACGGCAGTATTACTTATTAGGATTGAGCAAAGAGGTACATGTACTAGTATTTAGTAAGTCTAGATTCGTTTATAACACCGATATTTCGTAAAACAAGTCGGCAGAGCAAATCGATGTGCTTTTTCCATGGTAATTTGCTGTCAATGTATATTCCAAGACATTATGTAAATTGAACACAATAAAGGGCTGCTCCATTTATGAACACTCCACCCGGAAATGAGTCAATAATATTGCTTAACAACATGTAATTAAATATCTTTTCTTTGTAAAGCTGATGTAATGACATTGCAAATTGATATGAAACTTATAAAAGTTTTTATTTTTTCCCTCTGGAAAAAGTAATTTAACATGTAATTATTATTTTTTTTTATATTAAAGGAGACTTTGTTTGCCTGGATCCATTCATAAACTAAAGTAAGTTAATAGTTAACAGTATCTTTTAAAAGTTGGTGGTAACGATGAGATAGAAATATGTTAGTGTAATCTGCAAATAAGATTAATGATAAGTTGGTAGATGCGCTTTTAAGACCATTTATGGATACAATAAAGAGCAGCGGGCCAAGTAACGACCGTTGTGGTACACCACATGTAATATGTCTGACAGTTGATTCGCAATTATTGACTGAGGCATGTCCTGTCTTGCAAGGAATTCCTGAACCACTCCATGTCATGTAAATCGAGAAATTATATTGATAAGGAGTGGGTGTCACTCCACTGCATAGCTCATGTAGGGACAACACCACGTCAGATAATATGTTATCAAACCGGCGTGTAAATACCCTCTTTTATACTACATGATGAAAATGACTAAAGTTTGAATCGTATCATGTTGGTTAAAAAATCGTCATGATCAATATGTATACTGTTGTTTTTCTACCCTGGAACAAACGAAAGAAACTAGATGTGAGTATAAAGATTGGGTATGGGACCCAGTCAATGACACATCTCGATATTTTAAATCCTTGTGCAACTACTCTACCTCCATTAGTTCCAACATCATCACATTACCACCATAACAACACCCTGTCCATCTCATCAACGATGTTTCACTCAAATAAAGGCCCTCCGATCACGTACAATTATTGTAACTTTGAGTTGAAACAGTTGACTTTGATAATCATCAGCTTGTTAAGTGTCATAATCATTCTCATTGCCATTCCTTTATGATGTTGCCTTTTTGTAAATTATACGCAGTCAGTCTGACATTAAAGATGTGAGAAAAAAGACATGCTATAAAATTAAAGGTATTCCTAACATAAATTATCAATGCATTGAATCTCACTTGTGAGGGCGAAAAAACGCATAGTTCAAACTCCCATAACCGTGCGATAGTCTTTAAAAATATTCAAATTGCAACGGAGTTTCACGTTAACGGTTCAGCTGATCCACACTTAAATCCTAATTCTAATGATCGAATAACAAATAATAATGGTACTGAAAGTGGCAAATGCTTTTTGCATATTAAATTAATTAGTCCTTCTAGTGTACCTTGGAATGTAAGATGTGAATACGTCAGAAGTAAAATACCAGAGCACCCCCAAAAAAAAAAAATGGCAAAGATATCTAAACATATGAAGTAATAAATGTAATCTAGGTAGAAAAAATGTATAAATAAAAGTGCTGAACTTAAAAATATTAGAGGTTGTAATGTCGAAGGTAAAAATTCTGATTATAAAAATGAGATATAAATGAAAGGGGGGCAACAAGACCTGTTCAAAATATCATCTTTAGACCTTTCGGGCTATATAGTCAATGTGTTCTGTCAATATAATAGCATTAGCTGATATACATATCATACCTATCAACGATAAAAGGTTGAATAGATGTGATGAAATCCTGAAATATCGTACTACTTTTGCAATCAAATTCTTTCTTTCCCTCCGCATCATTCATTATTTGTTCCTTTTTAAACAATGAGGTTCATTTTAAAGTTGTTTCTTTGTTTGTTGTAATTTATTGCTGTTTATTTGTTTGTCTTTTGGTTTTTTCTTTGCTTTTCTTTTTGTCTTTGCATTTTGCAACGAAAGTATTTTATTGTTCTTTTTCGTTTAATTGATTTATTCTTAGTTTGCCTTAAACTTATTATATGGTTCATGTATACAGAACTTAGCAAATAATTTTTCTTTAATTTCAATCTCAAATCATATTGTGTTTTTACGTAATCTAGGCCAATAGGATGAAGTAGTGTGAAAAGCAGTTGTGTAACTGACAATGCTACCCTGTAACAATAACAAAAACAAAAAATAACAATACTAGTGCCAGAGGTGAATATGTCAGAGAAAGTAAAAGGTTCGTTGGTAAATAGTAATATCCGGGGTAAAAAGATACCAGAGGAAAAGATGTTAGTTGTACAAATGCTAAATGTTAAAAATGGGAGAGGTTAATATTATAAAAGTTTAAAATGAAAGAGGTAAAAATGTCAGAAGGAAAAACATCATAAGACAAATTATAAGAACTTAAAATATCAGAACTACACAATTCTGAGGCAAAAATGCTAAAGGTATTAGTTACAAATGTTAGAGGTAAAAATGCTGAAGGTGAAAATATAACAGTTACATTGTTATAAGAACAAAATGCCAAAATTAAAATTATCAGGTAGAAATGATAAAGGTAATGTCAGAGGTGAAATGTGAAATTTGAGATTCGCACAGATTTTGTGATATCTTAATGATCTCAAACATAATTTACATAAATGTGTTATTATTGGTCCGATATATGTCAAACTTTCGCCATTCTGTTTCTCTTAATTCTCTTTTTTCTGTTCTCATACAAATGAACCATTCACGAAATGCTGGGTTGCCCTTTTTGGTTAAACATTTCAGAAGCAAATGTCACATGTAAAACTTTTAGAAGTAAATATGTCACAGGTTTTTAATGTCAGACGCAAAATATCATAGGTTTTAATGTCAGACGCAAAATGTCATAGATAACAATTTAAAAGGGAAACATTTCTAAGAACAAAATGACATGTGAAAATATTGTGATGAATTCTATGTTGTTAGTATTTGAAATGGCTTTCTTCATTTCCTTTTTTTTTCATTTGAGCCATTGGTAACAGGATGATCTTTAAATGGTATATCCTGACAGAAAATTCTTCTTTCCACTTTGTTAAATCTTTCTTTGTAGTAGAGTTTATAATACTTGGGTGTTGCATTTCTTTTATTTTTGGCACATATATAGGCCTATGGTCGAGTCAAAATAGGGTTTTGAACCAAAAAAAATGGCAACACAAGTTTTTTTCAACGGTGTCCCTTAGTATTGAACATCAAAAAACAACAAACCAAAAATCTAAAAAATCGGACCCCAAGGAAGAGGTTGTTTTCATTTAATTGTATTTATTTATTTTCCACATATGGGAAGGATCACCCTTTTCAGCTAAAAGCTGGTCTTCAAAGGGGTCCATCCACAAGATAAAAATACAAATTGTTGATAAAATACATTTGAAATATGATTAAAATGATAAACAAGCAAACAAAAACAAACAAACGAAATTATTATATATACATTAAGAAAAACAGAAATGTGCAGGATAGGGGAAAGAAAGGAACAAGGAATAGAGAGGCGAAAGAGAAAACCAATTATAAAATTGTTGCGTATAAAACAATAAAAACAGAATAAAACAAATCATCTGATGGGGTTACTCTGAAAGAAGCGTTTAAATGCTTGGATTGAGACTACTGATTGAGCGATGGTACTAAGTGAATTCCACAGCTTTGAACCTCGATAGACAAGTGATCGTTTACCGTAATTCGTTTTGGGTTGGGTAAGTTTCAATTTACGTGGGCCCGATCTTGTGTTATATTTTGATTGATGGAAGGAAAAAAATTTGCTAAGATAGGTTGGGCAGAGTTTGTGAATTGATCGATACATGATACAAGCTAGGTGTTTTGACCAACGCTCATTCAGACGGTCTAGTTTTAGTAATCGGTACAAATCAATTGAAGAAACAAATAATCCACATTTAACACTGTACGAAATGCTCTATTTTGTAGAATGTGTAGTTTTCCAAAATATGCTTTACAGGTATTTGCCCAAACAGGACTGCAGTAATCAAAATGGCTTTGCAAGATGGTTTTGTAGAACAACAGTGCCGTATTTTGGTTAATATATGGTCGGAGTCTTCTCAGAAGATAAATATATTTTATAACTTTTTTTTTACTTATTCAACGTGATTTTTCCACTGCAAATTCATATCGATAACGACTCCCAAATATTTACAACATTCGACTTGTTGAAGTTTTATGACATCTATAAATATCAGAGTTATCAAATTCATGTAGCATTTTCTTCAGGCGTTGAGCTGTTCCCATGAACATGGCCTCACATTTTTTCAGATTAACTATCAGTTTATTTTCAGATAACCAATTAGATAAACGTATTAGGTCATTATTTAAATTACGTACAGCTTCCTGTGGATATTTTGTTGATGTATATGAGCATGTATCGTCAGCATACAGTGCGACTTCACAACAGTTAACACACTTTGGCATATCATTGACAAAAAGAGTGAATAATAGCGGGCCCAGAAGCGAGCCCTGCGGGACACCACAAATAATTTGTCTCTTTTCAAATAGATAACCATTCACAGATGTAAACTGATATCTTTCATTGAAGTAATTTTTAAACCATTCTAAAGACAATCTATCAAATCCATACATTTCTAATTTTTGCAATAAAATACAATGATCGACCGTATCAAACGCTTTTTTTAAGTCTATCATCACCAAGCCAACGATATTTCCCTAATCAATTACATCCAACCATTTATCTGTGACGTTAAGAAGGGCACTCACAGTAGAATGTAAAGGCCTAAATCCCGACTGACAATTAGATAGAATTTCATTGTTGGTTAGATAATCGTGAATCTGATTGTAGACAACCTTTTCCATAATGTTCGCAAATATAGGAATAACTGATATAGGTCGATAATTCTCCATGCAAGTTTTGTCACCCGATTTGTAAATTGGCGTGACACGTGAATGTTTCCAATGACTAGGCACAACGCCCATGCGCAGTGATTGATTCAAAATATGTGTTACCAGTGGAGCAATGGTTGTGGCAATAGGCCTTAAGAGTTTTGCTGGGATATTATCCGGACCAGTCGCCTTATTCACTGGGAGTGTCCTTAATATGGTTTCAACCTCACTAGTTAGTACATCCCTAAATTCGAACAAAGTTGCATGAGGGTACAGCAATCGTGTAGGTTCAGATTGAGTAGTAGAAAAGGTACCATGCAAAGCCTTACCAATAGTTGAGAAATAATTGTTAAAGGCATTTGACAATTCCTGACCTCGTAGACTTTCTTCTTGAACTTTAATGCAATGAATTTCAGTATCATTCTTCTTTGTAGGCACTAGATTTTGTAAAGTTTCCCAGACTTTTTTGACATCTCCGTAAGCAGATTCAATATTTCTCGATACAAAACTTCGCTTCTCTTGTCGAATTTGTGCTGCTACAATATTTCTGGCTTTCTTATATTTAGCCTAGTCATCATCCTTCTTTGATTTCTTCGCTTTATTCTTTATGCGATATCTATTGCGAATCAATTGCAAAATATCGAGCGTCATCCATGGAGAATATTTCAGTTTAACTCGTGTTCTCCAGGGTGGCGCTTGTATCAATGGCTGTTAATAAAAGAGACAGAAAAACCGAGCAAGCCTCTACCGGGTCATTAATGGCATAGACAACATTAAAATCTATATTATCAATATCACTTTTGAAGGCTTCATCATCACAATTTCTCAGACATCTTCCAGTTTTGTACTTATGACAATTATTGAATCCAGCTCTGGATTTACCAAGGAGACAATATATCATGTAATGATCAGTAATAGAAACTTCAATAACACCACTGTCAATTATCTTATTATTACAATCTCTATAAATTAGATCAACGATTGTCGCGGATCTCTGTGTCACCCGAGTAGGTTTTTCAATCAACTGAGTACAGTTGTATGACTCGATAATATCAAGAAGTTTTTTAGTGTGGTTTAGTATAGGATTATTCATCACGTCACAATTGAAATCACCAAGAACATGATATGGCATTTTCAAGTTATCTATATTTTGAATAACTTGCTCAAATTCCTCAAACACCTTCATGTTCGAATTCGGTGGTCGGTACCAGCATACAACTAGAAATGGTTTCTGTTTATCCAGTTTAATTTCAATTATTATCATTTCAATATCTGTATCTTGCAACAGGTCATTTCTTCTCAAAAATTCGATACCATTTCTGATAAAATTTGCAACACCACCACCGAATTTGTTTCTATCACGCCGCAAGCTTGTGTACCCTGGTATACATAATTCACTGTCATCAATATCAGAACAAAGATGAGTTTCACTAATTATCATTATGTCAATACCACAGCCATTTACTAAAGATCTTATTTCATCAATATGTTTTTTCAAAGACAGACAATTTAAATGGCCTAATTTTAGTCCCTTTTGTAATTGTAATTTATCTATTTCATTCTTGACAACGTCTAAGTCATCACTTCCGATTGAATCATTGCTACGTTATGTTTCCCTACTCGTGTCATTATTCGTTGTAAAGGAAGGAATTGAACACTCGGAGAAGGGTAACTCTTTCCAGAGACAAACATCACATTTCCAGTCCGAGTTTGAACGGAAAATAGAATATGATACATTGGAACATTTCAAATGACCCCGTTTGTAACAGCTAATACATAACATGGCATTTTGATTATTTCTTATTGGTTTTTTACAAAAAGTGCAAGGATATTTGGGAGGCATGGGAAGAGATAAGTGCACATAAGATGAAAATTAAATTTAAAAAAAAGGAAGCAAAAACAAAATCACAGATGTACAAAGGATTCAATATATACAACTTAAAATAGAGTACAATATCAAATAGTGACAGAGGGTTTATGCCATAGTTCCTTTTAGTCAAATACAAAGTTCAGTTTTACGAGGAGAGTTCCAGAGCATGTAGGTCACTTTCACCCCTGATAGCTCTGTTTATTGTTTTCCCATTTAATGCTCGGAGTTTTGCAATCACGCGACCATCACTAGACCATGCATTGAGAACATTCTTGATCTTTTTCACGCTCTTCAAAAGCTGTAAGTTGGCTTTTGTTAATTGTTCTTGAATAGCAACATCAGTTCCTTTCAATCTCCGACGACGAGAGATTACCGCATGCCGGGTCCTATACGATGTAAACTTGACCACAATTGGGCGCGCTCTTCTCTCGGGTTTTCCATTCGTTCTCTTCGGTTGCTTGTTCGGGTCACCGACTCTATGCGAACGATCTATGTCATCCTTGGAAATGGTCACTCCAAGGGAATCCATAAAATAGCCATGAATCATGATATATCCACCTTAGAGATGTGGTTTTGGTGTCTGTACCTAGGTTAAAGGGAATCTAAGAATCCATTCATACAACTAACAATGGGTTATGGCCACCAGGAAACCTACCAGGAACTACAACCCGTAGCTATAAGAATTATGTAGATGAAAAGTTTCAGGAAGGATTATCAAAAGCAAGATGGAATTTTTTTTTCAAACAGAAGGAATAAAGCATGAGACATGTTCTACAAGTTTTGTCAAGAGATATGTGATAAACATGCACCAATCGTAATTTGATGGCCAACAAGAAATGAAAACACTGCCAAAAGACCATGGATAACTAATGCCTAGGTCTTATTTACCGCGGCGGCCGTGCGGTCTAAAATATCTACGGCCAATACCAATTATAAGGCCGCCGCAGCATTCCCACGGTCACATATGGTAGCAGTCACATATGTTAGGGTAGCCGCACGGCGTATTTTGAATTTGTGGAGAGAGAAACCCTGCGGCTGCCGCACGGCCTTTGAAGTGATGACGCCCGGCCGCCTTAGGGCGTCCCTGCGGCGGCCGTAGCTTTTTGACAAATACCAAGGCGCCCGCAAGGCCACCGTACGGGCGCCGTAGGGCCGCCTTAAGGCTGACCTAGGGCGCCCGTGGAATTCCTGCGGCCACCGCAATTTGTTTGAGGGTCCGCAAAAGTCAATTATAATTCATAAGACCCTAGCGCAGCCCCACGGTAAACGCAAGGCCACCGTACGTCCGACGTATGTTCGCCGTGGACCCGCTCTACGGCATGGCTACGGCGTGTCTAAGCGCTACGGCGAACCTAGAAATGAAAACAGTTATAACTCCGCGTTATAATCCCACGGCGACCCGTACGCCCTGTAAAGATAGGGATACGCCCTAGGGTGACCCTGAGGCCACCGCAGATTATCTGCGGCCGCCGCAAGTATCTCTCGATTTCGGGAGCGTACGGCCGCCGTAGCCTAGCCGTAGAGTAAATGTGACCTATGCATAAAGGTATACTGAAATCAATGCGCACAAAACTAAAATTGTATTGTAATTATAACAGATCAAATTTGAATTCACTATCTGGAGATAGATATTTAAAAAAAAGGAATATTCTCACTTTAGCTATAGAAAATGCAAAGCGTAATTATTATATTGATATTTTAAAACAAAACAGGCACGTTACCAGAAAAAAACGTGGCAGACTATAAATAAGTTATTGTGTGGTAAAAAAGTGTCAGGAAAAAGTACCGACATTGACAAATTGACTGTTTATAACAAAGGAGGGAGTAGGGTGATAATAGACAATCATGAGATTGTGTTTTAATTTAATAAACTCTTTGTTGATATTGGAAAAAACTTTGCAGATAAAATACCACATAATAATGTAGATTGCACTGCATTTTTAGGACCTAGGCTGACTGAAACTTTCTTTTGGATGCGAGTGACTGAAAAAGAAATTGAGAATCACATTTGTGCCTCAGATGTTAACAAGTCATGTGAGTATGATAACATACCTGCACGACTGCATAGAGATGCAAGTCACTTTATTAATGTACCATTATCTCACATATTTAATTCGTCTTTAAAGGAAGGTAAATGTCCTGATGCCTTAAAAATAGCAACAGTAACACCAATTTATAAGAAAGGGCCCGAAAAGATCCCAGGAAACTATAGGCCAATTTCTGTATTACCAGTCTTTGAAAAAATAATAAATAGTCGGTCGATGGATTTCTTAGATGTACACAATGTGCTGCAGCAACATCAGTAGAGCTTCCGGAAGAAATACAGTACAAAGTTATCTGTTGTTAATTTGACAAATGCATTATTGAAATCAATAGATGGGATAAAACTTAAAATTTATGTCTTCGTTGATTTTCAGAAGGCATTTGATACAATATATAAACCATGATATTGTAATTGGTAAATTATCTACTTACGGAATACGTGCAGATTACCTCAGCAATAGATTTCAGTTTATAAAATACCGGGAAACATTGTCTCAATATTTAAAAATATCATGCGGTGTTCCACAGAGATCTGTTCTAGACCCAACTCTTTTTCCCATTTCTAGAAATGATTTAATAGCCAAACTGTATTTTTTGTTTTACTTCAGGTTATTTGCTGATGATTCTAAACTTGTTCCATATCTTTGAGACTGGTCAGATAGATATTGATATGAATTAGGTAAAATAAGGATTTGAATAAGGTCAAGCAGTGGTGTTATGCCAAGAAGGTCACAATTAATCTAAGCAAATCAAATTACACGATTATAAAGATAAACAGGAGATCCTTCCAATTAAAGGGTGCTCTCGAAATATCTAGAACTAAATTACTTGAAGTAGATAAGACATCATTTTTAGGACTACAAATTGATAAGCATCTCACATGGATTGTACATATTCAAATGGTAAATCGAAATATTTGTTGAAAATTCGGAATTAAGATCAGGGTCCCGTTGCATAAAGCACTTACCGTAGCGGTAAGTGCTCATTTCAGCTGTAAGTCTTGAAAGCAGCGGTAACTTTAAGATCAACTGTAAATATCCGTTGCATAAAAACTTACCGCTGGACTTGAGCGGTAAGTCTATAAAGATCAGCGGTAAGTCTATAAAGATCAGCGGTAACATTACCGCTACCCTCTGAGCTTGCGGTAGCACTACCGTAACTATGGCCGCCATACTTGCTGTATTTCAACATCGTGCTGCTGAAAGGGCGAGGAGGAGGGAACGCATCTTCCGGGATCGCAGCCAGCCGTTAGAATTAGATGACGCGGATATTTTTAGAAAGTATCGATTTACGCGGGATGGTTGTATCCATGTTCTTGATTTGATTCGGCCTCTGTTACAGCATGACACCCGACGGAATCAGGCACTTCCCCCAGAGCTGCAAGTTTTTGTAGCTTTGAATTTTTATGCTACGGGGGCAGTGCTTGATACCACAGCCACAATTCATGGCATCACCCGATCGACAGCATCCAGGGTGATTCACCTTGTATCAGAGACCCTCTGCACTCTGAAAAATGAGGTAAGTCAATATTTTTTTCTTTAATAAAGCAAAGAGAAGACGAAAATACAGTCTGTCCAAGCATTAACATTTGTCTAAAATTTGTATTTTGAATATTCCATCAGCAAATTAATAAGACTAAGACGAGAGGATGAAAAAAAAAGAACCCTAGGCTAGAATCTATTTTTGTCATGCATATTCATGTACTAAAAATACTGTGCATTTTTATAATGAACACATGGTAGACCTATTTCACATAATTGTTTATGTTTAATAAATCTTAGACGACCAAGCAATGACATGACTAGCATGCAGCGGTCTAACAAGTTAGTGGTTGCCATGGGACAGAGCCCGCGACTGTGCCGGCGGCCGGGCGGGAGGCTTGGCCAGCGCTGGCGCCGTCGGGTTTATAGTTGGTTCGCGAGCGCGAGCCTAGCTGCCTTCATCGCGTCACTACCGACACTGTCATTATATGTCACTGCACTCTCTGTGTAGTCTGTAGACCTATTCTTTTATTATTGGTCATATAAACAAACGATATCTACTTCTAATCAAGAATTCATAATAATAAAGACATCTTTATCCGAACTTCCCCAAGTTCGCGAGAGTGCTATGCTACTGCTAGCTATGTGACTTGTTTACTATTTTGCACGTAGTCCTAGGTATATTGATTTGTGTAGTAGACCTACTAGAAGTAGCCCATAAATTGGGGTACGTGATGCCAGCTGCCAGATTGATTGATATACATCGTCTATCTATGATCCTTCAAATAGGTATATAAATTATGTCAAAACAAATTTCTTACTGAATGATGATTGCATAATGGATGACTGTCATGATCAATCCACTGAATCCAGCACCTTTTCTAATGCACAAAACGAGGGTCTCTATAGTACTCCATCACAGAACCAGAGGCAAATCTTAATCTGAATTGAATCAGCTGAGCGCAGAGTATGGAAAGCTAGAATGCCAATCGATCTTCAATTTCCAATTTCATCACTTTCTCTTTATTGCGCAGATATCAAATAGAATTAATGATAAATTTATATCCACATACACAGCAGTAAAAATACACCATTAACTACCATCACCGAGAAATAAACCTCACAACAAAATGGTTTAAAAAAATATAGTAAAAAAATAATAATGTAATAATGATCGATAAAAATAACAAAAGAAAACAATTATCATCATTTATATTAATTACTAGAGGAATTAAAACATGGATTCATACGAGAGCCTCCCCAAAGAAGCATAAACTAATAAAGATAAGACAAGTAAATAAATAACAGGAGAAAATAGAGAGAGATCGAGAGAGAATGAAGGAGCAGAAGCGGATCTAGAGTGGGGGTTTGGGGGGTTGCAACCCCCCCAAAAAAAAAAAACCGGGGACCATTTTTTAAATCTTATCTTTTTTTTTAAACTTGTAATTTTATTTTATTCTATTTCTATGTATTTATTTCATTTATTATTATTATTATTATTATTATTATTATTATTATTATTATTATTATTATTATTATTATTTCTTTTTGGGGGAGGGGGTTGGGCGAACAAATGTCACAGAGTCCCTTGCCCCCAATCAGCTTTTTGAGGACACGGGCCACCGCCGAAGTGACAAGCTAGGCCAGCGTTGCCGATTCTCATCCCCAAAATCCCCACATTAAAAAAAAAAAAAATTGGGGGATTGTTGAAGTCTTTGGGGATGAAAATAAATATTTGGGAATGAAAATAATATTGAGTTTTATGAAAAACGAATTTGGGGATTTTCTGTCAAAATTTGGCAACTTTGGGGATATTTTAAGTGTCGTTTGGGTGGGGATTTTGTGAAGATTTAACCTGGCAACGCACGCTGAGCTGGGCTGCTCATTTCCTGGATTACTTGTTCAAGTTGCTCACTTTTTATCAGTCTGGTCTGAGTATCAGTGACAAGCTGTTCATAATAAAAGTATTAGGCTAACAGTGCTTATTCCAAGGTCCCCAATTCTTTGTATCTGTGTTGTTAACTGGCCTTACATTGCAGGAAAATGCAACTTAATTTTACAAATTTTCATGGGGGTTAATTTGGCAACGACCTCTATACCAAAAATAGTGGTGTTTTAGATGCAAGAAAACGCCATTTTCACACACAGATTTTCAAAAATTTTCCCTCCCCCCTCGCTCGCTCCGCTCGCCTGGACTCGGTCGCTACGCTCCCTCGCATACCACCCCAACCCCCCCTTTATAAAAAGCTGGATCCGCCCCTGAGGAGAGAGAGAGAGAGAGAGGGGGGGCCGGGGAAGAGAGAGAGAAAGGGGTATAAAGAAAGATTTCTTTAAAAAGTGGGTGTTTTTTTTCTTTCTTTCTTTTGATTCTCTGAGAAATTTAAAAAGGGGTTATAAAATATAAAAAGGGGTGTTTTTTCTCTCTCTCTCTTTGGACTCCTGAGAAATTTTTAAAGGGGTTATAAGATATCTTGAATACCATAGATAAGGGGTTAATTCTGGATTTAGGGGGGGGGGTCTCCAATTAAGGCAGCTAGGAAAAGCCCGCAAATGGGGGTTAAAAATGTTGGCAGCCCTAAAATTGGGGGTGCTTTCAAGGGAGGGAACAATTAAGCATACACGTACCCTAAATAACACTGAGTGGGGGGCCAGAATATCACCATTAATATAGCATAACTGAATATGTTCATAAATTCAAGTCTATATATAGCCACAGAAAACTTGCACTATCTCTCTCATTTTTTAAAAATGTTATCACTACACTAGAACTTCTTCTTCGGATATCTCACATATTTTCTCAACACCCGATTGAAAAAAAGAATACAATTCATGTCCAATTACTGTATTTGTAGGAGATAAATTATTTATTCATATAATTTACAATGTGATAAATAAATATTACATTTCGTGAAATAAAATTGTTCCTGTCTATAATAAAAAAAATACTGGTGAATTTCAGCATAGCTGTATAAATATCATGACGATGAAATAAAATATATACATCAAATGACATTTCAAACGTTATTTGCATATAAATGTAAGAATTATATTGTATACATATCCTATGATGATCTGCCACATGAAAATTATTGATTTTTGTTTTCTGCATCTCCAATTTCACACTTCAGATAATCATGTTTCCAACGACGGTGGAGGAAGTCACCAGAGCCCAAGTGGATTTCTTCAACATATCAGGCTTTCCCCAGGTCGTAGGAGTTGTCGACGGATCTCACATCAGACTGAATGGAGCTCCCTTGGGCCCTGGTGAGCACGTCTATGTCAACAGAAAGGGATATTATTCCATCAACACCCAAATAATTTGTGCTCCCAACTACAAGATCGTAAACATTGTGGCACGCTGGCCAGGCAGCACTCATGACAGCAGGATATTTCAGGTAGATCCATGATATTTTTATTCTAAAAATTCTTATATGAAACCCTCCTTGTTTTTGTTGATGCCTCCATGACAACATGACATACATGTAAATCATTGAAATTTATGTCAAATGTTTGTAACAATTAATTGCTACTAAATAATTGTGAAGATCTTACATTTTTTTTATTATAATAAAATTCACAAATGTGGTGTATATTCAAGAGAAGGCAATAAATATTAGAGGTATGCAAGCTATATATAGGGTCACCTATTCTACCATATTGTTCATTCTTATCGATTCTTCTTTTATACAGAACAGCATAGTTGGAATGACATTTGAAGATCTTCAACTGCATGGTCTCCTTCTTGGAGATTCTGGTTACGCTTTAAGACCATACCTGATGACCCCAGTGCTAAATCCAAGGACTCCTGCAGAACAGGCTTACAATAGGTTCGTACTACAAGAAACATTTCAAACATTTCAAAAATGCATATTTTTATCTACAATTAAATAATGAAAGTTAAATGTATGCCATTTTAGACATCAAAGCAATACAATGATGTCTTGCTAAACACATCTCTTAATTAGCAGGATGAGTGTTCATGGATAACATTTGGCCCAGAAGAGCTAGCACACTAGGCAAAATAAGAAAATATCAATTACTCATATTTTATTGATATGTGACTCACTTCCTTTTGCCAATGTAGGTTAGATGTAGCACTGTATAGTTACATGTACATGTATTTTCATAGTCTAACTTGGAAGATTTCCCAACAATTCTTTGGTTTTTAATTTGTTAGACTTTAATACTTTTCTTTACTCTGCAGAGCACATGCTTCAACGAGAGTTCTCATTGAACAAGTTAATGGTCAACTCAAGCATAAATTCAGGTGTTTGCTAAATGGAATTCAAATGGCACCCAGGAGAGTGTGCAAAATTATCACTGCATGCGCCGTACTTCACAATGTGGCAAAAGACCTAAAGCAGCCCGAAGTAGCCTTCGATATCAATCAACTAATTGACCATGATGAAGACAGGGGCCAAATTGCAGATAACGGTATAGCCATAAGAGACAATATAATTGCCAATTATTTCAGATAGATTTTCATGGTAGTGATCTTCCATTTGCATTGAGAATCTTAGACAATTCAGTTACACATTCAACCAGGGGGGGGGGGATTAATTGCTAGGGCAGCACCAAGCTAAAATTTAAATTTCACGGAATCGGGCGAGGGCATGCATGTTCTGCTGACCTGTCATAGTCATATTGTTTTATAAATTTGTATATGAATGTGACATCATATTCGAGGTCCTCTTTCAATGAAGTGTGTAAGATTCCCTTAAGATATAGGCCTCATGACATTTTTATCTTTAGATTCAATTATGTACGGTATATGGGAAGGGTATCTCCTGAATGTATAATGTTGTACTATTCTGAAGCAGGCCACATTCTTAATCCCAACACTTGGGGGAATGTCCAGTGGAACGCTCATGGGTAGTCAATTCATTTTAATAACATGTAACACATTCATATTAGATTTCTGGGAAACCTTTCCTTAGTTCTGAAAAGAACAATGATATAATATTTTTTGAAAAAAGGTAAAGTTATCATGAATATTAAGGACAAAATTAATAAATTGTTCTTATATAATGATTCATTGGCTCACTGCAATAATGATACTTTGCCCATGCACAACAGGTGATGTGCAAAACAGCCATAATAGGTATGATGTACAATATGTCCATGTACCATTACCTAACATTAAAACTACATACCTAACCCTATGAAGATACCAACTGAGACATATATCTATTGGCAGAGTGTAACATTACAGTGATAATAAAAAACACTACTCATTCGTACCACAATGTGTCAGATGTGTTAATTTTTCTCTATGTGTTTTAGAATAATCTCATTGTAGAGAAATCACATAATGTCCGAAGCATGAACATTTCAATTGATTACGAAACAAGCTAACTAATGTCTAGGAATGCTACATGTTAATTCTAGCATTTTCAGTCGAATTTATCAAAAAATTTAAGAGTGGAGTTTGTAAACAAACAAATTGATAATGCGTTTGTGGAGTGTTACTTAATTGGAGTGGTTATATGGCGGCAGTGCGGCTTCACAAATCTTAGCCAATGAGATATCCAAACTTACTCTTTATAAACATCAGTGGCTGCAATATGCTTTCCTAAACAATGCCTGCATGTCTGTTATTCTTTACTGCGAAATCAACAAGGCATTTAAATTAAACATCCCTTCCTGTCAGGATCAGCCTTCAATAATTCATTATTAAACTTGCCCTGCCCTTGGTCAATTAAAAATGATTGCAGTAAGCCAATGTATTAATAATAATATTAATATTCCGCTTTTAAATAGCGCATAATACAATGTCTCTAAGTGCATGTACAAATAAAAGTATACTTGGAGAGGAAGTCATATGAAGAGAGGCTTTTGTATTTTTTTTTAATGAGCAATGCATTTTTTGTGACGTAGGGTCCTCACAACACAGATTCGTAATGTAACCAAATTTAAGGCATACGTCTTTGTGAAGTGCCTCGATACAAACTATTTCATTCACCTGATAAGAAAAACAGTATTCCAACAGTCAAAATGCAAACTGCATATATTATTTTTGCTAGGTAGGGCAAGTCATAATGTTTGTCCTACCTGGCAAAGACTAATGTTGCAGTTCTGATTCTATTGTCTATTGAAATACTATTATTCTTATCAGGTGAATGAAATAGTTTGTATCGAGGCACTTCACAAAGACGTATGCATTAAATTTGGTTACATTACGAAAATAGCCTATTGTCAGAATGTATACTGCTGGCACCTTCGTTGTGATAACCGAAACAAAAATCGCTCTTAAAAATCACCTGATTGAAGTACGCCCGTGATATTTGGCAGTTTAAACCTTTGATTTATTTACAACATGCTATAATTATTGAAAATTAGAGTGAACTTGGGCTTTAAGCCTTTTTGATTAAAAACAAAACATTCAAATACATGCAGTGCTCGCTTCATAACTTGAAGCTCTTTTCCACTTCAAGTTTATTTTCTTCAAGCTCCAAAAGCCTCTCTTCATACGACTTGCCACTTGACTTCTTGCTGCTTTCAATGACTGCATATGTGTCATCCATTTGTCCAAGATGCCCGAGAACTGATGGCTGTGGTCCACTGCTGGTTGAACACTGTTCCGGCACAGCTGACACTCCACCCGCCATGCTGTTAACCAGCATAGCCACGGCCATAGTATTTTCTGATGTCTGTATGTATGTAACAATAAAGATTGCCTTGGTTGAGTTTTAAAGAACTATAGAAACCTACTGTCTAATATCATGCACTTATTACAAATCTGTGATAAAAAGAGAAACAATGTCAGTAAAAGGTTTATCTATTCATCAATATGTTGGAAAAATGGGCCCCCAAAAAAAAAAAAAAAGGTGAACAAAAATATGTTGTACATCATCAGTGGGAATTTTGTTTTTGTTTAACAAAAAAGATTACCATATGGAATATGCCTCACAGAAAATTACACGCCACATTTGAATCTCACGTTCAATGGGATAATATTTTCAAGTAGAATTAGGGGGTTGGGTGGTCAACATAACACTGACACTTTGAAGGTCGTCAAGGAAATTAAGTAATATAGTGGTTAGCTTTTCAATAACATCTACAATTCAAGATAAACCCTAACTAGGCCTGGGTATTTTGGAAGTTCTTAGAGTCAAGGTTTTCGGCCAGCGATGCAGACATACCGCGCGAAGTGTTGAGGAGGGGGTACTGGTAGCCCCCCGCCCAGTTAGGGTTAAACCAAAGATGTACATATTCACAAGTCAGGCATTGCTATTTATAATTTTAAGTTTGTTTGTACTCTCATACCCCAAGAGGGGTCAAAGCGTCAATAAAATTCTACAAATTCTACCTGTGACATTTGGCTTGAAGGGAAAGGGAGTCCAGCCTCCTCTTCTGGCCCCACAACACCCTCCACACTCTCCTCCACCATTGCCTCCAGGACAGCCTCGTACTTCTCATTAACTTCGACCGGTGGTCCACCTCCTAATAATCCAAAGTCAAAGAAATAAATGTTAACTTCTTACAATAAATTTGACGAAATGTTAATATCCATCGTAATTTTGTTCTTCATAACAATTAAAGGGAGATTTTGGATTAGGTCGTAATGGTTAATAACCCATACCAAATTTAAAAAAAAGTTGTGATTTGCGGTTTAGTGGTGGTTATTTTACCAGACTGCTAAAAAGCATGAGTGCGTGTTAGTAACCAACGGCTTTAAGTCCTACCTAAGGGACCTTGGTAATGAGGAATAATGCCTTAATACCAAAGGGCACTAGTGCATCGACGACATGGTTTCGAACCTAGGTCACCGGATTATGAGACCACCAATCTACCAACTGAGCCTCCTAAAAATAAACCCCTTTAATTCAATACTTTTCTTGACAGGCTTCTCTAGAGTATTCTTTATTGATATACCATGCAAAACAAGCTTTCTTTTTAAAGAGAAATAAAGAAGCCTAGCATTCAAACACTAGGCTGTTGTCCTAAGTCATGAATGTTGATATGTCAGAAGTAGGACATATAACTGATCTAAGGTATTTGTTTATGCATGTAGTTCATGATGACCTATGGTGGTACAGTAGATACTAATAGCAGATGGAATCCCACCATTTTCAAAACTTTTTTTTATTATTGCAGAAATACTTTCTTACTTTTTAACTATTGGTGATAAATTACATGTGGTAGGAGTATAAAAGAAAGGTACCTTTTACAGTTTTATCTGTTACACAATAAAGACTGCTTAATTTACCCGTCTTGTTCTTCAGGTCCCGGTATTTGCGGGCCTTTGCCGCCAGCTCGTTCCAGGTCAGTCTGAGGTCCTTCACAGTCCTCCCAGGTTGGAGTCCCTGGGCCTCAAGGAACACAAGTCCTAAGGCCCATGCGTCCTCCTTTCGTTTTTGATCTACAAATTCAAGAATAAAAAGTACAATGTAAATTGGAACATACTCAAGTTCTCTTTAATTTTATGCAATGATGATTACCATATTAATTCACCCCAACTTATTTTGAAAGGATACTCTCATATGGTAGCATCAAACTGTCTCCAAAGACAGTGGACTGCATTCTGTTTTGGGCATAAAAAAAAAATGAAAACCAAAACATAATTTTACGATCATTTTACGGTACTTATTAGAAGAAAGTTGCAAGAAGGCAAAATAAAAATAAGTTAGATAAAAATACTCTTTATTCAAATTTTAAATCATAGTTATGTTCTGGAAATTTGTATAAATAGATCTGCATTGGATGTTACAAACCTTTTCCACACAGTTCCCTGCTTTGCCAAACAAAGCTTGACGGTTTGTTTTGACAAATTCTGCAAGGCAGCGGACATCACGCCCAGTGAGGTTTGGCCTCCTTTTCCCCATTTCCTAGAATGAAGAAACAAAATTAAAAAACTAATGAGAATTGAGCCTGAAAGATTGTTTAAAATGAGTTCTGTTAAATCAAATTTGACGGTATCAAACCCTTTTGAACACAAGATTGATGTTTGGTTTTGTTACTCAGTATATAGGGCCTTGATCTAGATCTAGACTCATGCAGGCGTATAGATAATCTCAATATTTCTACTAGTATATTATAGGTCCAAAACCTGCCAATTAAATTACCACCATTTAACTTTTATTTAAAGTGCATGATTAAATGAAAAAGGAAAGGCAATATAGACTACATGTAGTTAATGCACTTTACAATATATTAATTATTATTATTATTACTATTATTATTATTATTATTGTTATTATCATTATTATTAAGTGAAAAAATACATTATAGTTTAAAGGGATTTGCTATTCAATAGACAATATAAAATAATACTAGGGCCTATTAATTATTAATAATATACTAATATTTTTGATATAGTAATAATAATAGAGTCTAGACTAGACCCTATATTTTTTTTCAACCAATGTAACGTAGGCCTAGATCTAGATCTATGTAATTAATTATAGATCTCTACTTATAGTTATACTATAGTTACTATAATAAAGGGGGTTCTGTAAAGATCTACACTCAGATTAATATAGATCGACCTCACTCAGTCTGACTCTGAGTAATAAAAACTGCCCCCGCCACACACTTAATTACATCAGGGAGTGGGAGGGGCTCTTCCAACTCCCTGCTTACAGTTACATGTAGAATCTAGTCGATCTAGATTTATAGGTAAATCTAGGGGTCTAGTATCACTATCAGTATCATTCTGTCATGCCCCTGCCAATGGCCCAATCGCCGGGCCAATCCCTCAGCTCTCAAACTTGACATGCACACACTACATCATAGATCTATGATGCACACACTACATCATAGATCTAGTTCATACTTTTACTTTTTCATAGATTTTTAAAAAGTTTTAGTACTTTAGTAGACTCTAGGGAGTCTAGAGACTATAAATTATAATTACTAGACCCCTAGGCCTAGATCTATTCTAGGCCTAGTCTGCGGAATGAAGTTGAAATTCTAATCGAGAGTCTACTGTCTACGACTTTTCATTTTAGAAAGACATTATGAGGTAATTGCAAGTTTGTTACCCTTAAACAACTTAAAATCATCGGGTAAGCAGATAAACGAATGTTCAAAACACCACCCAATCTAGTCATGCAAGTAGTGGAATGTCACATTATGCTACCCAGCTCCTCCGGGGAGCTCAGTACTCTAGTCCCCGCTGGCTTCTGAAAGCACGTACGGGTGCGGAGATTGACGTAAACATTAAAATTAAACCCGAGTATGATGACAAATACTGTCTGAGTAAAGGCTGCAAGTTTATTGCCAGTACTTAAATGTATCAATAAATATAGCAGAATTAATATGCTCTTTCGATTGTCACATGAAAATTATTAAAAGTCAATAAATACGTACGATTGATGACAATTTTCGATGAGCAGCAGCCGTCTTCCGATCTTTAATTGCAGCGGCTATATCTAGCAGACGACGAGCATTGCGCATGCGCCATAATTTCTGTCTCGTTCAAGAAGACTATTCGCGGTTTTTTCCTATATTAGTTAATATCGGCTTTATGCAACGGATATTAAGGTCCGATGGTAGTTACCATTGATGGTAACTACCATAATAGTAACTCTGGGAGTTACTATTATGGTAAGTCAAAAGTTTTATGCAACGGGGCCCAGAATAAGGCATTATGTCCCACAGAACACTTTAATTAGTGCTATTATACAAATCGGTAATCCAGCCACATATTTTGTATGGAATTGAAGTATGGGGAACCACATACAAAACCGACTTAAATTGTATTTGCCTTACCCAGAAAATGGCGATGAGAGCGATAACCTTTAGCCCAAGAGCTACCAATTCGGAACCCCTGTTCCAAATTTTTTTTTTTAAATATTACAACCTTCATTTCCTATCTGTCGTAACCTTCATCTATGACTTATTAAATGGCAATCTTCCTCACTCCTTAATTGAATACTGTCAGATAACAAAGTTCAGATCTGGCACAAGGGGCAATGAACATGGACAACTATATCTGCGTAAATGCAAAACCACACAAGGTCAATTCTCAATATCAATTATGGGCGTGAAAATATGGAATAGTATACCATATGATTTAAGAGCAAAAAGATCTAGAAATGCTTTTCGGAAGGGGTTAATGAACCATCTAAATACTTGGAGTTAAATAAAAGTTAAGAGTTCTTGAAATTGGGAATATGAAATCTCAGATTAGAGAATTTCTAAAAAGATCATCACATTAGATAATGATGTTTTGTTGTAATGTTCTGATACGGGAATCGACATACATTAATACTCACATGTATATATTCAGTAAGGAATATATCTAAAATACTATTCTATTTCCTTGTTTACTTTCATGATATAGTTTATGTCATATATATATATATATATGTAATATAGTATAGTACCAAACATTCTTTCCAAAGACAGGGAACCAGACTCGACTTGTACTTGTGCTAACTTCTTGTACCCCCTTTAACAAAAAAAGTGTACACATAATTTTTTCTTTCATTTGTATATAACATACTTTGTAAAACAATGTTTATCGTATTTATGTTTGATGTTATTTTTCATGTGTTTTATTGTTATATTTTATGTAATCATGATTGATACATTATGTTTTACTTGTTCTTATTTTAGTTGTTAATAAACTCAAACTCAACTCAACTCAAAGTATCCTAAAGGTTTAAAGGAAGATTATACCTAGAACAATACCAAAAGCTGGCCGCCATTTTGTTATCCAAGATGGCCTCCGGAAAGTGAAATATGCCATAAATTGGGATTTATCCATCATAGAGATGTAACTATTGTATCTATATCTAGGTTTAGAGGGTCGATAAATCCATTTAAATTGTTTAAAATGTGTTATGACCACCAGAAAAAACGGGAAATTAAAGATGACGTCCAAAATATTCGTCAGTCTCTTATAAATGACCGGAGTGAATTACTATTTTTATTAAAGTTGTAGTTATTAAGACTGAAGTTATTTTTAAGAGATTAGATTAGAAATACCGTGTCTAAGCGCTTAACAGATATTGTTACCCCGGCTATCGGATTCAACCACGCACAGTTTGAACGATCTCTACTCCATGGGGAGTATTTATGTCAGGCTTATTCCGAATGGTCGGGTAGCGTCGCGGTGCGTCGCGTTAACTTGAACGCGACCATTCGTCCAAAGCCCCCTCCCCGGTTTTCCCGAAAGGGTGCGTTGGATTGTTAGGGCGCATCAGGTCAGATAACGCGACCAAATGGCACATACGGGGAGCTTATTCCAAATGTACGCGTTCAGAGTCCCATGCCAACAGCGCGCGCCTGTTACGTACGTACGTCGCGTACGTTAATGGTGGATATCGATATCGATCGCGAGCTGAGAGAGATTGATGGAGAGAGTTAAGTTAATTTTTTTTCGTCGATTATTTCGTCAAAAAGAGGTTTTTTAGCTGAAAATCAATAAGGAACTACAACTAATTGTAGTGGACAGAACTTATTTGTGCTCGCGTCCAGTATTTTTGGCCCCAAAGCGTATTTCGACTCTTTTTGGCATAAAAGTTAAACTTAAGCCTAAAGGCTATAAGCCAGGCTTAGCCTAACCCTAAGGCCTTAGCCAGGCCCAAGCTAGGGAAGCCCATATATATAGCCATAGACTAGGCTCTAATTTCTTTATTATTCAATCAACCACTTTCATATATGACACATGATCATGTGTCAAGCAGGTCAATTAAGCCCTTTAGTCATAAACATTTTTAGACTTGAGGACAGAATACAGCAGTTTTAAAGCTTTTTTTTTTGCCAAGTGGTAAACCGTAGGCTAATGCTGTATTAATCTGACCTCTAATTGATGATCGGATCGGTTGATCGGATCGGCTGAGCTCAGTCCCATGTGCTTAATTTGGCGTAACCTTTAATGAGGCTCTATTATAAATAAAGATAAAAAATATATTTGCTTAATACAAATAAAATAAAAACAAACTACACTATCTGATTGGCGTAGCCAAGGGAGAGGAGGGGGTCCGAGGGGTGCTTGCTTAATAATGTGAAAAGAAAAACAAACTCTCAATCGTGAATGGCGTAGCCAATGGGGAAGAGAATGGGGGGGGGGGCTGCTTGCTTGCTTAATACCGTTTCTATATTACAAAGAGAAAAGCGAACTATAATTATTTTATGATTGGCGTAGCCAGGGGGAGGGCTTGCTTAAGACAGGTTCTATATAAATGGGATGGAATGGGAGGGGGCTTGATTAATTCAGGGGCAATCTTGTACTTTCTGCCCATTTGTCCATCTCTTTTGGAGCCTCTTCCGAGCATGAATGGAGCCCTTTTAGAGAACCCCCTCTCAGCATATCATAAGACCGGGTACTTTGCCCATCTATTTGAAGCCCCCTCCATATCTCTGAAGCCCGGAGGTTCTGCATGTCTCATCATTATTGAATGAAGTCTAGGGGCACGGCCGTTCAACTCTATGGTGACCCCCTCAGAAGCGAGGGGGCTCCGTCCTTCTTTTGGGGATCAACCCCCCTCTAAGCATGAATGAAATATATTATTGTTATGTATTGTGCCGGACTTACAAGATGATGCCCGGTTAGGTCAAATTTTAGTGATGGTCGGGCAGCATTCACATCAGGAACTCAATTAAACTTACCAATAATACAATTTTAAAAATCTAAATAAATATTATGGTTTAAACAGGCGCGTCGAAAGGAATAAAGTGGTACGTATACGGATTAGGGGCGTCGCACAACTGCGAGGGAGCGGAGCACCGCAGGGGGGGGGGCATGAGCGGATCCAGGGGGTATGGGCATTTATTACGGTCAGAAGAGCATGTTTCGATACCTTATTCATGAAACTGGCAGGTCACTAATTGGCATGGGGTCCAAAGGGGCGGAGCTCTCGTAAGCTCATGGGTTTTAGGCATTAAATTACCGTAAGATCTAGGGGCACGCCTTAGGGCCCTAGGTGGGGTCCAGGGGGCAGCAGAGCCTCCAAAAGCTCAGGGTTTTTAGGCAATAAATTACGGTCAGATGAGCATCCAGGGGACCGCTTTAGGGCCATTGAGTGGGTCCAGGGGGCGGAGCCCCCGGAAGCTCAGGGTTTTAGGCATTTAATCACAGTCAGATGAGCATATTTTGATACCTCATCATTTTGTGACACTGGCAGGTCACTATTCTTCCTTTCTCTCTAATATACTGATGGGGGGGAGGATGCAACAGCCTGGTAGGCAAGCCTTTCGGCCCTCCCCCCCCCCCCGATCTTCTTCTTTTATCCACTTTTCTTTTCTTCTTCCTCTTCTTTCTGTCCCTTTCTCCTCTTTCTTTCCCTTTCCTTCCTTCTCTCTCTCTCTCTCTCTCTCTCTTTTGCTGGGGGATTAAGGCCCCTGCCCCCCCCCTGGATCCGCGCCCGGGACTCGAAATAATGCAATCTGATGCATACTTTGGAAGGAAGTTTGATAATACTTAATTAAAGAAATCATTATCATATCCCCACATGATAATTAGACCGCTATATAGTATAGTCTACAAACACAATTGAACTTACACACACACCTAAAATACACTAGCTTACATCGTCCCAGGGGCGGATCTAGCTTTTTCCTCTGGTATTTTTTCCACTGGCATTTTTACCTCTGGCATTATTTCCTCTGGTATTTTTACTCGACACCTGTATGATTGTATGTGTGGGCTTATGTGTGTGTGCATTCGTGTGTGTCCACGTTCGTGTCTTTCTGAGTTTGACTTCATGTAGTTATTTTGTGTGAAACAGTTTCAATAATACAAAAATAGTTCAAGAAACCTAAAAGTACGATAAACGGATAGTTCTGCTTCTCCATCTTTTTTAATTAACGCACCCTTTTGGCGAAACCGGGGCTTTGGACGAATGGTCGCGTTCCAGTCAACGCGACGCGACGCGCCACTCCCAACGCACCCTTTCGGGAAAACCGGGGGGGGGG
This sequence comes from Mesocentrotus franciscanus, assembly GCA_037976565.1. Lineage (NCBI taxonomy): Eukaryota > Metazoa > Echinodermata > Echinoidea > Camarodonta > Strongylocentrotidae > Mesocentrotus > Mesocentrotus franciscanus. The sequence goes on along the minus strand of CP137667.1, from coordinate 29,438,882 downwards.
GCTTTGGACGAATGGTCGCGTTCAAGTTAACGCGACGCACCGCGACGCTACCCGACCATTCGGAATAAGCCTTTATGTCATATGGTCACCGTGAGGGCATATGGCAATTACTAACCCAAAGGCTTTCGTCATTCTACCAGGTCTCCATTTCTCTTTCCTAGGTATGGAGTGGTAAATAAAGGCAATTAGATAAAGGCATGCTAGTGTATGACTAGACTATACTTGATTAATTCCTTGAAATGCAAGAGCGCCGTAATAGTAGCCATGCCAAAGCCGGGGTAATATTGTGGAGCGCCAAGAGTGTCAAGTCTGACAGACATGAGCGCTATACAAGAACCCACTATTATTATCATCTACAAAAAAAAAAATCTCACAAGTTTAGTTAAAATCATGCCCCAAACATGGTATATTAATCGAAATTCCACCTTTGTAGGAATAATTCATAAATAGATAAAGGGATGGAAGTGTCGAAATTATAGTTCTTATTTTAAAGTTTGTTTCACCTTCCATTTCTTTTTTGGTAATTGGTATGTTATTGATAAATTTGACTTTATACAATTATATTTCATTCTTTTGGGTGTATTATATGTTTTTTGGCTGATTGAGGCTAAACAATGTATTTGTCCAATGTGCTCTTTGTATATCCCATACTATTACTCAGTAGCGTTGTATGATCATTCCTGGTTTTAAAACAAAAGAATGGAAGAAAGAGTATGAGGATATTTATTCTAAGCATTCAGATGATGTGTTTGGCATGGTTATGACTGAATAAATACATACAAAACATTATAATGATGATCCATACAGTGCATATTGAAGAACAGTGATGGTGAAAGGAGAGATGTTTGCTGAAGAAACTTTTGTTGATGCCATGGATGCAGAGAGCTCTAAAGCTATCACATTTTCATTACTAAAAGTCCAGGTCTTTATTTAAATTCTCCCATGCATTTCTGTGTGTTTTTCTGCACCATTTTTTTATACAAAGTCATAAAATGCTCTTGTCTTTGTAATTGTGCGTGAGTGTGTGATATGTGTGTGCGTGTGTGTGTGTGTGTAAAGGATGGGGCTACGCCTATTCCCCACCAACATCTGTCGATTAATCTTAGAGTCTGTCCGCACGTCTGAAAAATTGTTTGCAAGTGGGCATCGGCTCAGTATTGATGTCATTAAGGCCAGTGCATTTGGCAAAACCACACACCCCTCCTCCGTTTAACATAGAAAAGGTCACTAATACATAAAAAAAATTTAAAAATGTACATATTAACATGACAATCACCACTTCTTCAAGCGTACCTTATGGGCAAACAGTAGCGAGCTTTATATTCTTACACCGGGCAGTTTTTAGCCCTTTCTTCAAGTGATCACAATTACTACGAGCTGGACACAAATGCTGAAGCCGGCCATCAGAATACAGTATTTGGTGAGATTTTAATTCAAGAAGATATATTTGAGTGCAATGAAAACAACAAATACCAATGAATTTCGTCAATCATCTTATTTCACTTTTTTTACGAAATTAAGGAGTTGACGTTCGAAGAGCTGTGCCGATATCTACAATTCGATATCGATATGACGTAACAAAGACAATTTGTCGCGAGACAAACGAATATCACTGCGCATGGGTTAAAACATTGGCACCGCGTCGTGTGACAATCTAAAGCGCTAGGAAAAGGATGCCCAAAGTGGATTCAACGACGAGCATAACAATGAAGTCACTCGTAGTCGAGGCCGTTCGTTGTCAGAATCTAAAGCCCGCTATTAAGCATACAATACGCGAGGCTGCCCCTCAGATACATCATTCAGTCTTCCCGCTACCTTATCCCTCATCATCGGTTCCTTTACATTATCTGAATACGCCACTGTTTCCACAGTGAATGCTCCTGATTTTAAAATGTATCTAAATCACTGACTGTTCTTACACCTTTTATTTCTCCTGCAAGATGTCTGAAATAACCAGGGTTATTTCAGAATGACATGTCTTTTCAACTGGAATTCACCATATAATTTGTCTGTATGTTTTTGATTATTTATGATGTGCTGTTTTTTTTTTTTGGGGGGGGGGAACTGGGTAAATATTGCTCCACTCATAACTGTGGTCGAGTTATTTGATGCAGTGTTGAAGTTGTTCCTTTGCTATAGTAGCTCTATCAAATGAAAGAAAAAGAAGAGAACAGAAAAAAATCATTTTATTGTGAAGAAAACTGAAGAAATAATGTAATAATGGATGCTGCGCATACTGCAAGATAATTTTTAATTTGAACACTTCAACATACATTTCCGAACATGCTAGAGGCTTTCTGTAGTTTCCTTTGCAGGACGTTGTCTGTGTTTCAAAGTAATGAAGACTGCTGGCCTCAAATAATCTTCACATTTAAAAACAATAATGTATATAGGCTTAAACACTATCATTTAAATCTTGAAACATAACCTTCTTATTTTGTACAGAGTAATATGGCACATTTAGACACCATTATGAATATCATAAGTGAGTTTTTCTTCTAAATAATCCAACAGATGCAATACGTATTGGTAAAGGAAACTTAACAAATGATGGAATCCAATGGATGTAGAATTGGGTGTATAGGATCACGCTACTTGTATGGTTAAAGTATGACCACATTCCCCCTCCCTTATGGCTTATACGACTGAGAGGCCAACCTTGATCACTGCTGTCAGTGAGACAGTCCCCCATTCCCATTACTGCTTCAATGTACTTACTACAATATGTAATTTCATAATAGGTAATTAGCGGGCAACTGGCTTGTGTCTAAGGGTTGAATAACACCTTAAATTGACGCGAAGTGTTCCCAGTGCTGTCAGCTGCACCAAAATCAGGCACGATTTTAGGACTTGTTACAGAGGTTATTGTGAGGCAAAAGAAGCTTTGAAGGTGGATGGATAGCGAGAATGTTTTGCATATTTAAAGGTGAAATTCTAGGATAATCCCAAATATTGAGATAATCACATCAATAGAAAGCTTTTAACCCCCAGAATAACACTAAATGGCGTTTAACCGACAAAACAAGTTCAGAATAGTTAATTTATGCGAGTAAACTCCACCAAAATCTCGAAGTCGGAAACCCGGAAATGCACGGAATTGCCGGGTCCTCTATTCTTGACGTCACGACCGGGGATCATGGGCTGAGTGAGAGTGAATACCAATGATATGCCCACGTAAATGCTATTCTGTTAGAGCTTAGAATTTTTCTTGTTAACGAGTTTATTTGAAAGATTTTCTGTTTTTATTTGAATGAAGAATAACTAAGCAACGTTTTCCAGTTGCTGATTTCTTTTTATATCCTCACATTATCCTTTTGGTAGAGTTTTAAGACGGGTTTACTGCTTGGAAAATAAGGTTAAATCATATGCAGGTAGAATAGGCGGGTGTACATATACATTATCTTGTCATCAGATAAGGTACAGGAGCAGTTTTGTGAAACGAATAGGCCTAGAACTGTGACTGAAGTTATCATGGATGTGTTTGACTGCCTCAAAAAGGATACAGAACCAGTTAAATATTTGTTTTAAATATATATATATCACACTTGAACGAGATCAAGCTTCCTCTATTTAGCGGACGACGTCTATGAACGATATTCATCCGCAAGTGATACGGCCGCTGCTCTAGGCGGCTTGTTGAACGTACATCGCCGAAATTGAGCTCCGTGTTGAAATTCTTGCAGCCGTATTTTAAACTGTTACTGTCAATGGATGACGTCATCTTCCTCCATGCGCAGTAACAGTTTAAAATACGGCTGCAAGAATTTCAACATGGAGCTCAATTTCGGTGATGAAAATCCGGAAAAAGACCCTTAAACGCATCATACAGTCAATCTGGTAAGTGGAACCGATGTAGTTTAGCCTAGGCCTAATTTACAATAATAAATGCATCGGATATGCATCGGGTAAAATGTAGTATTTTGGGCATAAGTTTACTGCTCGGACGCGAGCAGTAGTTTGCAATGCAGTCACTATGGTCGGCTTCTGTCTCTAAAGAGAGGAGCCGACCCTACCCAAATCAGAGGCTAACGAACGAAAGAGACAGAAATCTTCGTGCTACTGCCGCTACTCCCCGGCCCCGGCTGCAGGAACGTCGACATCTCCTTGCTCTCCGACTTCTCTATCGTCTTCTCCCCCACTTGTACCTGCGTCCTCTCAACTTTCATCATCCTCGTCTGCACTATATCGTCCCTTTTTCCTTCATTACTTTCATCATCTTTCTCCATAAACTCTTCAAAATCCATACAAAATTCGTTCTGGTCAAACTCTCCAGCCATTATCAATTGATATAATTATATAATATGTACCGTACGTGAATCGAAAGTGTATATGTATAAGCGAGCTAGACCGAACGCGAGAAAGACTCGAACGAAGCCAAACGACCGTATCTACTTTACCGAGCACACGAAAACAATCTCACCAAATTCAACACACTCAAACAAAATCACATGGTGAAAATATCGACTAATAGCGCATCGTTGGCTTGTTTATGTCATAATTCTGAAAAAGGGAATTGATATTAGTACTATGAAATATTAGGGAAGGTGAAGAATTCTACATAGAGTTATGAAACTAAACTTTGAAACTAAATAGCAGAAATTCGTATCTCTCTGCCCATGTTTTTCTATGGAACATCCGGGTACGTGAATATACTCGTCCCCGGGCGTGACGTCACAAATAGTGGACCAGCTCCGTGACTGACTTTCTAGGCAAAGAGAGGAGGCTATATTTCGACATTTCAATTGAGGATATCCAGTAGCTAGAAGATTTTTGTGATATGCAATGAAAATGAACAACTTCGAAATAACATAGGCTTGCCGTAGGTACCAAATTAATGGACATTTATTGTCCTAGAATATGAGCTTTAAGCATGGTTTGTCTTTGTTCATAATAGATGCAAAATGAAAATAAAAAGGCATTTACTCCAATGTGAAGATGCAAGCAAATCTATCAAATTGACTTAATCAGTAGGAAAATCACAAATGATGGGAGCCACTGGATGCACAAGTGGGAATAAAGGATCACGCTACTTTTATGGCGTCAAAGTATGACCCCCTCTTTATGGGTTATACTACTGAGAGGTCAACCTTGATCACTGCTGTCAGTGATACAGCCCCACATTCCCATTGCTGTTACAATGTACTTATCACAATATGCAATTTCCTTCATAGTAGGTAATAAGCAGGGAACTAGCTTGTGTCTAAGGGTTGAATAATAATAATGATATTCGTTGTTTACCCAGGGTAGGCTCATTAGTATTAATACTGTGCTCCCTGAGGGCCCTACAATCATATTATTATCCCGGTTTTAGCTGAGCGACTGCAATAAGACGCTCAAGCATTCAAGGAATTTCTTCGTACCGGGTACCCATTTACTAAAACCTGGGTTGAGAGTGGTTAATGTAGATTAATATAATGCCAAACAAAATTACTGCCGCAGCGGGCCTCGTGATTCACAGTCCAGCCACGTATCCACTAGCCCACGACACCTCTACTTGCCTAGCGAATGACAAGATCAAATTACTGGAAATCGCAGGGCATAAACGGTTATCTTTTAACAAAAAATGCAAATTATACTTTGATAAAAAGGATTCCATGTGAATACATTTAGTTGTGTGGTAACGTTTCAAGAAGTCATTTCCTTACATGCCTAAGATTATCATACAAAATCCACTTACTCCTATTTTATCATTGGATTTCTATATTTATATGATACTTTGTATTAAAAAAGGAAATACACAAACGGCTACATAGGACTTGTATATATGGCTATATTCACGCTGTATAATGGGTTCATAAATGCAAATATAATGCACATAATAAATATCAATATAGCTGTCAGACCTTGTATAGTAAATCATAAAACAGTATATTTGCACTTGGCCTATTATGATAAAAAACGATGAAGATTTCTTAGAACATTTGTTAAGCAGGTCTGTCTTCAATTAGTGACAATCCGTTTTATTCATATATTTTATTGACATAACTTCAAACGAAACGGGTGATATACACTATCCTCAATGTGAAATTTGCACCTTAGAAGCTGTAGCCGTTCCAGAGAGGGTGGGGCGCTTTGGGGCTCAACCCCCCAGTATTTTGTTGAGCCCCCACTCCCCTCCCCCAACACACATATATTCGTTTTTAATCATATAATAAAATCTTCTAGAACCGCGCCTGCCATAAGGAGGCAAGACCAGGCGACAGGACACTTTGTCATTTCATTGCCCCCAAAACCGAATGCATATTATTGTAAAATATAAATCAAGAGACTCTTTAAGAATCAGGTGTGTAGTATTATTCAGACAACAAAAGGAGAATGGACACAAAAGGGTAGTACGATTTGGTTATGTTTTACTTTCACTTCGTGTCGTCGTTTCAACGTTGCCAATATATAGTCTTGTATAAAGACGTTATTAGATATTCCCACATCTCCCCCCAAGCTTATTATCAACAGTTCAAGAGTTCTTATTGATTTCCAAATAGTTTCAAATCCAATAAAAATCCGAAATATAATCCTGTTTAAGAGTTCACGGATATTCTCCTTAATTGTGTTCTTCGAGTCCCGAGTCCATTCCAGTTTACTATTAAACCCAAATAAACACTGTCCAAACCTTTAAAGTCTTGTTCAGTTTCAGTTCCTGCAAAGTTAATCCCAATTTTGGTATTTAAGTTTAACCCATTACATGGACAGTCGCTTTGGTGGTTTCACGAGTCGTCCAGATTGCGTTCGCGTCTCTGTCGCAGCTGTTGGTGTAGAGGCTCCCTCAGGCTGCTTCCGGTTGATCTGCTGGTTACGTTGGGAACCGGTTGAGTCGCTTTCATCAGAATCGTCAGGTCTCTCTGGATCGTTGCTCATGGATGACTCCGGCACTCTGGTCTTGGTGGGTTGACCTTGGACAGCAATCAGTGCACGGCGATTACGACGTACTGTCCCATGTTCTGTCTGGACATGGTAGGACCGTGGTTGTTGCGCTTTCTGGGTGACTTTCCGTAGCGAGACTGATCACGGATCCACACGGAATCTCCTGGTTGTAGCTCTGGAAGCTCACGTGAGTCATGACGTCTGTTGTAGGTCATCATTTGATCTGACCTGTACTTCTCCTCTTTCTCTCTCACAGTCGTCAGGTCCGGCTGTTGTACCCGTGGCAGCAGCATGTGCGGCAAAGTAGGAACCTGAGTCTGCAATCTCCTCCCCATGAGAAGTTCACAAGGAGCTAACCCGTTTTGGAGTGGTGACGCTCGATAGCTGAGAAGGGCTAACTGGATGTCGTCGTTCTTCTTCAGCAACGCTTTCACAGTGCGAACTCCTCTTTCAGCCTCACCATTAGCTTGTGGGTATCTTGGAGAGCTGGTTGTATGGACGAATCCATACTCTTCAGCAAGCTTTCTGAAGTTCTCGTTGGCGAACTGTGGACCATTGTCTGAAACCACAAGGTCTGGAATCCCATGGACTGCAAAGATCTCCTTCAGCGAAGAAATCACTGCCATTGTTGACTGACCTTGGAGTTGTTTGACCTCAATCCACCTCGAGTAGTAGTCAACTACTATCAGGAACGATTTCCCTTTGAGTTCGAACAGGTCCATTCCAAGACGCTCCCATGGCCTTGAAGGAAAGGATGAGCTCATCAAAGGCTCGCGGACCTCTTGGCGATGGATAGCACAGGTCAAGCAGCTTGAAATCATTTCCTCCAATGATTTTGATAGACCTGGCCACCACACTGAATCTCTGGCTCTGGCTCTGCATTTGGTGATTCCCAGATGTCCTTGATGTAGCCTCTCAAGGATATCAAGTCGCAGAGCTCTCGGAATGACTATTCTCTCGTCGTAGATAAGCAAGTCCTCTACCACACTCAGGTGTCCTCTCTGCTCATAGTAGTGTTTGAGGATCGGGTTATGTGGCATGTAGTCTGGCCATCCTTGAACGCAGTAGTCTCTGATTTTTGCACATACTTCATCTGCTTTTTGTGCATTTCTGATTTCCTCAAATCTCTGCATTGTCACTGGGAGGTTGATGGCTGATGTTGATGCATATGATTCAACCTCATCTACGAAGTTGACGTCATCCATTCCTGGCCTCTCTACTGGCGCTCGTGACAAGGCGTCAGCGGATGTCTGCTGTTTTCCTGGAACATACAATGTCTCTGCATCAAATCTCATCATTCTCATTCTGAAGCGTTGGAGTCGTGGAGGCATTTTCACAAGTTCTTTCGAGTTTAGAAGTGTGACCAATGGCTTGTGGTCAGTTTCCACCTCGAAATGAAGACCAAGTACATACTGGAGAACCTCTCGCACGCCCAAGTAGCTGCCAGTGCCTCTTTTTCAATCACTGCATACCTCTGCTCAGTCTCGGTAAGCGATCGAGATGCATAGCACACTGGTCTACGATTTCCATCAGTCTGCACTTGATACAGGATTGCACCCATTCCAGTCCCGGATGCATCTGCTGCAATGACTGTTGGCAGTTCTGGATCATAATGAGCTAAGACTGCTGTCGAGACCATCATCTCTTTGATCTGTGTGAAAGATCTCTGCTGCGCTTCTCCCCAACACCACACATTGTCTTTCTTCAGGAGTTGACGAAGGGGCTCGTTGATCTCAGCTAATCCTGGGAGAAACTTTCCCACCTGGTTCACCATTCCCATGAACCTCTGTAGCTCTTTCACGCTTCGAGGAACTGGAAAATCTCGAATAGCTCTTGTTTTGCTCGGATCGACCTTGACACCAGTGTCGTCGATGAAGTGCCCTAAGAACTTCACACTCTGTTTGGAGAATTCACACTTTCCCTGATTTAGTGTGATACCTGCTTCCTGCAGACGTTGTAGAACAGCTCGTACTCTGATGTCATGTTCTGTTTGTGTTGCACCATGGACTAGCACATCATCCATGTGACAAATCACGCCGTCAAGTCCTTCGAGGATAGTGGACATCGCTCTCTGGAAGACTTCTGGCGCTGACGTTATCCCGAACGGCAATCGGTTGAAGCAAAATCTCCCAAATGGAGTGACAAAGGTTGTCAGTAGCTTTGACTCATCCTCCAATGGAATTTGCCAAAACCCGCTGTTGGCGTCCAGTTTTGTGAAGATTGTGCTCTTTCCCAGTTTTGCTAGACTTTCATCGACTGAAGACATCGGATGAATCTCTCGTTCAACTGCCTTGTTGAGAGATGTAAGGTCTACACAAATTCTCACCGAACCACTGGGCTTCAACACTGGAACCATCCCCGAACACCACTTTGTCGGCTCAGTCACTTTTGAGATCACATTTTGCTCCAACATGGACTCTAGTTCTTTCTTCACCTTCGGTAGAAGCGGATGAGGAACTTTCCTGGCTGTATACAGGCACATCGGCTTGGCATCTGAAGTTAACGTGATGTGGTATGCTGTCTTCAGTTTCCCAAACCAGTGAAAAGTTGAGGGAACTCAGCCTTGAAGTTTGCAGTTTCATCATCACAAGAATCGACTTCCTCCACTCTGCGGACTAGATTCAAGGTTCTACACGCTTTCCTACTCAGCAATGAAGACTCCTGATCTTTGACCACATAGAGAGTCTCCTTGATCTGTTTATCTCTATGCCTGAGAGTTGATGTCATTTGTCCTATTACAGTCAGGACTGTACTTCCTGGACCACGTAACCTCTTGGTTGTTGGTCTCATGATGTGTTTATTCAGCCATGGAGTGGAATCAGACAACACAGTAACGGCTGCTCCTGTGTCTAACTTGAAGTGTGTTTCATTCCCATCTACGAGGATCGATGAACTCCAGTACGTCTGATCGTTCTCGCTGACTTCACCAAGGAAGGGGACATCAATGTCATCGAAATCATCTACTTCGCTGACTCGAGCTTTCCATTTTAGCTTTGCTGCCTCTTGTTTTCCCTGTTCTGGTTGTTTGGCTTGACACACAGACTGGAAGTGGCCCATCTTTCCACATTGATGGCACTTTGCATCTTTTGCGGGACAGCTGGCACGTGCATGATTCTGCCTTCCACACCACTTACAGTTACCCTGCGGAGTTTGAGATGTTTTCTTCGAGTACGTTCCCTTGCTCTTAGGCCTTACGTAGTTTACGGCCGAGTTAGGGCTCTCACTCTCTGCACCTCCTCACAACAGACTTGTTTTGTTTCCGGGCTTCTGACTGTCTACTCAATTGAACTGCTTTTGAGAGAGTTAGGTCTTCTCTAGACTGTAGTTGATCAGATAGGGAGTCATCAAGCACCCCAACTACAATTCTGTCTCTTATCAAGCCCTCCTTAAGTCTATCGTAGTCACAGTCCTCTGCTAGCCTGTACAAATCATTGATAAATGTGTCCACACTTTCTCCCGGGCGTTGTGTTCGTTTGTTGAATTTTGCCCTTTCAACAATAATTTTTCCGTACATTGAAATACTTCTTCAATGTTGCGATCACGTCATCATACTTTGCTGTCTCCTCTTTCACATTGAGAGACACGATAATATCATCGGCACATTCACCCATAGCATAGAGTAGCGTACTAACCTGCTCACTGTCTGGCTTGGATGCGAGGCCCGATGCGACGCGATATCTCTCGAACCGCCGTGACCATTTTGGCCATTGTTCTGCTTGATTTAAGCCTGCAACTTTATCAAAGCTTTCTGGCAATGGTAGACGAGAACTTTCCATGGTTCTTCACTTATACCGCTGCCACCATGTAGTATTATTCAGACAACAAAAGGAGAATGGACACAAAAGGGTAGTACGATTTGGTTATGTTTTACTTTCACTTCGTGTCGTCGTTTCAACGTTGCCAATATATAGTCTTGTATAAAGACGTTATTAGATATTCCCACAAGATGTACTGTATTCTAATTAGAATAAACTTTATTGAAACCTTTAACAATAGTTCAAGAAGATCAAGTCTGACTGAAGTTTGTGAAGTCTTTGCTAAAACTCTAGTTAGAAAGAGCACTTCAGGGGAGGTGTTTCACAAAGACTAAGATTGACTTTAAGTTGGACTTAACTATGACAGGTCATTCATGCCACTGGTTGCTCTCACCATTATGATCTTTAGATAATATTTTTTCCTTCAATAATGAATTATCAAAAAATGTAAATTCTGTAGATTTGTGACCATGATTTTTTTGCCCTCTTGAGAGACGGGTGCCAGGTAAAATTGTCAAAGGTAATAATGTCAGAGGTAATAATGTCAGAGGTAAAAATGTCAGAGGTAAAAATGTCGGAGGTAAAAAATGTTACAGGTAAACATTTCAGAGGTAAAAATGTCAGAGGTAAAAATGTCAGAGATAAAAATGTCAGAGGAAAAAATGTCAGACGTAAAAATGTCAGAGGTATAATATCAAAATAAAAGCAAGTTACAGGTTAAATATTGGTAATGATTGTATATTAGGCTTATCGAAAAAGAATAACGAAGGATCCTCTGCAGTCAGTATTTCAGCGCTGCTTTATTTTCTTCTTTCTATAACTTTTATTTACCTTTCGGTCCAAAATGTTGACTTTTTGCTCGATTATTGCCTACGGGAGGTGGGGGGGGGGGGCTACTCCCTCCCCGGCTTGTACGCCAAAGCTACGAATCACAGAGTAAATCTTTCAAGCCTCAAAAAACAAATAAAATCGTCACTTCTTGTTGCTTCTTTTTGCCCTATTTTTGACCCAAATACTACCATAATCATTATTTTGTTTGATCAAGAGCGCTTGAGCTGCGTCCATCGGTCTTTGCGGTGTAAGGTTTAGTTACCGAAGGTAGAGCCTTGAAAAGTGACGGGGCATATCCCTGTAAATTTCAAACAAATATCTTACATTCCAAAATAATTTGTATATGCTCAGCATGAAGTTTTACATTGTGGGGAGAATTCTCCTTTATGTGGTTGATTTGATTTTATCAAAATATTCTTAGGATGACCATAATGCCTTGCTAACGTAATCTGCACATAATCATCATTCCATGTCACACGATCATTATTCGTTCTCCTTGTGCATGACTTCTATTTCATCAACAAGTTCGGTAGCTTACAATGGAAACAAACACACTAATTGAAAAACGAAATGACAAATATTTAGTACTGCAGTCAATCAGAATCATTAGTTTTCCGTGTTCCCCATTGCGGAATGCGAAAGTCCTTATTCCAAGGGTTTTATATTGTGTTAATTCCCATAAGGACAACCAGGGAAAGTCGATTATAATGATGAATAATATCATTATATTCGATATTTCCTGGTAAGAATTGTGACCTTATGTTTAATTATATAGACTTTGTAATTTTGTTATTTTAGTTTAAAAAGAAAAACTCTTCTTTTTTTTTTTGCCCCCTAGACAAGTTTTATTTGCTGTGAGAGATCAAACTCTGAAAATGACTAATTCATGAGCAACATAATCAGAAACATAGTTTTAATGTACAAATGTATAGAATCACGAGACTGCTTGTATACGTGATAATATTGTTTGAAGGATATTAGGAGCAGGATTTATAAAAGGTGCGCTGGTGTATACGACAATTTCCAGCGGGGTCCACTCGCTATCCATAAGGACCGCTATTCGTAAGGACCACTATTCGTAAGGACCGCTATTCATAATGACCGCTATTCATGAGGACCACTATTCATAAGGACCACTATTCATAAGGACCGCTATTCATAAGGACCACTTTTCATAAGGACCGCTATTCATAAGGACCATTATTCGTAAGGACCGCTATTCATAAGGACCGCTATTCATAAGGACCATTATTCGTATGGGGCATTATTCATAATGTCCGTTATTCATAGTCGAAGGTGAGAGCCGCTATTCATAATATAAGAAGAGGGTCGCTATTCATAATACACAATCGGGGTCCCTATTCCTAAAACTAGAAGAGGGTCGCCTTTCATAATACGAGAAGATATTGAAGATGAATAGCGCCCCTCATTTCGTATTATGAATAGCGGTCCTTCGGAGTAGTGACCGACCCCCCATGTAGATCATGAATAGCGCCCCTTCTTCCTGTTAATGAATAGCGACCCCGATTTCGTATTATGAATAGCGGTCCTTATAAGTAATGACCCTCAATGAGAATTATGAATAGCGATCGACCCTCATCTCACATTATAAATAGCGGTCCTTACGAATAATGGTCATTATGCCTTTATGAATAGTTACCCTTTCCGTCTTATGAATAGCGGTCCTTCCAGTATAGGAAGTTCCAAGTTATGAATATCGGTCCTTACGACTAACGAGGTTACCCCTTTTCCAGCAGGACAAATATTTGTAGAAGTCTACACATTAAACAAAATGCATCATGAATTTGGCAGAACAAAAAAACGATTTCTTAATCACAAACATGATGTTATCATATAAAATTACACTGTGTTATGTTTAACCCAACAAATACAATAATTTCTGCCTTTCGAAACGTACTGCATACAAGTCGAAAGCATGTACATGACAAAATACCTGGCCATGTCACAACGTTAACTACATGTAGGCCTATACTATATGACATTCTTCAAGCAAAGCTTTGATATTGTTTGTTAAACTTTTGTAATAAAGTATTGATGAGGGGAATATTAAAGCATGTTTTTTTTCTTCATGTTTTCTTGTCATAACAGTCTTTGCTGGGATAAACATGAAATTTAGGAATTTCTGTGCGATCTTTATGACTGATCCCTGTTTTATTTCATTCAATCTTAATATTCTATGTACTTATTTCCTCAAAACCAAATAAACATTAAAACATCCACCAATTTAACATATCGAAAAATGTTGGAAATTCATATATGAAAACCTGATCACAAAAAATAAGTTTCAAATTTATTGTCCACATTGTATTATACATTTACGAAGTCACCCCGGGCGAAGTACCATACACAGTCATTTATAAAAGATAAATTATGATATGGAAGAAGGGAATGTAATAGACTAGCCCAGTAGCTTACGTCTCGAAATTTTGTGTGATAAAGTGCTGAGATATTATGACGGCACTGATTTTTACCCCGACATTCTTTTTTTTTTACCTCTGACATTTTTACCTCTGACATTTTTAACTCTGACATTTTTAACTCTGACATTTTTAACTCTGACATTTTTACTTCTGACACAGTTGTCTTTTTCATATGGAGGCAATTTACCCGTGGTAAAGGTCGTGTTAAAGGCCAGGTTCATTGAAATTTGGAAAAAAGGCAAATCACACCTCTACAGATTGCTGAGAACATTAACAAAATGACTAAAGTACTTTTAAAGCCCTCACTATTGTGAGGAATAAATTAATTGCAATTTTGATACCCTTTCCAAAACCCACTCACAAAGTGAAATGACGGCGTTATTTACATGCGATAAAATGACGTCACATTATGAACAACCTACAATCACACATTCGGGACAATGTTGGATACCCATTGCAATTTTTAGATATGGGTTAACGTTGTTTGTATATTTACCGCCAGTTGTGATATTTCCTTTATTTTAGGCACTTTGAATGAGATACACTGAATAAATAATACTTTCTACAAATGTGTATTCGATTTTTATGTTATTTACCGTCACATTTGACCATAAAAATCGGGAAAATAATCACATATTCTGAGGGCAGCTCAGCGTGTATGTGTCGGATCTGGGAGTGCCTAGGACATTTTGCATGCTGAACTAACGACTCTTCTGGGGCAAAATATGCGACAAGTTTACATATAATTGTCCAAATATTCATTACGAAAATGTCTGATTAGGCCGATTAGTTTAGATTTTTGATAGATAAATGGGGAAAGTGGAAGTCGAGAGAAGACTTAGATCAGTCCGGTTCGCGATTCACAGCTAGCTCGATCAAGCGCCGGGCCGGCTGGCCTGGCTGTGATATGCGGGCTCATGTAGATACGCAGCGACTGCGGCTGCCCCGACAGCTTGTGCTTGTCCATCGACTTCGGCAAAATCTTCCAGATCTTCTTCTAGGTCTAGATCTCCCAAATCTCCATTGTCGTTGTCGCTGTCCGAGGTACTTCCTTCTTCTATCTCCTCAAAACTCAAATCAAGTATGTTTTCGTCCATATCGATATTTTCAGGGTGACTTTGATGAAGGTAAACAACGTTGGGTAAGAATGGGTACGGTCCTCAAGAGTCAATGCAATACATGTGAATTGCACGCAAACTGCATCGCGCACCGATCAGGTGAGCGGCCCATTGTATTAATTGTTCATTGTGCTACGTCACTCAAAAATCAGCTGACTTACGATGTTTTCGGGGTCTCGAGTGGGGTGATATTTCGTCAAGTTTAATCAACTTTTATAATTTTCGCACAAATTTACAAGTTACACAAATGTGATAGTTTTACTCAGTGTAATGTTCTGATTACAATGACACCAAATTCAGTCGATTTCAAAATCAATGAACCTGGCCTTTAAGAACTTAAGAGCTAGTCGGGGTTAATATGGTAAGGTAGGTGTAAAGGTCGGAGTAGTGACCGTCTGAACGATGGTCGTGTTAGCTACGCCTAGCTTTACCCCGACCTATTTACTCCTGGATTTATCCAGGAGTAACTCGCTAACACGCCTAGAGGGTAGCGTAAGTTGATTGTGGATGCTCTCTCTTACACTCAGGAGTATCTGTGACCTTTCACGAGGATTGTTTGTTACAATCGAAAATAAAAATTTGATTTCGAACGGTTTAGATGCGAAGATGGGTTGAGATCGACTAGTGCGGGCGGCACCACTTCCGTAAGTTGTGGTGGGTTCCCACTGCCGATCAAACCAACCCGACCAAGCCCAATCAAGCCCGATCACCCATTTTCCCCCGACCAATCCCAACCACATGCCTAAACACAAGCTCTTCCCGACCGCTTATCGACCATTGACGACCCACATTCGACCATTCACGACTCCTGCACGACGTATAGTCGACCACAACTTCGATCTCTTCTCGATCATTCCGATCTACATACAATCCCAACGCGATCCCTACTAGACCAACTAGACGTACACACGATCTCTACACAATCTCGGCCCGAGCAGATCAACCTGTTCGAACAGGGATCCCAGATGACTCGTGAATTGAGTGGTTGCACAAAATATTATCGTCAGCTGATGGTACAGTACTCATTTTTGATCAGCGTTCAGTTCATCTCAGACACTCAAGAAGGCTAAAAGGCTTATTTCGAAGTCAATGCATTCCACATTTCTTTAAACTTCCCCCTGCAGACCCATGCAGTGCCATTTGCCAAAGTACTGAATTGCACATGATACTTAAAACATTAATTTTATTTGACTTTTCAAACAGAATGTCAAGAGCTGCACGTGTCGCAGTCACATGTTACTACCAATTCTAGAAGCGATTAACTAAATTAGTATCAATATACCGGTACGAAGAAAATGTGATTAGATCAGCACGTAATTGCGTTCTTGTTTTTTTTTTAAATATTTATAAGGTGTTTTATTTATTCAATACCAGAGGCAATACATAAAACCGAAATCATGAAATTTACATCATACTCAGAACAATCAAAATACAACTCAGAATAATCAAAATACAATTCAAAAGTATTATTCTGAACATCAATTGCTAAACAAAACAACTCTTTCATACATTTCCTTATTCGTTTAAAACAATAGTAATAATAATAATGATAAAATACTTAGTCACATCTCCGTGGTCATTTCATGTTCATTTTGTGCTTCTTTGAAGAAAAAACGAATATCTGTTGAATTAAAAAATTAAAAAAAATGCTTGTACATTAAATATTACAGTCTGTCAAAATATTGTTTAAAAGTACTACCTCTCAAAAGAGACAAACTCCCCAAAGAGAGAGATAAAGATAAAAACAACCAAAAACAACCCCCCAAAAAAAAAAAAAACAAACAAACAAACAAACAAATATAAACATAAAGCAAAGAAATACTGCTGGGATATAGAGGTTTGGGAAGTTGCTTTTTAAAAGTTAATTAATATTACACAAAACTTTCCAAGGTCTCTCATTTTTTTAAGTGAATTGAAAGAGTATCCCTTTCCATTGCAAGTTTTTTTTTCCTCTTTCCTATTTTCGAAAATTTTATCTTTTACTTCATCTACATTTGGAGGCTTCCCCTTCTCTCTGCTATTAAAAATTATCAATTTAATGAAAATCAGAATGTGGTTTAGTAATTGCTCCGATTTCATATTACTCCCATCTATTCCAATATGAATTTCTTTCCACGACAATTTCCTTAGAATTGGTAAATTGAGTTTATCAGCACATTTTCCCCAGAATCTTTTTATTATATTACATTAAAAAAATACATGTTGATAGGTTTCCTCCAAAATATTGCAATACGAACACAAACCGTTTGTACGAGATTTATATCTATGCAAATGATGGTTTGTATAAACTATTCTATGCAAAAGTTTAAACTGAATTCTCTCAGTTTACTGTTTAATGTGCACAACTTTGGTTGAACAAAAACAAAATCCACTTCTTTAGTTGTAATATTATAAAGTTCCATTAAGTTATGAAATGCTGAGCTGATTTCTGCATTCTTCTTGATTTGACTTTTATACACCATCTCTGCAGTTATTTCTTCAAATTTAAAAACCTTCTTTGCAAATATTGATTCTAAACTAAGGCCACAGTGGATAGACTTTGTTGCAGGCTGAACATTCTGTTTCCATTCGTGAGGAATTATTGAATAGATTTTGTTAACTTTTGTAATTTCTTCCTTACTTAAACCAATGGTAATAAAATATGCATCTTTTTTTAATAACCCTTGTTCATCGCATATGTGATGAAGTCGATATATTAAAAAAAAAATTTCCTCAAATAAAGTTTGACCTTCTAGTTGAATAAAATTATTATTATACAATATTTCATTGCCTCTGTATCTCTCTTCTGTTTTAACATATTCTTTCATATCTATCCATGCTTTCAGAAGATTCTGATAAAAAGAAGGTAACATGAGTTTTACTGTATCTCTCCAATAGTTGCAATAAAATATTAAATTCCCGCCCATTGGTCTCATTAAATATTTAAAGTAATGTTTCCATTTGATAGCTTGAGTTCCTGTTAAAAGCCTTTTTAACAACATTATTCTCTGTGCCTTTACAAACAGTCGGAAATTCATCATTTTGAGCCTACCCTGCGGATAGTCTAAAAACATGATGCTTTTATTTATTTTGCCTTTACTTCTTCACAAAAAAAAAAATCAAAACATATTTCTTCAATTTCGCTATACACCCATTCTGGAACCGGCATCAATGTTGATAAATATATAAATTTAGAATAGCCATATACTTTCATTAATTGAATTTTCCCCATTAATGTTAAATCACGCTGCTTCCACCACGTAAAACGTTTTTTAATCTTGCTCAATATTTCTTTATAATTCATTTGTTCTTTGATATCTTCGTGTATTGAAAAATAAATTCCTAGTATTTTAACAATGTCTACTTGCTTCCCAAACGGAAATGTATGAGTGGATAATTGTGGACCTAAGGGCAAAATGAATGTCTTGTCCTTGTTTAACTTAAAGCCTGATATTTTATAAAAACATTCAAAAATATGTTTAATTTCCTTAAATGAATTCGAATCTTTAATGAAAAGCGTTATATCGTCTGCGTACAGAGAGAGAGAGAGGGGATCTCCCTGCCTTACTCCTCTTTCAACCTTGAAATAACCTGTTGATGTATATCCATTTATAACACAACTTTCTGCTTTCCCATAAATTTTTAACCCATTTACAAAACCCTGGTCCAAAATTAAATGATTGTAAAACCTTATATAAAAATAAATGTGAAACAGAATCAAATGCTTTTTCAAAATCAATGGCCACCAAAAAAGCGTGTTCTCTGTAAAAAGAAGTAAGTAAGATCATGTCGTCTATTATTCGTATTGCTTCTCCAATGTTCCTATCCTTAACAAAACCCAACTGATCAAAACTAACAATTTCAGGTAAAACTTCTTGTATTCTCTTTAAAAGTATCTTAGATAGGATTTGATAATCTACGTTTAGCAACGAAATCGGTCTGTAATTCTTAATAAGCTCCGGATCTTTGTCATCTTTATGTATCAAGATAATAACTGCTTGCCTTTGAGAGCCTGATAATTCCCTTGTTGAAGAGCTTCATTAAAAGATGCAAGAACTAGATCTCCAATTACTGGCCAAAATTTCTGATAAAATTCTGCACTTAAACCATCATTTCCTGGAGATTTGTTAAGTTCCATATCTTTTAGTATTTCTATGCATTCCCTTTCTACGATTGTTTCCTCACATGAATCTCGTGATAAATTATTCCATTTTGGCAGGTTATTAGGAAAGAAGTCCAAAGTGTCATCTTGTACAGAATTTATTTGCTATATAGCTGCCCATAAAATGATTTTATTCCTTCAATTAATTTTTTTTTTCGTTAGAAGTGGTATTTCCATTTCCATTTAATTTCTTTATTATACTTTTTCTATTTGATTCCATTAACTGTTTGAAGAATCCTGTATTCTTTTCTCCACATTCATACCATGAGGATCTTGACCGTACTTTTAAACCTTCATTGATGTAATCGTGGAGTAAACTTAGTTGTTGTTTCTTAGTTTTCACATTTTCAGAAATATCTTTGTGATGTCCATTGCCAATCGACAAGAAATCCTCTTCTAAGTCTTTAATCTCTTTTACCAATTTTCCGATTTTTTTTTTCTTTCCTTTCCTTTCCTCCGCCCTTTCTCTTGATAGTTTAATTGTAAACTTCCGTATTTCCATTTTCATGAAATCCCATAGTACTCTCTTATCTTTAATTTCAACAGACAGTTTCTCTTATAAAGTCTTTATTTCTTCTCTAATCTTCTTAACGTATTCCTTGTCAGTCACTTAATAGACTATCATTAAACTTCCAATAAGATCTTTTATTTTTATTTTTGTCGATGACCTATTATGGATTACCAGATTAACTGCTGAATAGTCAGGGGCTATAGAGGGAACAATGTCATATTTGGATGTTATTTGCTCTAACTTCTCTGATATGATCCAATAATCTAAGCGACTTTGCATAAAAGGATTTCGTTGTTTATACGTGTATTGCTTTTTATCTTTATTTTTTACTTCTCCATACATCACGTAATCTATAACTATCCATGAACTCTTCAATTTTTTACTAAATTTTGTTTGCTTCTTTGATACTTGTCCAAAATAATCTAGATTCGTGTCTCTAATAGCATTGAAGTCACCCCAAGTGCTACTGAATTTCCTTCTGTATTATTCCTATTGAGTTGAGTTGCGATCGGAAAGATCGATTGCGGTCGAGAATTGGTCGAGAAGTGCTCGGGATGTCATCGAGAAGCAGTCGAGAAGTGAGCGAGTTCGGTCGAGTGACTGTTTAGGGCAGACATGTACCGATCGTCAAGCGGTTGAGTTGTTGATCGAGTTGATCGGGAACCAATCGTGTAGAAGTTGTGTATAAATCGAGATGATCGGGTAGTGATCGGCGGAAAAAATCCACCGCGACCAAACTAGACCTCTATACGATCGATTCCCGATCAGCTCGACCTCTACTCGACCAATACACGATCGCTGTACGATCGCTTGCCTTCTCGACCCCTACACGATATTTTTTGACATGCCAAAAATTGTCGTGTAGGAAGCCAGATCGATACCGATCAAGGTAGACCGACCCCGATCAAGGTAGACCGACCCCGATCACCCTTGCCGACCGAGCCCGACCAGGCCAAAATAGCTTGATCGGGCTTGGTCGGGTTGGTTTGATCGGCAGTGGGAACCCACGCTGATCGGTGGAAGGTCGTGTTAACTTAATCGTGGCAAGTTGGTCCGAGTTAGAGCGTGTGGACAGCTAATGGTATAAAGTGAAATATACATGAGGTATTTACTGCTGCAGGGATTAACTTACGCCGACTAGCAAAACCCCGTTTGAACATGACTTATTATTACCCTCTGACAGTTTTACCTCTGACATTTTTTTCCTCTGACATTTTTTCCTCTGACATTTTTACCTCAGACATTTGTACACCGATCCGAGAGACCAATGCCAATAAATGGTGAGAGCAAACAGTGCCATGAACGGCCTGACATAGTTAAGTCCAACTTAAAGTCGATCTTAGTCTTTGTGAAACACCCCCAGATCTGTTAACAAAATTAAGTGTGTTAATTTATCACTAAAGATATTGCTTTTTATATTAAAAATGTGCTCTCATTCAAATTCATTAATAGAGCCATATCTAAGACGTTGCAATCGGACCGGCTTTTAAAAGTAACATCACCCTCTCTTCCTGTAATCGCAATGTGAGGCGGCGGAGCAATTGTCGTTTGTTCTACAACCAGATCGTCTACAACCTATACTGTTCGCTTCGCGCTTACGATGGTACTGACGCACAACAACACTCCGTGTATGTGAGACTGTGATATGAAAAAGAAAAAACCCGCTTGGTGATAAATACATACTTCTATGCATGTTCAAGGTTGACTGCAGAAGCCTACCGTTGTATATACTAGCACTTCGATTTCGTTATTCAAATCATAAGGACCAGGAATAAGTCAGGTAAGTGTCTATATACTTATGTTCTATGATTTCGGTTGGTATAGTTAGCAATAGAAGTGGTATTGAATAGATATTAGGACATGACCTGCTTTACCACAGATTAACACAGTTAACACACCGCTGATCGACGACCGCACAAACTATACGGAGGTATATTTTTAATAATCTTCTGATCGTCACGCCTAAATATTCGCACTCAAAACAATGTATCTACACGTAGCGTCTTTTCCAGTAATTCTGCTTTTAAACTTTACAGAAGTACATTTCTATCTGTAGTTTTGTTAAATATTTTGCATTCTGACTGAGCATGAATAAAAAGTCATTGTTATGTACAATCAAAAATAATTTTACAAAAGTCCCACATATTTAGATAATTTGCATAAATTAAAGCAAACATTGTTTTGCCAAACTAACAACACGATTGCTATGGCAGAACCGTGCTGCAGCGTAAGTGTGCAAACTCGTGTATTTTTGAAAAAGTTAGCGTCAGCTTATTTGCTTTTGTCTGGGGAAGTGCGTGTGCGGGTGCAAGCGCACGCGTGCGTAGTGAATGTACACACTCACTTTTCCAGGGTCTCTATACATAAATTATACTGTACATTTGAGTAGTGAGCACGCCAAAACAACGTATTGCTGTTTACGTTGTTTTGCCATGAACACAACGGGCAGGTGTTGGTTGAGAAGGGACCGGCGTATCGCCGCATACGTTGTTTTGCCAACAAAATTAGAACATTTTGGGGTGGGGTGCCATATTTCAATGACGGGGTGCGATCGGGTTTCAATATTCCATTTGGAGTTAGATTATACTTGTAATAAGCCAAATACGTTAAAAAGTCAATTTTCCAAAAAATCTAAATACGTTGTTTTGCCATCTCACGGTCTCAGTTGTACATGATGTCGTGTGGTTAATAAATGCGCGAGTATATGTGCATAATATAATCCTAGAACTTAGAAGCGATACCGTAGTTTCGTTTATACTACTCTACTGCTAGCAAGTGGACAATTATTAGTTTCGTTAGCTTAAATATTATATACTTCTAAATAGTTATACAGATAAATCACACTAAGATATGTCGACAATTATATGTAAATACATTATACTCTGGTTATCATTTTCGCTGTCAATCGCAAGCACTCCTTGCTGCCTAAGGGATACATTTTAATACACTCAAACAATGTACACAAAGACTGTACTATACTAAATTGAGCCAAAAAATACATAATAGAGAATTTTATTGTGAATGTATGAAAAGACAATATTAACCCGTGAAAGTATCTAGTGTAAAGTTCCCTTTATGCAACATTTGAAATATTTTAAATGTATATAATTTTTCACTGGGAAGTGTTGGTGTAACAACGCTTCAATATTAGTCTACTGCTGCTGCTGTCGTTATTTATTACCATTTCATAAATAGGTTGTCATTGAGAAAGCCCTATTGGCGAAAATTCGTGCATTTTGACCTTTTACCCAGCATCCTCATTAATTGTAAATTTTCATCCTCACTATTTGAATAACTATATACAGAATGAGCTCCGTGGTCAACGTCGATTTTGACTACATCTTGACGGAAATAGCCAAGGCCCTACACAAAAATTCAGACATCAATGATCTCGGAAAAGCCTTGGGATTTGGGCCCGCAGATATTGGTCGCTACATCGAAGCAAACGCCCAACAAGGAATGAATTATATGGGAACATTGGATATGCTCAGGACATGGCGCCATAGACAACCCCATTTGGAGGAAAAGGCGGCATTGAGGTCAGCACTTCTAAAAGCTCGATTGGTAAACATGGCAGACCAATATCTAAGCACTCCCGTACCCGGTAAGAGATTTTTGTTTGGTTTGCAATGGTGAAATGATGCGTTTCATACAGAAAACAAGAGAATTCGAATACAATAAAAACATAACATTTTTACACTACTCAAAAGTTTCAAAGCAGATCATGGACATGATAGTGGGGCGGTATAACGTCAGATTTCATTCAAATTGTACATATTGTGATACAAGCACCAACTTTGGCACACAGGAAGTCAAACATTTTCTAAGCAAAACTCTTTGTTGAGAAACTTCAAATTTGGCTCTTTGGGCCCGCTGTGCGCATTTTTTCAAAATGACTCCTTCAGGGTACCTTTTCCATGTATGCTTTGTCCAAAATTAATATAATTCAGCAAATCTTTAGTGAAATACGTGTATGTCTAAACCATATTTTTTTCAATTTTCAACCAAGAACGTTCCTCCATGCTATTTATTTATTTATTTTATTCATTCATGACTTCTTTCAACAGGGTACTTTCATTCAGTTCCATTGGAAGCAAATGGATCTGCTTTTCAAGAAAGCCCTGCAATAATACAATAACAGTATAAACACAAAGGTATGATAATGCAATAATTAAAAATTGTACATACATGCGAAATATCAAATTAAACATATATCATTTAAAAATAACACTTTTTGAATCATACAATATTTATTATCATTTTTTTTTTAGACTAAATTATTACAATAACAAATCCACGCCTAAAACAACAACAACAAAAAACCAAAACCCACAATAAATAAAATAGAAAAATTACAGAAGGAATAGAGTGCAGAAGGCAAAATGCACTATTGAGAGTTTACCAAAAAAAGGTACAAGAGCCACAGTAAACGCATATAAAGACGGCATTGCTTTTTAAACAACTGTAGTGATGTGCATGACTGAACAGAAAGTGGGAGTTTGTTAAACAACAGCGGACCATACTAGGCAAAGCTACGTTTCCTATATTCAGTGAGTGCCTGTGGGACAAACAAAAGACTGTTGACTGCGTACCGTGTTATATAAAAGACTGGTCGTCGAGTAACGAGACGGTTTAAATAATGTGGAGCTTGTTTATGCAAAATTTTTAAAACAAGAACACAAAATTGATATTTTACCCTTACTTTTAGAGTTTGTCATTTAAGAATGTTGTAAAATTGAGAGACAGAAGTAAATGAATCTACATTAAAAATCTTTCGAACATATTTATTTTGAATTCTTTGTTATCTAATGAGATTAGTTTTTGAGTAAATTCCCCAAACAGTACAACAGTAATCAATGTGTGGCAATTTAGTGAGAAATAAAGACTGATAATTGTTTTATGAGTTAAAAAAGGCTTAATTCTCCGGATAGCCCCAATTGCACGAGATATTTTACAAAATACACCTAAATATTTAAATTCTTCAACAAAGTCAATTTTTGTGCCATTAAATTCAATTTCAAGTTTTCGTTTTCGTATTCTTTTCTTTGGACCAAACATCATTACCCTTGTCTTGTCTACAATCAAAATTAGCTTATTGATACTCAACCATTTACATACTCTGTCAAATTGATATTGCATTTAAATTCTAAGATCATTAACATTTCTACTTTTACAGAATAATACGGTATCATCAGCATACAATGACATTTTTACATTATAAGACATTTCAATATTGCACAAGTCATTAATGTTTATACATAATAATAAAGGTCCTAAAATTGAACCTTGAGGTACTCCGCACTTAACTGTTAATAAATCACTGATACAACCATTTATTGAAACACATTGTTGTCTATTAAGCAAATATTCTAAAAACTATCTCAATTCTACTGAAGAGACCACGTAATATTTTAGTTTTTTAGCAATCAATTTATGAGGAATAAGATCAAACGCATTGCATAGGTCTAAAAATATACTTCCAGTACAAAAGCCAGAGTTTCTATTTTCCAATAAATATTTATGTATGTCACACAAACTAGTGGATGTTGAATGAAATTTTCTGAAACCAGACTGGCATTGATCTAATAATGAAAACTGGGTAAAATACGAATACAACTGAGTATGAACAGCTTTTTCAAATATTTTTGATAAAATAGGCAAAACTGATATAGGTCTGTAGTTATTTAGATCATTCTTTCCATTACTTTTATAGATTTGTATGATCTTGGCAAGTTTAAAGTCAGCAGGTATTTCAGATGTATGAAGTGATTTATTATACAGTTTAGTCAATGGTTCAGAAATGACATCTGCAGCTAATTTTAAAAGTTAAGGATGCATATTCACAATACCAGTAGATTTACCACAATCGATATCCTTTAATTCTTTTTTTACATATTCAATTACCATATCTGTAAATTTAAACACATAAGGGACTTCCTTTATAGTCGTATTATTCATTGTATCGGTCGTATTCAGATTGTCATATTTATCACATAATATTCTAATCTTCTGGCTTGTTCAGAAAATGTTAATTCTTTTACTTTTCGTGTAATATTTATCTTATCAAACTGTTTGTTATTATAAATCTCGTTCCCTAGCCAGAGTAAGATATTCATCTGTTATCCATAGAGCACCTTTAACTTTTTTTCCTAACGTTTACAAAGGGAGCATGTTTATCACATATACTACGAAATAAACTTTTAAATTTGGTCCACATTTGCTCAACGCCGTAATCATAAAGCTGATTCCATTCAATATCATGCAAATCATCAATAAATTTATCTTGTTCAAATGACTTAAAAGACCTAAAAGAACTTATAGTTGGGGAAGCTTTAGCAACACTCATTTTCAAAATAACATATATCAAAGAATGATCACTAAGTCCTACAGAATGTACTCCGTAGGGTAACTCTCCGAATCCTCTAGAAACAAAAATCAAATCAATTAAAGTACTACTGTGGGGGTTACACGTGTAGGATAAGCTATTACCTGAGAAAGTTGGTAAAGATGTCAAATTTCTTCAATTTTAAAAGAATAAGTATTTCGAGAAAGCATTTTGCAGTTAAAATCCCCCATGATTATAATATTATTTGATAGAGGAAAAAACATTATCTAGACGTTCTTCTAAAAGTCTGATAAAAAATCCATACCACTATCACGTTTTCTGTAAAATACACCAAGAAAATTGGAAGAATGATTCGGTTGTATTAGTTCAATCCACATACATTCAATATATTCACTTTCTAAATCAAATCGTCTTTTATAAGTTGAGCCTTCTCTAATGTAACATGCCACTCCGCCACCTGCCAATTTCCTATCTTTTCTTTCAAAAAACAAAATTTGGAATACTGAGTGACTGTAAAGAAGAAAAATCATCAAGCCAAGTCTCTGATAGTGACAAAATATCATAAGGGTACTTTTTTTTAAAAATATTTCAATACCCTCTTTCTTATTTTCCAAACTTCTTATATTAAGGTGGCTTAATTTCAAACCCCTTTTAGAATGAAAATCAAAAATATGTTCTTTGGCATGCGACACCTCTTCGGGTAATACACAATCATTTACATTTAAAACTGGGTCATATGATAAATCTTCTTTTCCATAAAAAGGTAGCTGTGTCATCAGGCAGCGCCTGCATTGCCAATTTATAAAAGGTATACCAGAATCATGAATATGTTTAGATATTTTTGTACATGAAATATGAACCCACTTGTTACAATGCGTACAGAGTACAGCACGTTGATTGCTCCTTACTGCCCTTTCACAACAAGCACATGGGAAATGTATCACCATTTATAACAGTTATACTGGTCATAAAATATAAATATTAAAGCACCAAGCGATGAGGGAACCAGAGGGGAAGCAACATAAGGGTAAATAAGATAACTCAATGCAAGAGGGGTATTTTGTACAAAATTAGTTCGAACTTCGTTAGGCCTATAGGTATGTACTGTAAGATTTAAACACAGATAAACAAGAACAAAAAACAAAAACATATTCAGAATGGAGATTAACTAGCAAAAAACATTTCATTGTACTATCAAGCATATTACGTTTAAATAGAATCGATTATATTATCAAAACACTAACCTAGTTTATCAAGTCTGTCAAGGAGGTGATGACCTTTTTGACGCCAGCTACAGTTAGAGCAGTGATTTTTCCGTCTAGAGTCCAAACTTTCTTCACGTAGTCGTTCTTTCGGAGTTCCTTGACAATCAGTTGACGATGTGCAGTGAGGTCTTTATTGCTGAAGATATTAGTCCCTTTCAGTCGAGCGCGTACCTTGTAGATTTCCTGTCTGGCGTTATAGCGAGCGAACTTGATGATGATGGCGCGAGGTTTGGATCTGTTGTTATCCCAGTTTATCGGCGTTATGCGATGACTGCGGTCAATGTGTGATGGGTCCACTGTGATTTTCAGCTTGTCTCTAACAGTGCCGATGATCAGCTGATCAGCGTTTTCATTTGCTGCTTCATTGATTCCGTGGATGCTAATGGTAGTCATTCTCTCTATTATGAAGAAAAAGGAAACGTGGAAGTTTACGGTAATTTGAAAAAACTGTCTTTGAACCTAGACTCTAATTCATACATCAGGAAAATAAATGGCACATTGCTCTGTTCGCATTTATTTACTCTTTTTTTTTCCTATGCAAATTTGTTTTAATTTAGTCACCGAGGCCTATAACAATATTCAGTCTGTTAAGATGTTTCAGGTCAAAATAAAGTTAAATCTTCTGCATCGACTAAAAACTGGACTGGAGAATTATTATGAGATGTCAATGCTAATAATTAAACTTGCTTAGATTTTGTTTCCCCTATACTCATAAAAAGTTACAGCTTTTTGAATAACATAGACAGATATCAGAACCCACTGAAAGACCAACAGAAAACATTTCCCAAAATGAAATGAAAATGAAATTTGTGTTTTTGTATTTAAAATGCGAAATCAAAGAGGTGGTAAGATTTAAAAATAAAATTATTCACATGAGTCCGGAAAAAAAAAATTGTGTACTCATTCAAAATACTTACTTCTTGTTTCAAAATAACATCAGGTGAATCTTCAAAACCCACTGGAAGAGCAATATATAACCGTTCCAAACATGTAAAAGGTGATAAATCTATCTTGTTTTATAAACAAATAAGCAGTAATAAATGGTAGAAAACACTTTCTTCTTCTCTAAGTATCTTCTTTTAGCTGACTCTAATATTAGGGCGGTCCGCAGACGAGCACTACGTTTGCAGGCACTTGTATTTATTATATAGAGGCAGTAAAAAAAACAGAGCGTGATCCTTGGCTTAAGAAAATCAGTCTGCTGAAAAATAAAATAATGCATGTCATGATAAATTGACAAATTATATTTTTACACAAAATACTTAGTTTTCCTATTTAACGAAAAATAATTGAGTGTATTGTTTTTTTAAGGTAAACTCAACACCATGAAGAATATCAGATTTGTTTACGCTTCACAATATTCAAATCTAATAGAGGAATTCAGATCAAAGTCTAAATGAATCTTCTCCATGAAGCAGAGAGACAAGAGAATTATTACATGAAGTACATGACAATAAGATATTTGAACTTTTTCACGATATTCGAAATTGTCAAGGAAATCTATACATTACTCATAAAAAGTCAATTTTTTTGTAATATCATTTGTATAATCTGCAAAACTCACTGTTAACCCAACAGAGAGCCGTTCCAAAAAGGGAGTGAGAAATCTATCTTGTTTCTTAAAAACTGAATATTAAAAGAGGAAAAACAATTGTCGGCTTATTTCAATATGATATGCGATTTAATAAAACAGTTTCAATAGAGAACTCTAAAACCGTATCAGGACAATTACCCCCTGGAAAATCACCCCTGGTAAATTACCCCAAAGGACACGTACCACCCGGAGAATTACCCCCCCCCCCGAGGACAATTACCCACCGAGGACAATAACCTCCCAAGGACAATTCCCCCAGGACAATCACCTCGGGGAATTTGCAACACTGTGACGTATAATGCGAGCTCCTCTCAAAATTGCTATTTACAGAAAATTGTATAAACTTTTCTTTTCTTAGTTATTTATGAAGTTCATTTCAGTCTTTTCAAATTATTCAATGGGGTGGACTTTCCCCAATTCCCCCGTACTTCTGCCACCGAGCAAAGTATAAAATTTACCTTTCTTAGAAATTTAACAACACATTGCGCGCAGATGAGTACGCGTTACAGTTTCCCCCACAATGGCCCAACAAAGAAATTAGGAT
Organism: Mesocentrotus franciscanus; assembly: GCA_037976565.1. Taxonomy (NCBI): domain Eukaryota; kingdom Metazoa; phylum Echinodermata; class Echinoidea; order Camarodonta; family Strongylocentrotidae; genus Mesocentrotus; species Mesocentrotus franciscanus. Next base: position 29,409,475 of record CP137667.1, on the reverse strand, counting down.
GTAAGATTTCATTATTTATGCATCCTCTGTATTAAACTTTTCTAATCAGCTGGTCGTTTAATTGTCTTTGTATGTATAATGGGCCCTCATCCATGATCTATTTCAAAATAAGGTTTTCTTCACGTTATATATATGTATAAATTATATTTCTGTTGTCATGCTGAAGTAAAATATGTTTTCTTGTACAGTAATTTATTTTGAAATACAAATTGCCTTCAAGTAATATGAACATAGCCATGCCAAAAGAAAATAAATATCTGCTCTCTGGTACATTAATCTCATTTGATTTTGTAACTCCAGAACAGCGTTTTTCAACCGGAGTGCCGCAAGAGAATGTTAGTTACATGACATTTTTTTTTGGAAAACGTTGATTTTGTGAAAAACAAATATTAGAAACAGTAAGAGTATGTAACTTCATGAGAAAACAAATGTTAAAGATAATTCAGTGTCTGTCTTTCTTCTTCGCTCGCTGACAATATTTTGACAGCAAGGCGCCCAAATATATATTATATCTTTTATTTCGAAATTGCATTGTTACCACACTCATTACATTTAGAAATATGATAAATAAGGACGAGAGGCCCGAATATCCTCATATTCGTGTATCAAGGTAATGACCGAAAATATCATTCGGCGGCGAGGTGCCCGCATACAATACTTTAAATCGTTTATAGCGTGTTGATTACAAACTATTAATTTGTTACCATTTTATAAATGTCTTCTCTTTTTTTTAATTCTTGCTCGTTCGCTAAATTAAGAAACAAATGTGCCCATACATGAGTGTACATAGCACTTGACGAGTGCCAGAGTGATGCAAAATAAATAGTCTGTGAAGAATTTGGGATTGGGAGAAACTTTTCATTTCTTAAGAGGGTACCGTGACTATCAAAAAGTTGAAATAATGCTACTCCAGAGAAATGTATTTCCATTCATTTTGAGACGCGCTGGACAATTACCTAAAACTTACATCCTTCGTGGAAAACAGCAACCGCACTGGTGTTGCATAAATTCATGCATGGTATTTAATGGGCTCGTGGCAATCTCTCAATGTGTCAGATCATCTTTTGCTATTGAATCCTGATTGTCCTTGGGGGATTTTCCGGGTGGTAATTGTCCTCGGGGTTATTCTCCGGGGTAATTGTCCTTGGGGGTAGTTTTCCGGGGGTAATTTTCCGGGGATGATTCCCCAGGGGGTAATTGTCCTAGAACCCTCTAAAACAAGTACGTATACATGGCACCGGATCGTCAAAATGCTTGGTTATGGTGAACGTATAATCGTTTCAAACTTTGGTCGAACATAAATATGAAAACAGGACAAACGGACGAAGGTGTTGTTGACTGCTCCTTTTACAGAGCACAGCTATACTCGATTTCGCCGTCAGAAAATTTGCCCAATACTAATTGAGCCGTGAAGATGAAGGAATGAGGAGGAGAGTGAACTGGTAAGAATAATGGAGGCCAACAGTGGGCCAATTATAATAATAATAATATTAATTTTTAACGCGCACATATCCGAAACTTCCGACCAAGGCGCGACAAAAAATGAATATGCAGATTACACAAAACAGTCCAACAGCTAATATTTCTACACGTAATTAACTTAAATCTTAGATAAACAGGAATTCAAATCTTATATAAACAGAAATTCAATAATTGGATAAACAGATATATATATATATATATATATACATAATACAGTTCAACATAATATAGTTCTTTAGGTAATGAAACTTAAACATCAGATAAATAAATACGCTTTCAACTGTGATTTAAATTGTTCTATGGAGTCTAATTGTCTAAGATGAGAAGGAAGAGAGTTACAGAGGACGGGTGCAGCTTTGGCGAAGGACCTGTCTCCATACCTAACCGTTCTTGTCATTGGCACGACTAATCTCGTAGCCTCTGAAGACCTCAGTGACCTCACTGACTGCGTTACTGATACCATCTCAGAGAGGTACTGGGGGGCCTGACCATGCAGAATCTTAAAGGCAGTCAGACAACTCTTGAACACGATTCTCTTCTGTACCGGTAGCCAGTGCAATTGACGAAGGATATGAATTATTCGCGCATACTTTCCTGCCTTAGTAAGAACACGGGCTGTGTTGTTGTGTACTCGCTGCAAACGAGAAATGGCTGAGGAAGGGACACCAACCAGGAGGGCGTTACAGCAGTCCAATCTGGAAGTTACCAAGGCATGGATGATCTGTTCCGTAGTCTGCTTCGACATGTATTTACGGATTCTCCTGACATTCCGATGGTGAAAATTTGCACTTCTGCAAATGGATGAAACATGCTTTTCCATATTGAACAGATGGTCAAAGACGACTCCCAAACTCCTAGCTGAACTTGATGGAGAAATAGCATGACCACCAATGTTCAGATTTCGAGGGTGAAAAGTTGAGTGATTGTGACGAGATCCAAGCACCATCATTTCAGTCTTTTCTGGGTTCAGTTTGAGGAAATTAGAACTCAACCATGCTTGTATGTCACTCATACATGATTCCATTTGATCGAAGGTAGCCGAAGCATCCCCTGGACGAAATGTGAGATAGAGTTGGGTGTCATCAGCGTAGAAATGAAACTGAACCTGATGGTAACGAGTGATGTCTCCAAGTGGTAATATGTAGATAGTAAAGAGTACCGGGCCTAAGACCGACCCCTGGGGTACCCCACATTTGAGAGGACAAGGTTCAGATATATTGTCACCAATACGCATCACCTGAGATCGCCTATAAAGGTATGATTCAATCCAACGCAAAGCTGAACCTTTTACACCAAGCCTTTCGGATAGTCTTGTAAGTAAGACATGATGATCGATGGTGTCGAACGCAGCGGATAAGTCCAACATGACAAGCAGAACCATTTGGTGCTTGTCGATAGCAGTGAGAATGTCGTTTGAAACTTTCAAAAGAGCACTTTCGACACTATGCCCAATCTTATACGCCGACTGCATGACTTCCATGAGGTGGTTGAATTCCATGTAGTCCACCAGCTGACGAAGAACGACTCTCTCAAGAACTTTTGAAGCGAATGGCAGATTTGAAACAGGTCTGTAGTTAGAAAGCTGTTCAGGATCTGAGCCAACCTTTTTCAGCAGGGGAGTGACCACGGCATGCTTGAAGTCATCAGGTACTTCTGAGGCCTGAAGAGATGAATTCACTATGTTCATGATACCACAAGCAAAAGTTGCTGATAGTTGTTTAATGATCCATGTTGGAACAGGATCCAACTGACAAGATTTGTTTGGAGAAGTACGTATTATCCGTATAATGGCTTCAATCTCAGCAGGCTCAAATGTTGATAGTTCAGAATCACAAGCCGATGCATTTCTCAGCCCGCGGTTTTCGGGACGCTCTTGTCTACTCTCAATTGTCTCTCGTATTGACCGAATCTTATCCAAGAAGAATGCACTAAACTGATTAGCTAACTCCTCATCATCATCGTGAGAAGGAAGAGCAACAGACTTGGATGGACTCAACAGGTCATTAATCATCTGGAAGAGACGCTTGGGATCTTTTCCGCACTCCGATATTTTGCTAGCTATGTATCCACTCTTTGCCTGACACATTATTGCATTGAGTTGATTTCTCATAGCAATGAAGACTTTACGAGTCTCCTGACATTTTGAGGACCGCCAGCGTCGTTCTGCTCGTCTTGTTAACTGTTTCTTATGCCTGATGTCGTTGTTGTACCATGGGATGTGCTGACGCAGGACAACGTTACGACACTTAACAGGTGCATGAAGATCCAATACTTCACAGAGACGAGAATTGTATGCCGAGACAACCTGTGATGTATCACTGAAACTGTCCAATGTAGATAGAGATGTGTATACGTCATCAGAGAAGGCATCCATGTCAATGTCACGAAGCTTCCTGTAGGCTACTCTCTTTACAGGAACAGTAGGTTTCTCTAGAGAGCAGGTGAAGCTTATCGCTGCATGATCTGATAGAAATGAGTCCACATGCAATGATGTGACTAGATCTGCATCTGATCTAGCAATGACGAGGTCGAGTGTATGTCCTGACATATGCGTGCTGCCTTGAACATGCTGTACCAAACTTGCATCGTCCAGGAGTTGAGCAAACCGAACAGCTTCAAGATCAGTATTGTTGTCCACATGTATATTAAAGTCTCCAACCAGCAAGACATTGTCATTTGAAGAAGCAACAGCATCTATAATGGTTGAAAATTCTTCAACAAACATATTGCGGGTCAATCCATTTCTAGTGGATGGCGGTGGTCGATAAATGACTGTCATCATTAGTCTCTCAAAATTATGCTTGATTTCCATCTCTGCACATTCAAAACTACGAAATGGTTGAGCCGGTAAAAGTCTTGCGTTGAGTCCAGATTTGCTAATGATAGCAATTCCACCACCCCTTCCACATCTTGGTCTAGAGTGGTATACATAACCTGCTGGTGTCAATGCGTTCAAAGTCACACGGTCCCCTTCAGTCACCCATGTTTCAGTTAAGATGAAAACATCTAGATCATGATCCAAAATGTATGTCTCAAGAAGTTCAGTCTTGTTACATGCAGACTGTGCATTAAGTAATGCAATTCTAACAGCAGATGGGTGTGGGACAGTTGAAATTCTCCTCAGAAAGCAAGGCCTTTTGATATCTTGCCTATTTCTTGAATGGGTTGATGTCTGTGCTGTAATCCTTGCTGACAAAGATCTCTGTTTATTATGTCCTCCTCTTACTCCTCTGTTTGTTGCTGGGATTCTATTTATTCCGAGTTCTCTAATACGTAGCATTAAGTCTGGAGAAATCCTACTATCAATAGAAGCATTAGAAGCATTGTTCTTCAGAGAAAGTAATTGGTTAGCTGAATAGTGAATACCAGTACTTGCAGTCATCCTTTGTAGGTCTCTACTAAGATGCTCTCTTGCACTTGATATAACAATCACAATGAAGAACAATCCAGTGACTACACGATATAGCTGGTTGAACATGCACAAAGTCCAATGGGTGTACATGATTAGCTGACATGTAGTTTATGCAATATATTTCATATCAAATTTATTAAAACCTAGACATCATTCTGAGAAGTTGATTTGTCCAGAAGAATCCTGGGGTCTGGATCAATCCACTTATGTAAATCTTAACAAGCAGCGGTAACAATAAATACATATAAATGTAGATTATCTGAGGAGCTCTCTGCTCCAGCTGCCGATCAGGCGCATGGCATTATTATTTTTCCCCATCCTTAGTAGAGATTCACGACAAAAGTTTCAGACATAAATTGCACGGAGAAGGAATCGCAAATTTTAGTTAGTTAGTAAATGGCAAGTGGTAAGTTAGAAGTTTTGCCATGTCTACTATTATTTGATAATTAGTATTCCTTTATTGCAACTAAAAGTTGGATTTCCAATACAATTCAGTGATTTTAGGACAATGTCTTGTGGATCTTGCTCCTATATTTTCTGAAGTTGACTTCTGAGAAACATTACGACTGACATATATCATTGAAGTAAGTGTTTCATTTCAAGTAACTTCCGATGCCCATTTGAACTCTGTTCAACAAAATGATATGCGTTCATAAGCTACCCACATGTAACAAATGAATGCAAATCTTGATTTTTCGGATGACTTTTAAACGTGAATTTCACTTCAATTTCAAACTATTGACGATCAAAATGTTTAAGAAAGGAAATATATATTTTGACAGGGTAGCCTTTTAAAACTGTCAATTACCTTATTTTTGAAGGGGTAGCGCCAGTTTAAACAGGATATAGTTATTCACATATTTATACAGTAGATCAGACATTGGGGGGAGTGCAGTACCTCATATAATAGAAGCAAACAAAATAGTTTCTCTAAAAGAGTAGCAATGGTAAATAATAGTCTTTCATGTTGTATGCTATAATTGCTTTAAGACCAGCCTAAAACACTCACCACAATGGACATGACTTTTGAAATGTTCGAGGTGAAATTTCAAACATCATTTCCTGGTAACGCTCTTCTTTTTTAATGCATGCTCTATTCTTACGATTTAGGCATAATTTTCTATGTTGACTTGCAATTGATAATCTCCCTGGGAGTTTTGCGATTTCCCCGATGATACGGGTACGGTGTATTTAATTTTGTTCGTAACATTAGTGTTTTGCAAAGAAACCACATTCTGAAAATGAGCGTCTTCCTTCTAACGAAACATATTGATGATGTTCATGGCAATACGGATATCATTTGCATAAAAAAAAATCGTAAGACATATAAAACGCTCTGTAAATTCATTTCAAGGAGAAAGTAATTACGACGTTCTTGATTAAGTATCATTTTCAAAATCACGGATTTAAAAATACGTTCTCTAATTTTACGTAGATTTAAAGGACCTATGTATTGAAATAACATATCGATGATCGACACAATTATATGATTTATAATGATCATACGACGGAACGGTTTACAAGATACAACGAAAATTTAACGAAAATTTAAGAAAACAAAACATAAAAACCGAAACATGCGATAACATCGCTAGAAAAAGGAAATATACACAAATTTAATGAAATATGAAACAAATAAAGTGTCAAAACATGCATGAGGAAAAAAATGTCACAGAGAGTGGGGTAAGTATAAAAAAAAAATTTTTCGTGAACAAATCAATTTGTATTAAAATTGATATGTTGAACACAATCATGAACAGAACAGGAGGAGATGAAATAATGAACAATCATGCCAACATTAACGCCTACAGAACTCCGATGTTGAGAGGGAAATAAAAAATAAAAACAAAAAAATTAACCAATGTCATCTACGTAAAATAATATTAAAACAAATCAGTAGCCAAAGTAAATCTTTTCAGAGTCAAATCTCGCAAGACGAGAGCGACACACAAGCGGGGATTACAGGGCTAACTAATGCGCCGGACCGGCCGCGAAAGGGCGCGAAAGCTTTTCAAAATTTAAGCTTCCATTCACAAATGTCAAATGCTTCGCCGGGACGCGCCGCGGCGGGGCTATCTCGTAACAATGAGACTCCAAACAATAGCCAGATTTTAATGAGCTGGAAACCAAATTGCGTCCTCTCGTACCCGACGCAAATGGGCGCAAAAAAGACGCCTCCTTTGTTCTCATATCCTGCTCTGCGCCCCGACGCGTCGTGGCACAGTCGCAACTTTGGAAGGCTCCTCTTATATCCCGTTATTTTTTTTGGTTTTATTTAGGTGTGACAGCAATAGCAACACCGGGAACGGAAGCACCAAAAGACATTGTGGAAGCCATGAAAGTAGCAAAAGACAAAAATCTCCCCGTGACTGCCATAACACTAAAAACATTAGGACTTAGGTATGTAACCGATCTATGATATATTCGAAAGACCAGGCTGAGTTCTTGTAAAAATGAAAAACACTTTGTGAGCTTTTTCAATCTTTGTATGTCAGTTTGGAAGAATATCATTGTAGAAATGTCGCCTGAAATGAATTGCTCTTCAAATGCCTTGTTATTCTTAACATTAAACAAACAAAAAAGGTTTGGACCATATATTTGTCTAGAGTGCATGTATTATTCAGCAAGAATTCGTCCATTTCTTTAGATTTTTATCATTCCAAACCATGGTTCAAAGTATGCATCAATTCTTATATATTACATGATCAACCTTTCCCAATCGCTCCCACATAGTTTCTTTCACATTGTAATCTCAAGACCAGTGCTCCACTTTATAAGTGATACATAAAACAGGTTATGAACAAGGTATTTTTAAAACTTTAATATGTTGATTAATAGAAAGGTATTTATCTTGTTATATGGCGGAGTTATTCAAATTATCAAAATTTTCAGAAGTGATCCCCAAATTACGTACTTCTCATGAGATATTAAAAAAAGGGTAATTTCAGGAAGTGTTCACGAACAGAAAATTTTCAATTTTTATCTTCAAAGAGCAAGTGGGTGCTAAAAAGTGTAACCTTTTCACGATGATAGCAAACATGTGAATTCGTACGTACCAGTTTTTTGTCAAAGCAGGATACCTTTTGTAAATGCGTACTTATTAAGCTAAAAATAATGTTACATTTAATCTATTTTGATTCTCCAACGACTATTAGTACTCATAGCGGTTAGGACAGTCGTCAGGAGAGTTCTTCTCCAAGATCCTCGTACGCGACTTCGAAAGTATGGTGATCGTGCCTTCACTTCAGTTGCTCCACCATTTTGGAACTCCCTTCTCTCCTGTTCTTTGCAGCACCAAAAACAAGCTCAAAATCCATCTTTCATGCAAACGTGTAGTCCATAACTATTGGAGGAGCGGGCGCCTTTGAATGTTTGAAACAGATAAATGGCGCCATGCAAGTGCTGTTGGTCATCATCATGATCATCATATCGTCAATATAGTCAATAATCAATTTTAATTAATAACCTCACCCGAATGAGAAGATTAGAATTATGCTAATAAAACAAGATGTAATGCTCGTTGTTACTTGAGTATCTACCGTTATTGTAAGACATATAGAAAAATAAAAAAATACATAAATACTTAAAAGAAAAACGAATGAAATAAAAGAACAATCGTAAACAAATAAATATCATGAATGAAAATGTTAAATAAATGATTGTATAGTGTCTAGCACACTTTTTGTGAGTATACGTATATCATTGTTTCTTTATTTGTTATTGTTTGTCTCATTTGTTCAATGCATGTTTCCACATACGTGTATATATAAATATTAAGGGTTAGTTGTCATTCGATACCAATGCCGCTTTGTCCAACTTTGTATATGCATATTAAACCAGTTTCTGTACTTGTATTCAGTCTCATATAATCTTGGTCTTTGATGTGCCTGGTATACTTGTCAGTTTCCTGGTGTCTGTTAGAAAAATTATTGATTTGTTCTTCTTTTTAATGACATTATATACAAGTCTAGAGGAAGGGAAACATTAGCTGGTTAATTTTGTAATCATATTATTGATCAGACTTATGATAATAATATTAAAAATAATAACAATACTACTACTATTAATAATAATAATAGTTGATTTTTTATAATAAAAATAATAACAAATATTTTTTGCATTGTCAGGGTAGCCTCTTAAAGCCCAAGTCCACTCCGATTTCCAAAAATTATAACATGTTGTAAATAAATCAAAGGTTAAAACTGCCAAATATCACGGGCGTACTTCAATCAGGTGATTTTTAAGAGCGATTTTTGTTTCGGGTATTTCGGGCAAAACATTTATATTGCTGTACGGATGTGACGTATGCTCCTCACAACGAAAGTGCCAGCGGTATACATTCTGACAATAGGATATTTTCGTAATGTAACCAAATTTAATGCATACGTCTTTGTGAAGTGCCTCTATACAAACTATTTCATTCACCTAAAAAAAATAATAGTGTTTCATTATTCTTATCAGGTGAATGAAATAGTTTGTATCGAGGCACTTCACAAAGACGTATGCATTAAATTTGGTTACATTACGAATCTGTGTTGTGAGGACCCTACGTCACAACCGACTCGCTCATTAACTTTTTTTTTGCTAATTAAAAAAAATTATTCAAAATAAATCTGAGCACCATTTTCCAAAAACCAAGTTATATTTGGGCTTTTTAGATTTTTGTCTATCTAATCAGCTCAACTTTTCAGTGGAGTGGACTTGTACTTTAATTACTAATACTGTTCTCCCTGAGGGCCCTGCAATCATATCATTACCCCTGCCTTAGCCGAGGTATTATGATAAGACGCTCAAGCATTCACGGCATTTCTTCCTACCGGGTTCCCATTTACTCCGCCTGAGTGGAGAATGGCAAAATGTAGACTAATATTTTTGGATACGACATTATAGTACCGCAGCGGGACTCGAACCGCGAACAATGTGATTCACAGTCCAGCGAGGAATCCACTAGACCACATCTTTTAGAACGAAATATATGTTTTATCTTTAACCTATGCTCAGAAAACATTTGTAAGAATTTTTTTTTTCATATACAAATATTCATATTTTCGAACATTTTAACTCAATTTTCTTGTATATTAATGATTCTGCTGTTTGCATCTGATGCTGTTTAATGAGAATATAACGTTTGGAAAAGTAGTTTGGAAATTGATTTCTTCATCTTACGTACTTAGCGTAATGAGGCATGAAATTGAGATAATATGCGTTGGCGTGGGTGTGTGTGTGTGTGTGTGTGGGTGTGCGTGAAAAAGATAGAGCGGGAGATGAGAGGAGAGAGATAACAAAGAATTTACTGTTTGATTGATATATTTTATATGATATGGCTTTATCATGTATTTGTAAGCAGAAGAGATGTCATTTTTTCCCCTAAATCTTTTTTGAAACAGGTAAGACGAGGGGCAGTTATTAAGTATGTGCTATTTTGGGGGACGAAGAGAGAGAGAGAGGGTGGTATTCTCGAACACGGCCTAAGTTAAACCTGGCCTAACTTAGTCCGTGGATTAGTTAGGCCAGGCTTAACTTTAGTCCATGGACTAAGTCAATTTCAATTCTCGAAAGGTGGCCTAACTGATCCATGGACTAAACTCCCGCCTAAAGTTAGTACATGTACTTATTTATTTATTTATTTATTCCGTTTTATTTAAACAGGGTAGCCCCATCAGTAATCACAGTACTGTTTTCCAGGGGGCCCTGTAAACAAATGCAACATATATGAACATCATCGAAAACATCAATTCATAGTAACATATAACAGAAAATAAGTAAACAATAAGAGTGAGATAATGAACAAAGCCGTAGTAAGAGTGATAATTTTCCATGAGCAATTACAAATCGACAAAAATCAGATTAACGTATACACTGATCGTTATCAATGATCTGTTCAAATTATAATATATTATCATATTGAGAAATGTATGTAAGTATTCAAGAAAGAAAAAGAAGAAAAACAAATCAATCTTTAACGTCACTGCTTAAAATATAGAGAACAAAATGCATTCTTGGTCTGAGCAATTCGCACTGAGTGGGGGAGGCTATTCCACAGAAGAGCACCATCAACTGACAAGGCACGTTTTCCACATTCTGTTTTAATTCTTGGAATAATAACGTCCAAATTTTCAGAATTCCTTGTTTGGTATCTATGAGTATGGGCGGACAGGGTGAACATATCATATAAATATGATGGGGCACTATTATTCATAATATCATACATTAGTTTACTTTTCTGGAACTCCCATCTTCTTTCCATATCAGTCCATTTCAGGGTACTGAACATTTCGGAGGTGGAAATCAATGTGTTTATTTTAAGGACAATTCTTGCTATCTGCTTGTGTTGCTTAATCAAGATATCTTTTGTTCTTTTACTGCAATTACTCCATACTACTACTACAGTAATCATAGTATGGAAGGATAAGAGAATTGGCAAGTAGTTTGGCACTATCAATTGTAAGATATTTCCTGACTCTACGAAGTAGGGCCAACCTAGAGGCGATTTCATTTGAACTGTATTTCACATGATCCTGCCAAGCCATGTGCTGGTATAGCCAAACTCCGAGATATTTTACATTTTGAACTTGCTTGATTGGAACATTAGAAACTTTTATTTCGACTGGTGTGTATTGCAAGTTCAGCAATTTCTGTGGTGTTCCAAAAATATGAAGTATGTTTTGTCCGTAGTCAGGGTAAGATGGTTTCTTTCCAAACACTTTCTCACACAATCCATATCATGATTAAGACATGTTTCAATTTCCCTAGGATTGGAAGAACTGTACATAAGGGCAGTGTCGTCTGCATACATAATCACTTTACCGTGCTCGATGACTGATGGAAGATCGTTCATGAAAAGAGTGAAAAGGAGGGGCCCCAATATGGATCCCTGGGGGACTCCAGACTTTAACATTAGCACGTCGGATGTTTTACCTAGTAAGGAGGTACATTGTGCCCGGTGTAAAAGATATGATTCGAACTATGCTAATGCTTGTCCCGTAATGCCATACAGTTGTAACTTGTCTAATAATAACCTATGATTAACAGAGTCGAATGCCTTTCGTATGTCAAGAAAGACTTTTCCAGTTATTCTACCTGTATCCATGTTAGTGAACAAATAATTACTCAAAAATGCAAGTACGGTGTTGGTTGAAAAACCTTTCCTACATCCAGATTGGTGAGGGGTTAGGAGATTATTATCTGACAGATAGTCTCGAAGTTGCACGCTAACAGCCTTTTCTAATATTTTCATAATGGACGGTATAACAGATATGGGACGATAGTTGTTAACATCGTCCCTATTCCCACCCTTGTGGATTGGGGTGACTCGCGCTTGCTTCCAGTCAGCGGGAATTTGGCTGGTTTGCAGCGAAAGGTTAAACAGGTGAGTAATAGGTGTACAAAAAGGTGTACTAACTTTAGTCAATGGATCAATTACCATGGTTACAGTTTCTGCACATGCTCAGTATACATTACAGCTACTAGCATTGTGACGTCGCAGTTTCTGTGCTCTATAGAGTACCGAAGCTGCGCGACGTCACAATGCGCTAAGACAATGGATGCGCGCTGTGTGGAGAGGCACCTTGACAACTTGGGCGGCGGAGCGACTTCCAAAGTGGGGGAGGTGGGGGGGGGGGGGCACAAACAAAAAGGGCACTTTCTGTATATAAAATAAAAAGGGAAATCTTGAGCGAAAGTATACAATTTGTTAGACATTGGTATATACCTCTACATTGTGATTACATTATCAGGGATGATTTCAATATTTGTTTCTCTTGATACATCATATAAGATATTGCTTAAGCATCATACTTTGCTGTTGGGTGTGACGGTCTGAATATTGATTTTCGAGCGAGCGAGGAAAAAGTTTAAGATTTGTGAGGTCGCAGTGCGAAAAATAACATCTTTTAAAGAGGAAAGAACCAATCCTGATGGGGTTATAAGCACATTGTCATAACGGAAGACTGAAAAGTCCTTTGATAAGTAACATAAGTATATCATCTTTAAATGCGAGCGAGCGAGCTTTGGGGGAAATTGCATTTAGTCACTTTAAATCTTGTTGAAGGAAATGACATGTATTGCTCCCTTCTCATGGCAATGGATGTTGAGATGGACTTCACAAGGCGGGACACCGAAGCTTGAGAAATTTAATATCGTATTTAACAAAAATGTTTTTTTTTTTTGGGGGGGGGGGTGGGTCGTCATGATAATCATCTTCATCCTGTAGAAAATTATCGCACCCACAGCCACCATGGCCATAAGCAGAGGTGTCTGTTCCTTTTGGCTTTTTTTTGGGGGGGCTAACCATTTTAATACTAGCTAGATCTAGATCTAGGTGTAGTCCACTTTTAGGCAACAGCGTCTCGAAAATCCACTATAATTAAGAATAGTTTCTACGTCTAGCAATGATATTTTTAAGGTGGTTTTAAGGTGGCATATGCGTACGAAAGTACAATTGCGCTAGCGCCAAGAAAATTTACCCGGCCGGTAAGAAATTGCTCAACCTAGCTTAGGGAAACAAAAATGGTTAACCAACAATCATTTGCACGTATGGGACTTGTCCGCGAACACCGTGAACATTTTTTAAAAATTCCCCAAATTTATTCACTTAAAAGCATTTTAGATTATCACCAGTACAACAAAACGAAAGTAACAAAAATACTTTATCAGCTGGTGTAAATTTCATGAGCGCTTATCCATACAAAAGAGTGTAAATTGTTATCAATAAATATGTATATAACAATTTTGGTATCCCGTTAAGCTATATCAGATTATTAAATGAACGTTTGTAAATTTTTTATTTAATTTGAAAATTCCATTCACCTATTTCTTGTAAATGATCAAGGATGATTTATGAATGATCAGTTATTTCATGGGGATACCAATTAATGTGTATTTTACCTGTTTATATGCTTGTGTATTTATCTATTTTGTTTTTGATGCTGTTATTTGTTTTATTATTACCAAACAGGGCGTCATGGAAGACCACCAAATTGGTGATATGTACCACCCTGTATAAATATCAGAAATAAATAAATAAATAAATAAAATAAAATATAGAAGTTCATATGCAGGAATTACCGTTCTTTCTCCACAGACAGCCGAATTACATGAACGTGACGTCACGGGAAGTTAGTCCGCGATTTAAACCACCCCTCTGAGCGGACTAAAGTTAGGCCGAACTATGACGTATTTAAACCTGGCTTAACTTTAGTCCCCTTTCGAGAATACCGAAAATGTTAGGCCATGGTTTAAACTAGGTTTAAACCATGGTCTAAAGTTAGGCGGCTTTCGAGAATACCACCCAGAGAGTTCTGTTTCTGGGGGCGTAGGCTCGTTCATTTTTAAATAATATTAGCCATTAGCCGAGCTCCCCTGATAAGGCGTCCAAGCATACTAAGAATTTCTTCCTACCGGGTACCCATTTACTACAATAATTTTTTTTTTCTACTTGTCACTTGGTATAATGACCATTTTGTCTACTTTACCATATGGTCTAATAATCATTTCATCATAAATAATAATCATCATCAACAAACGATTATTAGACCTTATGGATGGTAAACGAACTGAGAATTAGACAAACTGGATTTAGACTAAATGGTTATTAGACTAAATGAACAATAGGCCAAATGGCTAGTAGACCGATTTCAGATTAGACCATATAGAAATTAGACCCGATGAATATAAGCCTAAATGATCATTAGACCAAATGATAAGTATACGAAATGATTTTTAAACCATGTGGATAGTAGACGGGATGGGTGTAGACCATATGGGAATAGACTAATTGGGTAGTAGACAAACTGGTTTTAGACCAAACGGCAATAAACCAGGCAGGACCAGGAGTGGTACAATGGAAACAAATTCATAAGCATCAACGGCTCCCGGCCTATCCAGAGCATTATAGTAATTAGTGTATCAACGTGAGTATTGGGACCCAATAATTATACAGGGCGTATCAATAAAAAGTTTACCCATCTTTGGTAGCTCCTAATTGAAAAGTCATTGCCAATATGAATTTGGAATTTCTTTCGCAAACCTGCACTGAGCATGCTACGTTGACCCCGGGAGGGTAGGTCAAGTTGGGGCGCGCGCTTTTTCGAAACTGAATACTGTGATATTTATGTGTACATGTACGTGTCGCGACTATCGCCTTTCTAATTCTCGGTCCGATTTACAGTTATTTATTAACGCCCTTGACACTTATTCCAACACAATGATAGTAATATAGAAGAAGTATTTAGTATTAAGTTGTCTGCAAATGATCTTGCTCTGCCTCGGATGACTGTGCTTGTAAGATTGTAAGATTGTACGATGTTATTGACTCTATCGACCCCCTCTCGGGGTATGAGAGTGCAAACATATTTACAACGTAGTATCAATATAACATTAGTATATAACAATGATAAACATGTGATAATATGAACAATGATAAACGTATGATGATATGAAAAAAAGATAAACATGTGATTGTATGATCAATAATAAACATGTGATAATATGAACAACAAAAAAAACATATTTACATATCAAGGCGAGCTGGGCAATTCACCCTCCTACCGCTACGAGTGTGCTTAACAACATTGCTTACTTGTGAGCTATCATGTACAGTATTACAATCTACCCTTGGGTCTTTAGAAAAATGTGACCTAATTATTCTAACAAATTTGGCTAATTTCTTTAGCTGGCAAGCATGAGTTTTATTAGAAACCTTATCCATGTGCAACGCACCCAAGTCATTTGGTATATTAATTTTTCTCTCATTTTGAAAGAATGGACATACACAAATATAATGAAATTCATCACCAATATCTGTAAATGTACACAATGAGAATTGCGAATCATGTACTACATTAATTTGCATCAAAGCTGCCTTTATTAACTGGTAATCTATGTGTTTACATCTAAATTTACTTAAAGTTATTGCTTCCTTCTGACATAATAACTGCAGGTACTTTTCATAAACCAACTTATTCTTAAACATCCTATACAGCAGTTTGTGCAAATACGATTTGACCAGGTAGCTGTACTCCATTCCTGAATAGACATGTCAGAAAGCCTGATTGTCATAGTATTCATAATCCAGGCAGCACTATATCCTTCTCCTTGCTCGCCAGACATTCCCAAGTCCTGTATATGCGCATGCCTTGAGCATTTGCCTCCATTTCTGGAGGGATATACATGGTTTTCTACGTGCGATTTGTTCTTCTATCTGTAAACGATATTTCAAGAGGTAAAACAAAATATGAAGAAGTCTCTGTTTCGTTCTTTTCTTTTTACATTCTTTTCCAATAAAGCTTTTGTAAATAGTGAAAAGTGCATAAATCAAAAAATTATCGACATCTTTTTCCTTCTTTGATTTAAATTCAATACCTAACAAAAGGATGACATGGTTTGAAATCAAAATTAGACATAAAATGTTTCTTTATATTCTTTTCAACTTCTTTCCAAAACGTCATGACTTCGTTACAAGAAAAGAACATATGCATGCAATCAGCTGTTTGATTAAAATAATGACATTGGTCAGTGGCATTTACTTTCCATTTAAATGATTTATTCGGTATTGCCAAAAATATTGTACATGAATTTGAAATTGAAATTGATCAGTAAATTGTCTTTTATACCTTTTAACTTAAATATCCAAACATCTGACCATGCGGGTATACGTTCAATTCCTAAAGTATTACGCCAAAATTCCTCCACTATAGATTCTTCGATTTTTGTTTTAATCAACTCATGATATATTCTTTTAACTGTCAACTGTCTAACTGAAATCATATCATCAACCAATTTTATATCATTATAATCAAAAGCTGAGGATCTAAATTTCATATACTCTCTATGTTCTACATTCGCATCTGCAAGTAATAACATATTCCCCCAAGTGATTGAATCGCTCTTTTAATACCTGCATATTTACTATACTATCTTTCACTCTCAAATAATATTTTCGCACTTAACTCAACTTGTAGAAAACTGTTACCATCTATTAAATCTCCTACAAATAAAATGTCCGAATTTATCCAATTCCTATAAAAAAGCATTTTCCCTTTAAACAATAAATTTGTATACGGCCAAATCATTTCTCTACGATAGCTATCAAAAAATACATGATCGAACCTTTTCTTGAGTAGTAATAGCTTTTAAACAAGAAAAAGGTCACAATTAGATTGCTGTAGAAATGCGGCATTTTGTTTTCCAGAAAACTTGCGTTTTTGATATTATATTTAGAATTCATTACAACCTTTATTCCACCAAGTTCTTCAAACCGATAGTCAAACATACATTTGCAACCTGCATTTAAATTATCGGTTAAATATTTACAAAACCAATTTATATTTAACGTTGCAACCTTTGTTTGAACATGTAACATATCTAAACCACCTTCTTGTATACTATTTAATACATTTGACCGTTAACCTTTGCAGATCCCTCTTTCCATAGGAAATCAAAAAATAACTTATCGAGCTCCTTAACTATCTCTTTAGGACAAGACAAAACTTGTGATGTATAAATGATTTTCGACATTATCAATGGTTTTAATATCGTTATTTTCCCTTTAAGCGTGAGATTTCTCTGTTTCCATAGATTTAACAGCTGTTTTATTTTTAATATTCTCTCTTTAGACCAGTTCATTTCTAAGCCTATATCTTTATGTTTACAAAGATAGATACCAGGTGACTTAACATAAACATCTTTTCATAACATATTTGCAATAGTATTTGTTGGATTGTTGGTTCCCAACCAGAGGGCTTTTGTCTTGTTTTCATTTAATTGAATTCCAGAATACTTTTCAAAATTTTTAATAAGTCTTTATAGCTGTGTAACCTGACGTAACTGTACGAACAAACAATGTCATGTCATCTGCTAACTGTAGTATTTCAAAGTGTTCTCATTACAACCAACACTCAAGCCTATGATATTGTTATTTTGCCTAATTCCATTTGCAAGAGCTTCAATGCTAAGGACAAATAATAATGCAGATAGGGGACACCCCTGTCTTATACCTCTAGATGGATTTATATCTTTTGTTTACCAACCGTTTATTAAGATATTAAAATGAGGATCACAATACATAACTGAGACCCATTTCCTAAAGTTATCTTTAAAAGCATAGCTCTTCAAAAATGTATCAACAAATTTCCATTCCAGAGTATCAAAAACCTTTTTAAAATCGGCAAATATGATTGCACCATTACTCTTATTAAATGCACTATAATCTATCTTGAAATAATCCGGCATTATAAATACCACTCCTGCCTTTAAGATACCCTACTTAGTCTTCACTGATTAAGTGAGTTCAAACTTTCTGGCGCCTGTTTGCCAATACCATTGCAAGTATTTTATAATCGGTATTAAGTAATGTAATTGGCCGCCAATTTCCTAATTCCATCGCATCACCACCTTTAAATAGCAAAGTAATGACCCCTTTCCTTTGCAAATAGCTTAGCTCACCCTTTTTATAGCTTTCATTTAGACTGTCTGAAGCAATATCTTGTATTTTGACACAGAATTCCTTAAAACACT
This sequence comes from Mesocentrotus franciscanus, assembly GCA_037976565.1. NCBI lineage: Eukaryota > Metazoa > Echinodermata > Echinoidea > Camarodonta > Strongylocentrotidae > Mesocentrotus > Mesocentrotus franciscanus. The sequence goes on along the minus strand of CP137667.1, from coordinate 29,391,066 downwards.
CACATTTAGGCCATCTATCCCGGGAGCTTTATTGATACTCATCCCTTTTAGAGCATTTGTTGCATTTTTAATTGAAATTAATCCCTCACATTCGTCAGCTTCACTACCAGATAAATGGGGACTATTTCTTTCTTTAAGATATGTTTCGAAAACTGTCGGATCTGGGCTTCTTCTTGTTTTTAAGGTAGAATAAAACATTTCTACAAAGTTTATAATTTTACGGGTATCAGTTTCTAATTTTCTGCCTATTTTTATTCTTGATATATACTTTCTCGCACCATTTCTATGTGCTTAATTTAAAAAATATGAAAAATTGCTTTCACTTTATTCAAAATGAGTAACTCTAGACCTCACCTTTGCACGCTCACATTCCTTTTTGTAGTACATATTCATCTTTCTTTGAGCATTTTGCCATCTGCTCTTCTAGCTCATCATTGTCTGCACATAGTCGTTCATGTAATTATTTTAGTTCTTTTTTTTTTTAATTAAACTCTTCTTTTTCAGATTTCTCTGACCTTCTTAGCAAAAGAACAATTTTGTATCCCCAACTTACATAGTTCCCATGCACACTGATGATCAAGTTTCGATCTAAATTCATTTTTTGTGCAACGAATAACGTCTTTAATATCATTTTTGTAATCATCACTTTTCAGGAGCGAATTATTCATTTTCCAATACCAAGAGCCACGGACAGTATTACACGATAAAGTTATTTTCATAGAAACAGCACAATGGTCTGCACACATGGAGACTGGTTTAATGGACACATTATTTATATAGTCAACATATTCAACTTGCACAAGCCAGTAATCTATTCTCGATGACATTTTCAAATACTTACTTCTATATGTATATTGTTTCTTAGTTTTATTTATATTTCTCCATACATCAATCATCTTAATCTTTTTAACAAAGTACCTAGAGTTCGTTGGTTGTTTATGTATCTGGTTGTCTTATTTCCCATCACGTCATGACGTGGATTGTTAACACAATTGAAATCACCCCCTGCGATTAAAACATGTGAGCCGGTAGGCCTATACCATCATACTCAATCAAAATCTTTTCCATTTTTAAGAAATATGATTCTTCTTTATTCTTCTCTGGGGGAGCGTATATATTTATCAGAGTTACCTTTTGTATTATCTATTTCAGTACTTATCATCAATATCCTTCATTCATCTGATGAGTTAATCAAAGTAACTGGTATTTCAGCATTCGTTTTCACGAGAATTGAAACACCTCTGCTGTGATTACTTCCAAATGAATGGAACATAATACCAATCAATTCCTTTTTTTTACAGTATCATCTAGATCTTTAGTGAAAAAGTTTCCTCTAATAATATTACATCTGTACCTTGTTTCTCTAAAATTTGAAATACTAATTCTCTCTTTCCTTTATTCCTTATCCCTCGTGCATTGAGGGACAAAAGTGAGATACCGTTTACATCATTCATTTTTTGTTCGATCCCTTCCTCCGCCTCTTTCTGTTTTTTATTCTACTCCTCTCCCTCTGACTACTCCCTGCATCACGTGCCTAATCGGATTCTGATTCATGTGATTCATGTGAGTCGCTATCAGCGACTTTTCTTCTCGCGACCACATATCTCGGGAACTTTGCTGCTTTTTCACTGCGACTCCATTCATTTCTTTCGGCCTCACCAGCTGCACTTCTTTTTCCTGTGTTTGCTCAACCGTAGAACTATTGTGTGAACTCTCTGTAATAGTTGGGGTCCTTATCATAATTTAGAACCTAAGTAAGGAATATGATGTTTTGGAAATATTTAATATATTTTTTGCCATTTCTTTGGCAATGTGATCGCATAATGGTAGAATAGTATGCAGTAAGCTTTACAGTCATAGTAACATGTCTGCAGGCTCCAAGGTAACGATCAGCAACCGGGATATTCTATATTGATAGTCGGTTTTCCCGGCAGATTGTACCCAAACGTGTTTTATACGACATGTATTCATCAGGATCGTGGGAAAGCAAAATTGGCCGTGCGGTTGTGTTACTCAGTCTCCCATGACTGCCAGCAAACAAAAGCATGGTTTTATCCCTTTGAGGGGTAAACACCATTTGTGAGCTATCATTAAGTTTCAGAGCCCACTAACAGCCTAATGCATGATTATATCCATAAAGACATAACATTAAAGGTTGTGGGCATATATTGGGTAAAAAGGACACAACGTTTGAATCATTGGTGCTACTTGATATTCAATGAAACTTGGCATGTTTATACATTTGTATTCATATTGGTACATGAGTTCTATGTACAATGAATATAATGTTGAATGTTGCATATCGCTGTGAATGTAAAGATACATCTGGCGTATAGTTATTGCATTTGTCAAATAAAATATCAAGTCACAGATATAGTTACAGTATGATATTTACCAGACATTATAAGATGTCGTCAGAATTATTCCCTTATACTATGATCATTAATGATTATACATGTTCTCAATGATTCAGGTAGTATATTGATATCATTAAATGTTGTAAAAAAGTTAGCTGTTAATGTTATCCTTTGGGAAGCCCGTACACTTTAAGTATAATGGGTAATACCTGACCAATTTTCGTTTCTGACCAAATTTATTGTCCAAATTAGATAGCGTAATGTTTTGTACTATCACCAAAGATGTGCCTTAAAACTTCCCCGCAATTGTTGGGATGAATAATAACCCCCAGGCAAAGATTATGGTGAACAATTTTATTTTTGGTTCAGGGGCAATGAGTTATCATACAAAAATCGAACACAATTTCTGTTATTGAATGTCAATGTGAAGTAAGCAATCATTGTTTAAACATGTTCATCCATCATGCACGGATGCTATTAGTACACATTGTCGTACTGAACAATGATTGAGGGAACAATAGCGGGGAAATTCCATTTCTACAGCATATCGCGCGATGAGCTGAGACACGCTCTGAACTTAACATGTCAATGAAAAGACACCCTCTCGCGTATGGTGTATTGGACCCGACTGTCAATGAAAATATCAAAGACATAATTTATGAACTTTCGTGCATCTCTATATATTGTGGAGATATGATACACTTCACTATATAAAACCATCTCTTTCTCTTCTTTTTTCTTTCTCTATCTTACTCTTTCACACATAATTATTCTCTCTCTCTCTCTCTCTTGCCTTTCTTCCTTCCTCATGCTTGCTTTATTCGTTCCTCCTGTTACCTCTACCCGAGTTAATGGCGACCTCTGGGTAAGACCTCTATGTATTTAAAAATCTTTTCAGTCTTTCATGATGAAATTGTGGTTAAAAAGCCCATCAGGATTAGGTTTGTCCTCTATAATGTGTCCTCATGAATCTTATAATTTTTACTCGCTCTCATTGCTCACTCGAAAATGAATATTCAGACCATCACACTCAGCTGTAAAATCATGCTTAAGCCGTATCTCGGATCATAGAAAGAGTGAAACAAATATTGAAATCATCCCTGATAATGTATTAATCACAAAAATTATAAGGGTACATGTATATACCAATGTCTGACAATTATATATTTTTGCTTTGAGGTTTTCTGTTTAAGTGCCCCTTTCTTCGAGAAAGTGCCCTTTTTGATGGTGCCCAAGAATTTTAAAGACACTCCGCCGCCCCTGTACCACATTATGTGTTAAATTGAATCTCATGGGCTTTTTCGATACAATGTTGCTATATCATGTTTATTACTTAACATTTTCTGGTCCACTGTGATACGGGTCTTTCTGTGCTACAGGTCATTGCGACTTTTTAAAAAAATCTACCCTGAAGCTAATTAAATAGCACTATACTTGCTACCTACAGGAAATGAATATCGAATGATAAGGATCATAACATGCTTGCAAAAATTTGATGGCATATGATACCTAAAACAAAATATATTTTAATGAATTGTACTTCTCCAACTCAGACCCCGCCCCCATTTCCAACACACGAACACATTAGGCACTATTTGTGCGATTAGGGTATGGAAGTATCTTGGTAAAATGGTGGCCAAACTTGATCTCCATGAAAGCCCCCCTCCCTCCCTCATGCACTTGCTATAAAAGTAGTCCACCATAGGGATGTTGCCAAGGGGTCATATTATGCAACCATATAGGACTACGTTTTATATCTCGACATGCGAGTTCTTCCAAAATATGGGAGTTTGCCCCCTGGGTAATATGGAGGAATGTGAATGAATGTAATATACATGTACATGTTTATTTAGCTCTCATATCCTTCGGTCAACTTTCAGTCACCCGTTTTATCCTAACTCATTCATTTTTGATTAATTAATGACATCTACTATTAATCAGTGCCTTCAATCTACTTCCTGTATTCCCTTTCTTTTTTCTCATCCTTTCACATATTCATATGTACCTTCCATTCTGCCTGTCACAATCATACATTTCACCCAACAATTCTTAGCAACCCACCCAACACTCTTCCTTTTGGTCCTCCCTAATTCATTTGATAGAAAAGTACAACAAACAATTACTTCATGTTATTGATATTTAATTTAGAAAACAAGATTGAATTTTTGTTATAAAAAATGGCTTCGTACGCACAAAAAAGCGCAATAAGAAACTGGAAGTGATAGATTAAAACACATATTATAATATTAATGTCAATCTTGGACTATGCAATTCCTTGCACATGTGCAGTGGTAAATTAAATTTTCATAGAAAATGGTGCATTTATATAATGACTAATGATTTGTAAAGAGAAGTCACAAGGAAATTACCTACATTGTAGTTATATTGGAACCTTGTAATATGAGGGCTCTAAACCAATATACAAAGAAGTGGGACCATCAAAATCACATTCTGATAATTATAGTGTTCATAATAACGAGGTGCCACTGTATTTAGATCAATGATACATCCCCATATTCTTTACAATGACAAGGGGCAGCCCCAGCACAGGTGCAAACTGCTAGCTGCGGCTGAGGATGGATATCTCCTCCTTCTACAGCCGTCAAAGCCTGGGCCCAGTTACCAATGAAGAAGAGCTGAAGTGGAAGTCCATTCGAATGCTGCATGAAAAGAAGAAAAAAAATCATCAGAAATCATGCATGGAACATGAACATGTCTGGCACATTTTGATACAATTGGTATCTTTTGATGCAATTTGGAACATTACATGTATAAGGACATGTTCAACAAGTTAGATTCCAATTTCCTTTTTTGCTACCAGAACTAGAATTAAATACCTGTGTCAGAAATATTTTCTTGCAAAATTTCCTTTTAGCTCGCATGAGCAAAATGCTCAAATCGCTCAGTCTGCTGTATGTTGTCCATACACTTTTCATAAATTAAAAATGGGTTCCTTACATGGGGACAGCCCCTTCCCCCAAGTGCCTATTTTCACGTTTTTGACTTCTTTTCAAAACTTCACTTCTAGATTTCAACCAAACTTGACATGAACAATCCAGAGGCAAAAGGGATTTACAGTTATTAAAATGGGATATCCATCTTGCATGGAGGCAGCCCTTCCCCTCAAAGTGCCCCAATACCGCATTCCAAATTGTTGACTTTTTTCTCAAAAACACTAGATTTCAACCAAACTTGACAGGGACCATCATTAAGCAAGTGGGATCTTATGTTGTTAAAATGGGGTACTTTTTTTTGTATTTTGACCCTGACTGTACGGGGCTAATTTGAGCATCTCACTGACTGGGGGGGGGGCGGCTATGATCTCGGCGCGAAAATGTGCATGTTTGTAGGTATTCACGTAAGGAACAAGATTGTATAATTATTTTTTTCCTCATATGCAAATTTTCGTCGTTATAGCCTAAATAATTAGGGAAAATGCTAATTTTATGCATTTTACAGAAAACCCTACGTATTTGTCTCTAGACTTGTGTAGAATCTTGAAAATGTATTGAATAAATGTTTCTTCCATTTCAAATTCATAAAGCTTCATTATTTTTATGATATCTGAAAATGCATAGGTTAATTTGCATAATTTAATGAGAATTACCAAATTCAATTTTGATTAATGGGAGGGGCAAAGTGTGTGATATAGAGGAGGGACCAGACCCCAAGGACCCTTCAATGTTAAGCCATGTCAAAAAGAAATGAAATTAATACAAATTTACGAATTTTTTCCAGTGATTTTGAAGCTATGACTGCAACACAGGAAAGTGAGATTAGTGCCAAAACATTGTCAACTGATCAAAGAACTATAAGGACCGAACTTACTTTGAGTAATCAGAGTATTTATGCAACTGGGAATCTTGATTTTGATTCACTGTGCACTCTCTTTCAGATTATAACTTTACCTAAAAATGAAAACATTTTTTTTTCTGGAGGGGTTGGGGTGGTAAAGGGCAATCCAACCATTGTAACTACATGAAGTTACTTTCAGTTTGAGTTGAAACAAGAGTTTCACTGACATTACGCTTTGTCCGTCCAATGCCTTCATTTGTTTTTTCATGATATTTCTACTATAATTCAAATCAACTTGGTATCAAGTTAAGATTTCTCTATTTCTGTCTGTATACACATGGAGTCCATGTAATCTGGACTCCAATGGTCTCAACAAACAGAAGAAAGAAAAATTTTAAAAGAGATCGTTGTCAGGGTAGAAGGAAACTTTCATAACCATGTACCTCTCCAAAACAGCCCATTATTTTGTTGTTCTGCCATTGTCTCCTCAAGTTGTCATCTTGCTCAATCTTGCTCAATCAGACATTTTTACCTCTGACATTTTTTCCTCTGACATTTTTACCTCTGACATTTTTACCTCTGACATTTTTACCTCTGACATTTTTTCCTCTGACATTTTTACCTCTGACATTTTTTCCTCTGACATTTTTTCCTTTGACATTTTTACCTCTGACATTTTTACCTCTGACATTTTTTCCTCTGACATTTTTACCTCTGACATTTTTTCCTCTGACAGTTTTACCTCTGACAGTTTTTCCTCTGACATGACAGTTCCATGAGTTGGGTCCTTCTGTTAAAGTTAATCTGAGGTAAAGATATCGAAATGAACAATTAAATCTTGCACATAATTTTAAACATCTTTTAATGACCGTGTTATTATTGTTTATCTTTCACAGACCGTGTTCAAATGCAGTGTTCAAATACAGTTCACCGACAACTAATGTAACTAAGAGACAGTGCTCTTGTTTAAAAACTGCCCCCACAAAATAAAAGTTTACACTGTCCTCAGTTTTTCTCATCAATTGAGCTTGAAAAGCTACATTAGCCCATCACAGTTCTACATATTCGCAAATGAGAACCGACATGACCGACTGAATATGTCAAATCAACTTATTACAAGGGTTGGATAACTCTGCTATGAGTAATGTCAATTTTGAGAATTTAGTGCTTTATTCTTTTAAAAAATAAATTAAGTGCTGCATGAGAAGCATTATTCATTAAGTATTAACATTTATAACTCATAACATAAGACATAAGTTAATCTTGTAATTCTTCAGAGCCTCAGAGGTGCTAAGCCTAGGAATTGTTTATTTGCGCAGCTAAATGCTTTGAATCAATTGCAATTTTGTATAAGACCGGGCCCAGATGTCTGGAAATTGACCATTGCGTGTGCGATGCGCAGAGGAATAAAGCATTGTGACTTGTGTCACATAAATGTAACCGTAAACAAGTCGTTTCTACAGAGTTTAGTCTTTAGACAGCAAGTGTATCAGAAAAAAATACACTTTTGAAGACGTGTACGAATTCCTCTTACCATAAATTGTACTAATGGTATAAACTCTAATCAGTTCATGGTGTGTTCCTATATAGGCTACCGTATACAGAAGCCTTTATCTGGAAATAATCGGTTAGATCCGTAAATGGTAAACAAAATTCTTTCCCTACGGGCTGCACAAAGACGTTTGTAGTATATGTGTTGCACATGCATACATTATCAACCATTCATTTTGTTTTAACTTTTTTTCTCTCATTAATTGTAGGCATCTTTTTAACATCTTTCGTCAAAGCAGTGGATTCGAAGCACATTGTGGCCACAGTATATTCATATTGACGTGAGACCATGCAGAAAGTGCTACTTTCTCTCAACCTTCTGGATGTTCCTTAAGGATCAGCAGCCTCATGAAAAAGTTGAAGCCATTATCGGTAAATGTGTACATGTACTTGTATTATTTCTGTACATTTATTTGTCATATTGTGCATGATCACCGACTAATTAGACACTACAGAATTGATATTTTCATTTGAAAGGCCTATTTTTCCTAAGTTTCAAATATATATATATATATATATATATATATATATATATATAATTTTATTAATTTCAGATCACTAAAACCTGCAGGTATGTTGCAATAACCGACCATATTTTGCGAGTTTCAAACATTTTTCCCCCTTCAGCATAGGTCAAGGAGCTTTTATTCTACCCTCATCAGCAAACTAGAATTGTATTGATAATTTACACACAAAAATCCTGAATCACGTTTTGCATTGCCAACAAATTTTTTTAATCCAAAGGTGTGTTTACATTATGTTTGTGAGCAATGAGAAATTATTTCTGATAAATCTTACCAAGCAGTACTTTTCTGACAGAATTAATTATTTAATTAATTGTTTACGTTCCAGTTTTAAAATATGTAACAGTTATTCTAAAATTGTATTCCTTTCTTTTTGCTTTATTCATCCATTAGAATTCTTTGCGTCTATGTACCCTGGATCTGGAAGCAGTGCATAATACAGGAGATTCCACCCTGAAGCTGAAGAGGAATATTTCCAAAATGAGGTCTTTACTCACCCGATAGCATAACTGCAAGAAATATTTTCCCTCCATTATAGAGAGAGATTGGGGGAGGGGGAGGGGTGAGGTGTAGCCACAAACCTGAATGGCTAAGCTGTAGAACTGAAATTCCCATTCATGTCACTTGCAATTTTAATGAATTACAGGGTTTACGAACTGACGTAATAATGATTTGGGTAAAAGAATTCAGTAGTTTGCGTATATTTGTAATTACTATTTATGAATTTGACCTGTTTCATAATACTTATGTAGTACACTTGATATGCTCAGTCTCATGCTCACCCCTACCCCCTTCGTATCAGTTCCTAAAACCTGTGTATTATATATAAGTTGGTAATAGAGAAAAAATGAGTGAGGTAAATGCAATACAAATCGATTCCATTTTTAAGCACTTAAGACTTGTTCAGGTACGGCACGTGAACCGCCAACAAATTTTTAAAAAATGATGCAGATTTGGTTTATGTGTAAAGTGAATGGCAACAAAGGACCTGTATGTTTTGGACTGCGCGTATTCAGTGAGCTCTGTTTTATAATACACAGAAATGTAAAGCATATTGAACTTTATGTCAACATTAAAAAATACTCTGCGGTTTTGAATGTTTTGCAGAATCATGTCTGAACGAGCCTTAAAGGGACTTTGTTACATCGTTCTCTATCTCTATCTAAGTATCTTCTCCCGGTTCGGAGGTTGATTGCAACATCTCTCCATTTCACTCTATCTTCTGCCATTCTGGTGCACTCTTGCAGTTTTAGTCCACTCCAGTTCTTGACATTCTCTTCCCAGTTGATTCTGGGTTTTCCTCTCGGTCTAGTTCCTTCCACTTTTCCTCCAACACATCCTTTAAGAGGCTTTGGTGCCTTTTAACATCACCAAAGTATTTGACTTTTCTCTCCTTAACTAATCCTACCAGTGCATTTTGTTTACGCCCTGCCATGTGCAATATCTCTTTGTTGGTTTTCATTCGTTTCCAGGATATTTTCATCATTCTTCTGTAAATCCACATTTCAAAAGATGTTATTCTACTTTCCATGACCTTGCTTATTGTCCATGTTTCTGCTCCATACAATAGGAGAGACCATACATAACAGTTTACTAGTCTTAACCTGAGCGCAAATTTCACCTGTCTCTGTAAATAAGTCTTCATTGCCAAAAATGTATTCCGAGCAATTTCTATTCCTCTCTTTATTTCTGCTTCGCATCTGGCATCATCTGTGATATTTTTTCCAAGTAGATGTAATTACTGACCTGCTCAATGATATGTCCATCCAATTTCAAACAGATTCTAGGCTTATTCTCTGTTCTACTAAATATCATAGACTTAGTTTTCTTGACATTCATTCGTAGACCAAACTCTTCACTTTTGACTTTTACAATATCCAATACATGTTGTAAATCTGCTTTTTTTTAATCGTTCAAATGAGAGATAATGGTGCTAGGGTATTGACTTCAATGCTAGATGTGCAATTAAAGATAATCTGAAAGTTTGAGTGAAAAGAGACCATTATTAATGATAACAATTGGGAAAAACTGATCTGATCGATTCCTTAATTCTCCCAATTATATTATTATAATTTAATAACATTTTAGGTGAATGTAAATCATCACAAAGCAATGAATTGGCTCTATAGACATTTTCCAAACATTTAAGTGTTGACAGATTTTTAAAGGCCTGTTTTATATCTTATTTTCATGGAAAAACGGTTGGAGAAAATTCAAAAATTTGTTGGGAGAATCAACTGTAAAAGGGTGTCACACTGTGGCGCCTTCATCAGGAAAACCATAAACCTTATCTTTGTGGTTTGAGTATTTGTTAGGAGATAAAAGTATAATTGTTGGATTGTATCTGTGATTTTGAAAGCACAATATGGCTTACAGAATTCGCTGTTAAAAGTTAAGTTAAATTTTAATTCTTTGTAAAACTCCCAGAATTTTAAAACTTGCCAAATGAATGTTGTGACATTAGCAATGGAATATATCTCTTTGTGCTAAACTTTTTCTGCATGTTCGCTATTTTATCTCAAAGGGCAATCAAACCCTGGTAATAGATCGATTTGTATGAAAGCAGAATGATAACAGAAATAGAATGGCAAAAGTTTTAAATTAATCGGACCAATAGTAAGGAAGTTATGAATGTTTGAAATATGAGATCACTAAGTCTGTGCGAATCTCAAATTGGTAGTTTGGTCAGTGGATTGGGACGTAGGATAAGGACTACTCTCCCATTTGTCGTTTACAAAAATATCATTAATTTCTGTTTTTCTCGTAAGTTCCTTCTCCCTTGGGGCACTACTCAAAATATATTATAGATAACATATTATTAAAGGTCCTTTAAAAAGAATAAACCCTCCTGAGCCATGAATTTTTGAAAAAATTAAATTTTAGTCATTTTTTATGTTGGAACAGATAGGAATGTAGTCCGGCACTACATCAAATTGACATTACCGCTTCAGCCAACTTGAAGTGCCCATACGTATAGTGATTACAACTTTCAAAAGTTCATAACTTTCTGATATTTAGTCAGATTTAGTTGAAATTGTCATCAGTGTGCTTCTCTGATTTTCCTGCTTTCTTTTATTAAAAGTAGTTGTCTATTTGGGTTGGATCTCCCTTTAAACATAGAAATATGTTCTGAATCATTATTGCACAGTCACCTTTGAATTGCCCAACTGAGCCACTCGTACTGGCAGGAATGTTATCTGATCGAAATTGTATTTTCATACTTAAACTTCACAGTTCTGTATTCGCCAAAAAAAATCTTTGATGATAATTATAATTATGAATGTCGCCACTAATGCCTTTTCTTGTATTTAAGTCATGTGCCCGTAAGAAGCAGGTTTCTAGCACAGAGAATAGGTACAGTTGAGCTGATTTCTGCACAGTTTTCCAATATACTGTATTGCCAAATGCGAATATCGTGGTTTCAATTGGCAAGCAACCATCATCAGAAAACTCTGCAGGTATCATGCAGCTTAGTTCTCCCTGTTCCCCTTGCTGCCAACTTGTTCCTTTTGAGTGTAAGAAATAACTTAGCTAACCCATGTGTTTATCATCTGTGCCATTTTTCTGTTGTGTGTGATTTAGATTGTATAGCTTTATACTTCATTTGCATGTGCCTTTTTAAAACTTTGAATATGAATTCTTGCCATAAACTGAGATATTCCCCTTGTATGTAACAAGAATTGATCTTTCACGCTCGGAAATTCTATATTGAATGAGCGTCTGTGTTTACTTGATGTTGTATGTGCTGCTAATAATGCAATTACTTCTGTTAACTTATAGCCATTTGTCTTGACTCTCTGGTAAGACTTGTTTCCAACAACCTTTTGTTTTATCTGATACTCTTTATCTGCATTAAAGTCTTGCGGTTGTGAGGAGCGGGTTTGCAGCATGGAGACGAGGTAGAGCTACGCTGATGAATGCCCCGCTTTCCACCATGCTGTTTTGCTGAATGTGAGGAGCTTCCCTAGTCTGCTGTGTACTTGTCTACTGAAAAACTGCTATGTTGCTAACCTGCTTCTCACAACCGCAAGACTTATAAGTTTAACCAATATATGTCATAGTTTCTTGTACCGGTAACTGAATTAAATTTGAAAGCAAACGAAAACTGTCCTTTAATTACAATGTTTATCCTAAAAAAGTAGCACATTTTATAACAAAACAGATATCTTTGTGATGGCCTGTTAACTTTTTTTAAATCAATTATGAGACAGAAATACACTAGGTATTTATACAGCATGTTTTGGAAGAAGTATCAGGATGGTGATGGAAAGACACTGTACGTATAGAAGGCAAGTTAGATAGAAGAAGAAGGTATAGAAATAAGTATTTTATATTTTTGTGTTATCCAGTTTCATACCATTTACATGTACATTAAAAATATGGAAATTAATTTCTGTCTGGCATGTATATATATTATGTGATGCAATATTGTTTGCTTTGATTGTACTGTGTGATTGCTCAGAATGTGTTCATGAAGTGATTTATACACTTTCTTCCTTGATCAGGTGGTCATATATGTCATATAGAGGACAAAAAAGACGTAAAGATCATGTAAGGATAAAAAGTACATCGAAATGGTGTCCTTATGATGTCTTCCATTGGTACAAGTTTACGTCTTGAAGATGTCCTTTTTTAACCAATAAGATGTAAACAATTTGTAAAGATTTAAGTCCGTACAATGTAGACTATTGATACAAGTTTTATGTTTTAAAGACGTCTTTTTTTACCAGTAAGACGTAAAAATCACATTAATATATGACGTCAGGTCAGTGCGACGTCTACCTTTGATACAAGTTACCGTCTTAAAGACGTCTATTCTTTATCAATAACATGTAAATATCACATCAAAATTGATGTCCAAACAACGTACAATACACGACGTCTGTACGACGTCTTTCTTGGGTTAAAGTTGACGTCTTGAAGACGTCTTTCTTTGACCATTAAGACGTGAAAATCACATTAATATATGACATCCATACGACGTCTTCCTATGGTACAAGTTGACGTCTTAAAGACCTCTCTCTTTAACTAAAAGACGTAAATATGATGTCCATATGACGTCTTCCTATGGTACAAGTTGACGTCTTAAAGACGTCTTTCTTTGACTAATAAGACGTAAAATCACGTCACAATATGACGTCCTCACGACGTCGTACGCGGGTGCAAGTTTATGTCTTTTTTACGTAAAGTTATGTCGTCTTAAAGACGTAATACAAGGCGTAAATAAGACGTGATTTTTACCAGTTTCTGCTATCAGGGTAGGACGGGTCAGAGTGGAAAAGGGCAGGAAAAATGCTCCACGCAGTCGGGAAACTAGGGACAGTTGTTTGGAACTTCACGAGAAAGAATGGCATTGTATGATTTGTTAGAATTTTCGGTACAAAGTGATGTATATTAGCGCCTATATAATTCATTGTCAGAGAAGTTATCTGTGAAAAACTGCTCATGTGAGCGGAAACCGGGCAGGCAACAGTAGACTACTTTGCAGGGTCGATGACTAACACACACAGATCTGCATGCATGCGTACGGCATGCAGCAGGATAGCACTAGCATTGCCATTGGTAGGGCCTACTATTACTAAATTAACAACTCATTTCAGAATAGATCTACCACCATTTAAGACCTAGATTTGAATAGGTAATCTGTGGCAGTATAATTCGCCAAGAACTTTACGAAATTGAACGGTTAACTTAAAAATGTAATTATGAGTTTAAAGTAAGTAAGTATTCTTTTGAACGAAAATTCCCCGAGATTGTTCCCCTAAAGTCTGAGAAGACTTTCCCGGGAGGTAGGGGGTAAGGCTGAAAATTAGCTCATGACGACAAAACCTGAAAAGTTTCAGGAGTAGATTGCAAATGTTATTTCCAAAACATCTAGTATGAAAGCACTAGAAATGTATCAAAAGGACATGACAGTCATGAGATAGTTAAATGATATACAATATGTCGTAATTGTAGCGGAATCTATCAAAAATAAGGATAATTCTAGCACGACTCACCTTCGAGTTTCTTGGCTCTAGTCTAAGATTTCACAGAAAGATCGAATTTGGCTACTTCTATATCTCGATCAAGCGACCAATAAGACTTCGGTCGTGGTTAGCGCAACAAAAAAAAAATAGAATTCGGGCTATGGTGTCTTCAAAATAAAAAATAAAAAAGTGAAAGTGCAACGTGGATGATATTGATAAAGAGAAGAAAGATTAGACTTAAGCTTTTACCAGAGTCTCCAATGTCACAGCAAAATAAAAGATGCCATATCATAGCAGAACACGAGGGGTAATCTCGCTATTCCTAAGGACCGTTATGCATAAGGACCGCTATTCATAAGGACTACTATTCATAAGGACCACCATTCATGAGGACCACTATTCATAATTTGAGAAAAGGGTCATTATTCATAAGGACCGCTATATATTCATAATCAAAGAAGAGGGTCGATATTCATAATACCAAATCGGGGCCGTTATTAATAAGGGTCGCTATTCATAAAACGACAAAAGGGTCGCTATTCATAAAACGAAAGGAGGGTCGCTATTCCTAATACGAAATGAGGGTCCCTATATAAAACGGGATGAGGGTCGCTATTCATAAAAAAAAATTGAATATGAAATAAGCAATAAACAAGATGATAATAAGAAAGCAGAATATGTATATGGGACACCCCCACGATTGCAGCGTAGCTGCTGGGGGGTGGAGGCCGTGAGAGTATTTTTTATTTTTTTTATTTTTTTAATTTTGGGATGCGATATATAGCCCTCGTAGGAACAAGGGGGCAGGATATAATGATAAATACAGAACAAACACAGCAAAATACGGAATTTAAACATAAATATGCAAGCAGGTTCAAAAAAGTTAAACATTAATTAATTCGAGACATGATAAATCCAAAGCAAACACAGAAAATACATAAAATTTGTTTTTGTTTTTATTTGGGGGTGGGATATCTAGCCCTCATAGCAATACTTTAATAATACGGAATGATTTTAATTTTTTTTCGTTATTTTAATTTTTCCAATCACAATGAGGCAATATGAGATTCTTACATTAATATGTATTTGAGATGTCAGTCATACAGCAATATCATTGCTCGATTCTACTGAATGATGGGTGATATAAAAAACCTGAAATAAAAGTAAAAATCGTTCGCGCAAAGTATCCGAATTCGGATAGGCCTATGACTACAATCGTACTTGTTTCATGACAACTCACGTCAGCCTTACTCCTCGTTTTTTTAGTGGGTAGTGTGGGGCAAGATTTCCCACGAGGAGGACAAATTATGATTTGATTATATGTTTTACTACTTTTTGCGTCACTACAGGAGCGGGGGAATGATATTAGCTAGATTATGGGGATGTCTCTATATAATTATCAAAGATAAAATGTAAAATATACTTTTAAAAAAGACAAATATTGGGGGGCATGTGTTACCCCCCCCCCCCGCAGCGACGCCACAGCCTTTGGGGCGTCCCCCATCCAATATTTCCCTTTGTTATCATTTTGTTTATTTAATTTGTATGAATAGCGACCCTCATTCCGTATTGGTAATAGCGACCCTCATTCCGTATTGGTAATAGCGACCCTCGTTTCGTATTATGAATAGCGACCCTCTTTTTGTGTTATGAATAGCGGCCCTCTTCTCCTATTATGAATAGCGGCCCTCTTCTCCTATTATGAATAGCGACCCTCTCCTCCTGTTATGAAAAGCGACCCTCATTTCGTACTATGAATAGCGACCCTCATTTCGTATTATGACTATCGACCATTATCTCGTTTAATGAATAGCGACCCTCTTCTCGTCTTATGAATAGAGACCCGCGATCATTTCGTAGTATGAATAGTGGTCCTTATGAGTAGTCACCCCCAATGTAAATTATGATAAGCGCCCCTTCTTAATTTTTTATGAATAGCCACCCCTATTTAGTATTATGAATAGTGGTCCTTATGAGTACTGAATTATGAATAGCGGTCCTTATGAATAACTATCCTTATTTCTTTATGAATAGTGACCCCCTTTCCGTTTTATGAATAGCGGTCCTCCAGGTTTGGGAAGTTCCACGTTATGAATAGCGGTCCTTACGAATAGCGAGCAGACCCCGAGCAAAAATCTAATTAACTAGCTGGTATGTCGCAAGCCCTGCAATTTCATTTTTCAATTTGAGATTATAATATGCCCTTTTAGTTTTAGGAACACGCATTTCTATTGAATTTTGACATTTTAATTTCAAGTTGAGATTATAATACGCCCTTTTAATTGGAACATGCAATTCTATTGAGTTTGGAAAATTAAACAAATAGATGAAGGTAATTTTAAGTATTTCCAGACTATTGCTAAACAAATAGATTGAACTAAATACAAAATATGAAATACTTGAGTTTCTAGTTATTTTGGCCAGGTTTTTACAATTGCAAAATTATATAAAAGCTTCAGATGGAAATCAGCCATTAACGCATAACGTTTATAAAAATATATTACTCAAATTAACAGTATTTAGATTTAAGGGCCATATAAAGTATTGTATAATAATTCAATAATTTCAATGTCAACCTATCGTATGACATTTCACTTACATATTGATCTACACCATGAAAAAGCTCTAAAGTTGTTCTGTACTGTCATACATGCGTCACATGCCGACAGTTTTTGTCCGGGTTCAGATTAAGATAGAAGTTAGGGCTCAAACCGGCATTTTTTTTTCCTTTTCGATTAGACGATTTGGAGACACTACAACCCCGTTTGGTGGCTGACTTCCTCATTAAACTCTAACATTGTGGGCTTCCAACGTATTGGTCGAAGGCTTATTGGTCGCTAGTGTCAAAGGCTAGTCTCGTACGTACAGCCATTTTTATGATGTTATTATTGTTATATAAATTGTAGCCAACAAACGATTTTGGGAGTAAACAGTTACATCTCTCTTGTCTTATGTTACAGAAAAATACAATATTAATGGTAAGATTCAATCAGGTAGAGCAAAGTGGATTTTTAAGTTTTAGGGTTCAGAACGCATTTCGCCAGTGGACACATCTCGCCGTGATATACGCGGTGACATGCGTCCGACCCAAGACATATATCGCCGAAGATGGACGCGTCTCGCCAACCAATTTTCGGTAATCTGTGTCTGCGGACACAGAACGCCACCCGGTCACTCTGGTCCGTGACACCGGCAGAAATTTAACAGAATTGTGCTGCGTAAATGCCTACTTTTGACACATCGGGTTTTGGTCACGTGACTCTCCTCACCTCTGTGCGATCGCATGCAGAGGAGCGACAAGTCGTGCATGCGCACGACTCATCACAAACACCGATGATTTGTTATAGTGTAAATGCCAGTCCAAAAATCGATAATTTTTCGTAATAGTGCTTAGCTGTGTAAATAATTGGCATATCGAACTGTCCCAACAAATGTCACATAATAGCTCAAGACAATATCAAATTACTGGAAGATGCAGGGCATCAAAATTCCTGTGAAAACAATTAATTGTGAAGTAAACTTGTTTATGGTTATAGGCTAGTATGATATTAATATGGGATTTCCGATTCTATTTATTTTTATTAGTAAGCCAAAGTAATCTCATGGAACAGTTACGTCAGGTAAATATCTCCTTTTAGGTTTCTAAGGGCATTGGGATTTGAGTAGAAAAGAAAAAAGAATTTAATCTTTTGCGAGTAATAATTTGGTCTTATTTACGATGCATAGTCACATCAGTTTTAATACTGCTTTGCCACGGGCCCTGCAATTTTATTATTCTTACCTACCTATTGCCAGGTGCCCGTTAACATCTGGGTGGAAAGTGGTATACGTGGATTAATATCTTGCCAAAAGACGTTGGTGCAGGGCTGGGATTTAAACCTTCAACCCTTGGGTTGAGAGTCAAGTAAATAAATCACTATGAGATACTCTGAAAACTAGAGGAACACTATCACAAAGAACTTTCAGGAAATAGACTTAAGGGTTATTTCAATACCATTTTTTAAAACTTCCTACAGTCATTTTTTTTATCTCGATAGGTGAAGGAAAAGCTTACTGCAATACTTGAAGACGTGTAACGATGTGCTCAGGCTTGATTTTTAAAAAGCACCAAGAAATATCGGTTATAGAGATTAGGCAAAGCCGTTCTGGAGGGGAAGGGGGGCTTTGGGGGTCAAGCCCACTCTAGTATTTTCTGATCCCCGCCCCCACACACACACACAATTTTATTTTTAATCAGGGAAAAAAATCTTGTAAAACCGCGCCTGCCGGAATTAGGATGCAGCATCAGGTGACAATACACTTTGCCATTTCACTGTCAACCAACACGGAATGCCTACGTACACATAATCGTAAATTATAAAGAAAGAGACTATTTAAAAATTTAAAAAATTGAAACCTCAACCAAAGTTCGAGGAAAGCAGTCCTGATTATGATTTGTGCAGGTTTTGCCATAATTCCAGTCAGAAAACATCACTCCAGATTTGTTTAAAAATTAAATTTGCTTTCTATTAACTTATGTATTTCCTTTTGTGTTCAAAATATGTTCTCATTCGAAATCCTTTGTAGAGCCATACTTAACACGTTGTAATCTAACCGGCTTTTAAAAGTAGCAGCACACCCTCTTCCTGTCATTACAATGTGAGGCGGCAGAGCCAGGATGGTGAATTGCCGTTCGGTCTACAACCAGATCGTCTACTACCCTCTACTGTTCGCTTCTCGCTTATGATGGCACTGACGCACAGCAACACCCAGTGCATGTGAGACTGCGATATGAAACAACCCCTGATGAGGCTGATGTTAATTACAGACTTCTATGCATTAGGAAGGCTGACTGCAGAAGCCTACCGTCGTACAGTAGCAAATCGATTTCGTTTCTCAATTCATAAGGACAAGGAATAAGTGAGGTAAGTGTGTATATATTTATGTTCTGTGATTTCGGTTCCTAAAGTAAGCAATAAAGGTGTTCATAAGGAGATAAAATTAGGACAGGACCTGCTTTGCCACATATAAACATAGTTAACACATAAACACACCGCTGATCGCCAACCGCACAAACTATACTGAGGTACATTTATAAAGTACATGTAGTTCTTTTGGTACCGAATCTTCCGATCGCCACGCCTTAATATTCGCATAATTGTACATGATGTCATGTGGTTAATAGACCCGCGAGTATATGTGCGTAATCATAGAACGTAGAAGTCATATTGCAGTTTCGTTAATAATGCTATACTGCTAGCTAGTGGAAAATGGTTAATTTCGGTATCCTAAGTATTATATACTCCTAAATAGTTATACAGATAGATTACAAAATGTCTTAGATAGGTCGGGAACCCTTTATAAGTACAAATATGCTTAGGTTATCCTTTCCGCTGTCAATCAAAGACACTCCTTGCTGTCACAATGATACATTTTAGTACAAACAATTAACTGTAGTTTACTAAATTGAGCCAGAAAGTACATGGTAAATAATTTCATTGTGAGTTTATTAAAAGAAAATGTGTAACCTTTTTAGTATCTAGTGTAAAGTTCCCCTCATGCAACATGCGAAATGGCATATTTTTAAGAGTAATTTTTTTTTATTGGGGTTTGTCTTTATTTCTTCTCGTTTACCGAAACTTCAATATAGATCAAAGCCCCATATTACTGAATATAAATTTTATCCAAAAAAATTCATGCCACTAATTTTTTGTGATCTCCTCTTGTTAATTTAACTTATTTTTTTTGTTATTGTTGTTTACTTTTGTTATTGTTGTTGATGCAGTTGTTGTTTTGTTTTTTTATCGCCACCTTACAATTTGGTGTTGTTGGTTCTACGGAGCTGAAGTTTTTTAATATCCTCTCAACTTTTGATGTATATTTATATTAACGAAAAATTGTGTTGTTGTTGTTCATGCTGCTGCTACTGCCGTAATTTATCATCATGTCATAAACATGTTGTCATTGAATAAGCCCTATATGAGAAAATTTGTTCTTTTTTACCTTCTACGGAGCAAACTTCATTTACTGTAATTTTTTATCTTTACTATTTGAATAATTAAATGTAGAATGAGCTCCGTGGTCAATGTCGATTTCGACGGCATCTTGAAGAAAATAGCTAAAGCCCTTTGTAAAGATTCAGACATCGATGATTTGGGCGTTGAATTGGGCTTTGAGCCGTCAGATATTTGCCGCTACATTGAAGCAAACGCCCAACAAGGAAGGAATTATATGGGAACATTGGATATGCTCAGAACTTGGCGAAGAGGACAAATAGCGTCGACGGAAAAGGCGGTATTGAGGTCGGCACTATTAACAGCTGGATTTGTAAACCTGGCAGATCAATATTTAAGCACTCCTAATCCCGGTAAGCAAAAATTGACATGGTGCAATTTTCTGGAGAAAATTCTTTTAAGAAATGCGTTTCATACAGAAAAAGAGAAACGTATCCACAAGTTACGAAGCAGATCATGGTCACGGATATTTTGTTTACGTACAGGTTGAAATAATGAAAAGAAACTGAAGATGAATGACAAAAAAATAATCAAAAAGATAAATAATTTTGTGTTGGCGTCATGAGCACAGTGAATATTTGTGTCCATTATACACAGGTCTTTTGTCAGGGCAGCAACAAGAAACAAACACTGGACCCTCATCGGCTACCATGTCTGCGGCAACCAGCACAAGCAGGTAAGCTAATATATAGGTACACAACCGTTGGCTCCCTTCGTTCCATAGGATCTCCGTGTCTTCGGGTTAACCGAACTTTCGACAATTATTAGGCCCTAATTCCTGAAATATATATATATATATATATATATATTTCCTTTCAATATATATTTTCTTTCAACTCACACGAAATATCAATTAATTTAACCACCTTTATTATGAAACTTTTACTTATTCAAGAAAGGATGGATAAAATAATGATATTATCAGAAAATAAAATGAAAAAGTTCTGGGTTTTTTTCTCAAAAGAAACGAATGTGATTATTAAATATTAATCCGATTTTGTGATTGAAAACAAAAATTAAATGTTAGTGATTATTCAACGTGCAGACCTTGTGTACCATTAGGAATAAGCCCTTCCAAGAATATTATTTTATAGTATAATCGGCCTTCATTCATTCAAGTTATTAAATTAAGGTATATTTATATATATTGTAGGTCAAACAAGAGAGAGGCAACGAATGAGGAAATCACCAGGTTATCCAAACTTTTACCTGGCGGAAAATACAGCGAGCTGTGCGAAATCTTGGGATTCGACTACAACTACATACAGAAGATATTGAAGAAAAATTTCATGGACACCACAGCTGCTTTTAAAGAAATATTGCAAGAGTGGAAAAGCAAGGGGAAATCCATGGAAGATCTCGATGCAGCTTTAAGAAAAGCAGAACTTGGAGGACTTATACCTAAATACAAGAACTAGTCATGACAAGGAGGGTGTACAACACTTGCTCTGCGTAAATTTTTTGTTTACACTAACCGAATTCTGAACTTTAACCCTGGACCAAAAAACTATACCTAACCCTCCACCTAAACGCAACCTCAACAACCTCGTAGTAGTTAAATTTTCGTAATGAAGTCAAATATAATGCATAAATCTTTGGTAAGTGCCATGTTACAAATGATTTCATTCACCTTTTTCATATAATGGTATTTCAATAGTCAACATGCAAATTGCACACACATTCCGTGTTGTTAGGTAGGGCAAGCCATAATGTTTGTCCTACCTAGCAATAGTTAATGTAGGTTATTCGCATTCTGGCTTTTGAAATACAATTATTCGTCAGAAGGCCAATGAAATAATTTATAACATGGCACAAAGGTTTGTGCATTATATGTTTTTACATTAATACGAAAAGTGTCTATTCTCGCGGTAGCATGTGTCGGATGACCGGCTAGGAATCAAGCATTCGTCACCACTATTGCATTTGTTTCTTAAATCACTTTCTTTCAGTAATACGTTTGTTTTGTAAATATAAAGTTCAGTTAACCAATATATAACATTTAAACCGATTCTCCATTCAATTGGCAACCGTATGGGCTTTTACTGGGGTACCATTGCCTATTAATACTTTCGATAACACTTAAAATTTAAAAATTACATGAATTTTGACAAGATAACAAACAAAATATAAAAAACACAACATTTATATTTACGTTATATTTTGATTATTTATCTTGTCAATCTTTTTATCTCCAATGGTGATCGATTCTTCATCAAAGTGTATAATGTAATGACGATGAAAATATTTTTTTTTTTTTATAGAAAATCCTTTAATGTTGAGAGCTTTTATGATAATTATCTGAAGAAAATATGTAAAAGAATTTAAATTTAATCCAATAATGTTAATCAATACGTATGAAATAGGTATTGTACTTAACGCTTACTTGAAGATCTCACAATGCAATCTTTTCATTTATGGCAGTGTTTGAGTGGTTGACTAATTTAGTGTCAACTTCTTAGAGGGAAGTGTGTAAAGGAACGTAAAGATTTTTTTTTTTTTATTAAACGAATTAAAAATTCTTTAGCAAATGTTCTACACTGTAGTAAATTATGTGAGCAAAGTAATGTAATTCAGCAAGATTATAAGTCTTTAAATAATTAGGGGGGTGGAATGTAAATACGTGTACATGACTGAATGATAAGTGTGATCTACTACCTCTTCTCGCTATTTCTTTCACCCTCCACTCTCTTTTCCCATTCCTCCTTTATCTATTCAGATTTCTTGATTGAGTTTCTGGATATCTTTCTCTCCATTCCTCCCTACCTCTCCTCCATATCTACGCGCTCCCTTTTTCTTCCTTCTCCCTTCTTTCTTCGATTTTCTTCATACTTCTGATAACATAAGATTGAACCTATGAAATGTAAAATGTAATGTTTGAGGATGTTATTCAGAGTAATTTCACTCATTTGTATGATTGATGTACTATATTAGTTTATTTCGGCATAAGGATTAATGATTGGTACTTATTTATTTGTATCTTGATTTGTAGGTATTTCAGTATATTTTATTTTGTAAATAAACCGAAACCGATTCAATACAGAAATTTAAAAAGGAGACATCAACATTAAACAAATAGGGTGGTATTCTCGAAAGCGGACTAACTTTAGTCCATGGTTTAATCCTCCGACTAAGTGTGGAATGCCAAGTGTCCATATTAATATACTTTTGAATAATTTGATATGTCCATAACTTACCATGATAACATGATTATTTCATATTTATGTTGTAATTAACTATGTTATTACAAAATATGTCTTTAATGAAAACATTTTATTTTAATTTAATGACAAATCAAAATATTCAAAAACATATCATTAAGATATAAACAATATATTCATATGGACACTTATACTTATACTTAGTCAGAGGATTTAACCATGGACTAAAGTTAGTCCGCTTTCGAGAATACCACCAAAAGAGAAAACATTGCCCACTTTAATCTCAATCTAATGGTTGAGGGTTCGAATCCCAGCCCGGCATTAACGTCATTTGGCAAGACATTATTCCACATTTGCCACTCTCTAGCCTGGTGTAAATGTCTACATTGGAATTGATGGGGGTATTAATGACTACAGGGAAAGCAGGAAGAACAGTATATAGGCCTGTCCATTAGTCATGTGGTAACCCTGGATAAATAAGAACGTAATTTGAAAAATTGATCCTTCCCAATTTAACCCTAAAAAGGCCGGGCTATTTGAGGTTTTAATACGGCCGGGGGCATTATGCCCCCCTAAGATCTAGGCCGTGAAACGGCCGATCGCCGCGAAAATTTGAACGCATGTCAAGTGAAGTGTATAGAATACTATGGTAAATTTAATTTTTTGAAAAATTCACCCATTTGCATATTTAGGGTAATTTATGCAAATAAGATCATACAATTCACCTTTTTACCCATAAATCATATATTCTTTATATTTAAGCATTCTTTTTCACTACATGTATTCGTTGGACCATTTGAAACAATAATACGACAAAAAAAATCTTGTGCGCGTGGGTGCGTGACCGTATGTGTGTGTGTGGTTGTGTGTGTTTAAAGTATTCGTAATTCTCTGAGGTATATCGTTATGTATTATATATTTCAGGGACAATTCTGTGATATGCCTGTGACCTTTGCTTGTCCCTCTCCATTTTTTTTCTATGGGGGTGGGATTATTCCTTGATTGTTGGTTGTGTCTATCTATTCGCCATTATTGACACCTTTACTGCATTGCCATGTTTAAAGGTTGCTTGGTATGTTTTATTGTCAATTTTATTGAAATGTGCAAAGAATGAAACTGAATTGAAATTGAATATAATTAAATGGAATTGAATTGAATATTGATACCAATATTATGGGGATAGCATGCTTGAGCATGCCTTTTTTGTTTATGTCATCTTGTCTTGTATTTCTTTTGATCATATAATGACAAATGGCAGTTCAGCAGATGAATTACATCGGATGTACTTAAAAAGTGCAAATGAATAGTAGTAAAAATATAAAACAATTTGATATATACATTCACAATTTACAAACATTTCATACCTATACACCGAAATGACACAGTGAGAGGGAGAGAGGGGGAGGGAAAATGAACGGGAAAGGAGAGAGAAGAGAGGGAATGAGAGAGAGAGAGAGAGAGAGAGGCAGAACAAATAATAATGATCGTTGGTTCTTGGATAGCGCTCATTACCCCGGGTTTAGCCTGGCTACCCTTATGGTGGTTTTGCATTCAAGGAATTAATTCCTGCCTGGTAGATAGAAGGCGCACTCGTAACCGAGAGGTCCCGGGTTCGAAACCAAATCGATGAGCTCGTGCCCGTCGATAAGGCATTAAAGGGACTGTAGCATGAAGAGACTATGTGTCTTTCCCGTGGCCTGACTCGACCACGGACGATGCGACCGCTGGGACATAATAGTATTGCCTGAGACATATATTCTTGAAAGAATACAACGTAGAGTTTGCAGAATTATTTTAGGACATAATTTCATTTCATATTCAAAGGCATTTCCAGTATGCAACTTACTCCCCCTAGAGAACAGAATGTCTATGTAGAAAATTTTTCAGAATTCAGAATCTGTAATAAGTCACCCTGTTTGCCAGACTTGGCTACCAACAAAAAAAAAATATATATATATATATATCATTACGTCATGTTCATACCTATTTCCAATTCAAATGCAAAACTAAACGTTCCACAAAAAAGCCCCGACCTTGTTTGATCAATTTAGTTCATCACAGTTGAATGGTTCTGTTCTTTGTATCATAGCGAGAATGAATCCTAGGTTTCTGTCATATATACTCCTAGTCTTCTCGTCGTGTACATAAGCCAATTTAAGTCCTTGATGATAATTTTTAAAACTAGTGTAAATGCGAATTTATTCTTAATCAGGTAACTGTGTAATATCTCTCCTTAACATAACCTGGGAATGCCATTTTTTTTAATCCACATTTTAAGAATAATGTCTGCTCGTCTTTAATAATATGTTCTTATCTTTTTATAATGTATAAATGTATTATGCCAACATTACATATAAACATAATTGATCCAGCTTCGGCTTTATTGATTGATTTGTTTGAGTTCATGATTCGTGCTAATTCAAATAAACTCTCCTATGCATTCTTACCAAGTTCAAAGTTCATTCGTTTATCAAATGTAGCCATTTTGGCGGTTCGAACGTAAAACAAGATTTAGTAGACAAGCTATGGTTTCATACATATATGTTTCTACAATTACCACATCCAGGCGTTCGTGTAACAATAACAATTACGGCTAGTTCTACTGTAACAACGCCATTTTGGCGGTTCGAACGTAATACGTGATTTCGTAGACAAGCTATGGTTTCATACATATATGTTTCTACAATTACCACATCTAGGCGTTCGTGTAACAATAACAATTACGACTACTTGTACTGTAACAACGGTAAGTGATAAATGATTGTGATTCAAATTATTTTCATAATTAAATCGTAAATTCGTGAAAATTGATCTTGTTTGTCTAAACTTATCTCCTTATCTCTACATTGGGCATCGAGTAATACGACGTATTACCCGATGCCACAGTGCAGACGTCGTGTATATGAATAGATTCGTTGCATGTACGTCGCGTACAACATAATTATAAGCTATAGAATTTACCTGACATCTCAGTGATGATTGAATATTAATAAATGAAAAACATAATATATTACTCCCTTTTTATGACCTTCATGATTTAGTTTTCGTTTTTATTTAAAAGGACTTGTTAAAAACATATGCTTGTATTTCTTTGTTCTTTGGGGGGCGGCGAGGGGGGGGGGGGGTTGCCGAAGCCAACAATGACAATCAGTCAGCCATTATATTCATTGTTATATTTTACTTTCTTCTTTGGAGTAGTATCAAATTCAAATGATATTTGAAAGAATCATTTTCAAGTCACTGTAAAACGCGATTCAAAGCCGTTATTAACAAATTGGAAATGTATGTTCTTTGTTGTAATACAGGGCATATTGCTTCGGCAAAGTATTTCCGTTAGGATCAACCATTTATAATGGCAGGTGAGTGAAATATGTACTATGTTGTCCAGCGAAAACGTGAATATGCTGTTTAATATATACTTTTTTCTTCTCCTTGTTCTAATTCTTCTTTATTCTTGTTTTTCTTTTTTCTTCTTCTTTTTCTTGTTCTCTTCTTCTTCTTCTAGTAATCTCTAAATGGCTGTACAGCCTAACCAAACTTTGTCTCGTATTTACAACCCAATGGGGAAAAAAACCTTTGTAGTAGGATTTTAAAGGAATTCACTAATGACTTTCCTCAATATCACTGTGGTGCAAAGAGTCATTAAGAGAATCTCAAGTTGTATTCGTTTTATTGTGATAGAATGAATAAGAAAAGGAGAGGAAAATTTTTAATGACAAATTGCCCCTTACCAAGACATCAAGATAAACATGTATTTCGGCCTTATTTATAAAAAGATTGTATATGATTTCTACATCTAAGCAATAGTTTACACCGTTTTCCTAAAATTTGGGGGTTCATAAAATAACCATTGTGCCGCTACCAGCCTATTTTAAAGGTACTATGTCCCATTTGCAGGCCAAAAAATGAAAAGGTTAAATTCCAACGGCATTTGAAAGGAGCTATAGAGCCAGTAAGTAATAGTCTGGTTTTTCAGACCATTGTACAGAATGGTCGTACAATTTATGCTGCGCAAAGATTCAATCAGTTTAATTTTGGCCATTACAAGAAGTGGGTTATTGATGTAGACAAATGCTCATGTACCCTTTACAGCTCATTTTAGTCATTCAGTCACTCAATAATGTCTGACAGTGAAATCTAGCAAGTAAACGGGTTTCCTTGCATAATTTGTATATTAGGACACTGCTAACGATTAAATTTCACAGATAGGACATACATGACATATTCATATTTCCTGCAAAGTTCTACAGAATTTGATGTTGGCTGCAAAAGGGACATAGTATCTTTAAGTCTAATCTTTATTGATACTTTCAGAACCTTAAATTGGTTCTAGAACGACACAATGTCAGGAACCCTGATGGTGCTGTTTTATCTGAAAGTGAAGAAAATTAAGTGAAGTAAAGAAGAAATGACCCTTAACAGATTGCTTTCAACTGTTCACTCATTCTAAATATGACAAGAAAGAAGTGAAGCGTTTGGACCAAACTTTCATCTGACATTAGTTTTGTAGTCCTATACCATATTACTCTGTGCAGCGCATATGACTTTTAGCAATATTATATATAGAATTCTCATCATTTTTTTTTATTAACTCAAAGTCTCACAATTTACACCACTTCTCATGTACTACACAATCATTTCCCAATTGATTCCACGCAGCTCTGTTTTTGCACAGTATAGTCACCTGAGCAGAAATGAACTTAGGATTTACATTTTTATTTTTTTTCTTGATATTTCATGTATTTTCCGTCACCAGGTCTTCCGAAGTCCACCGAAGATTTCGACGATATTTTGGAGAAAGTTGCAAAGAAAGTCCGCAAAAACTCAGAAATCGACAAATTAGGAAGAAAACTTGGATTTTCTCCGGAAGATATTCATGATTACATAGCAACTAATCACAAAACCCAGAATATAACATATGATGGAACTTTTCAAATGCTCCGGGATTGGGAAAAAGGTCAAAAGAAATCTACCAAGCAAGAAGCTTTGAAGGCTGCTTTGGAGGAATCTGGGCAAATTCGTCTTGCTGATGATCTCTTTCCTTCCAGTATATAAATACATTGATAAGGAAGGTATCGGTGGCTGTCCACGAAGGAGGAAGGTCAAGCTCTGTTCTTCGATGCATTGGTATTCGAAAAAGTACTACCATAATGCTCCTTATGTGAAAACCTACCGCACTATGTGATAATAAAGATCCGATTCGCATACACATTATAATAATTCTATTGATCCAGACTTGAACAGCTTTAGTAAATTTATATGACATCGATGAATAGGTTTTTGTTTTTTTTTTTTTTAAGTTCACTTATTTGATGTTTTCAGTCGTTCTTTTATCACTCTTGTTTTACGAGATAAGCGTTTGTGGGTGTTTATATGTCAAAATGTAAATAAATGTTTATATTTGTCTGTCTGGATCCAGAAGGGATATTTTTACACACTGCTTAGTACGGATAAATGTGGCTATTATTATCATTGTTATTGTTATTATCATATCCCTCAGATAGGACGTTAAATGGAGGCCCCGTGTAGAGGAAAGTCACCGCCTTTGCACGTTAAGCACCCACTGCACTATTCGTATAAGAGTAGGGGGAAACCCCGGTGTAGTGGTCCACCTGCACACCCCAATCAGTTATACAGGGAGGAGAGACCCATGGGTTACATTGATATAATAATAATTGTTATTATTTTGTTCTACTATTATTGTTATTATCAAAATATATTTTGTATTACAATTATTGTAATACATATTAGAACAAAACAGTATATCTTTTATACACATATACAAAATCTTTGTTCATCATCTGGTATGTGCCCTAGTGAAAGGTTTTGTATACAATTATTTAGCTTAACAATGTATAGGTGATCATTGATAACGTGTAAATAGGGTTGTAAATCTCATCTTGACTGTTTTGCCAATAAATATAATGCCGAACAGACGTGTAATTCGATTTTACAACAAAAAATTTTACTGACTATCCTTATTTTTAAAAATCATTTTATACTTATTATAATAGATATCTTTTTCACAACATGTGCCAAGGATTTTTGCTATTCTACATCCAAGATGTCTACCAAAACTCTCAATTCGTCGCTGAAATATTATCAAGAGAATATAGATTATAATTTTTTCAATAATAGTTATTATTATAAAACCTATTACACGTACTCCATCTCGCTTTGACTGCAATCTAATTCTTCTCTTTCTCTCGTTCAACCAAGAAATGATTGGTTGTGGCAGCCTGCTTATACTCATGCGTTCCACGCCCATATCCTTCCCCTTTCCTCTCTTCCCTCCTTTTCTCCTTCCCACTTTTCCCTCTCTCAAGTTTCTCTCGCTATCTTTATTTCGGTATTATGGTTATGTATACTGTTAAATGTAGGTATATCGTTATTACAATGCTGTTTAAATTTGATAAGCGCTGGAGGCAAATTTCAATAAACGCTGTTAAAGTCTGGATCAATAGAATTATTATAATGTGTATGCGAATTGTATCTTAATTATCACATAGTGCTGTAGGTTTTCAAAATGGTCTTTCCCTACATTAAGTAACAACTGGAACAAATGGGGTATTTTTAGAATTGGGGAAGACCAACCATTCCAGTAACTAGGACATGTTTACAAAACCTCCATTAGAGGCGCCAAAAATTAACAATAGATACCGCAGTAATTGGGAATTCCCGCATTGCAACTTTGCAATAACACACGCAACACACATTCACGCACACAGAACACAGCTACCCCCCCCCATACACACACACACAAACACACACACACACACTCAAAACACGCACAAAGGACCTTTGTTGTATTGCGAAGAAAGATCAGATTTATTCTCATCTTGCATTCAATACATTTATACCTTTTCCCCACTCATAATGTGTTCAAAGTTTCATCTGCAAATATGGCACATGCTGTCTAAGTTTTTAGATAATTGTTTTCATGAAAATCGTTCTTTTGTTCCATACTCTACCAGACAGTCCAGTCATATTAGCATACCTGTTTTTCAAGTATAAATTTTCTCGTTCCACAATCACATTTAGTGGTCCAATGTTGTGGAATAGCCTTGAGTCTGAAATAAAGAGTTGCCATCTCTGTCGAGATTAACCCAAAAAATATAAAAATGAAGTTATCAAGTCTTACACCTCTTGATGAAATATACGTATTATGTCCTAATTTTGTGTGTGTTTATGCGCGCACGCATGTGAGTGTGTGGGTGTCTATGTGTGTTTACACTATCTTTGGCCTTTGTCCCTCCACATTTTTTTTGGATGGGGGGGGGGGTTATTTCTGACTATTGTTAGTTGTTTACTGTACCTTCTATTGTTGTTGCATTTTCGTGTATACCTTTATACCCCATTGCCATGTTTATAGGTTGTTTGGTATGTTTTATTGTCATTTTCATAACGGCTTTAGCATGACTTGTATGCCATTATGGCGGTTTAGCATGCAAGGAATTAATTCCTGCCAGGTACCCATTTACCTCACATGGGTCGAGTGTAGCAAGCATGGCAAATGTCTTGCCAAAAGATATTTGTTGGAAAAGAAAGAGAAAGAAGGAAACTTAGGTTGAAATGGAGAAAAATAGAGATAAAGGGAGAGAAAGAGATTAATTAGTAGACAGGTAAAGGTAAACGGAGAAACGAAGAAAGCAAGCAAGCATGAGAGAGGAAAGAAGGCAAGAGATAGTGAGAGAGAGAGAATAATTATGTGTGAAAAATAAGATAGAGAAATAAAATTGAAGAGAAAGAGAGGATTTGATTAAGTGAAGTGTATCATATCTCCACGGTATACAGAGAAAATAAAGTTCGTATATTATATTTTCGATATTTTCATTGCCAATAGGGTCCAATACACCAAACGATATAGGATGTCTTTTCATTGACGTGCGAAGGTCAGAGCGTCTCTCAGTTCATCGCGTGATATGCAGTAGAAATGGGATTTCCCCGCTATTGTTCCCTAAATCAAATTTGCAGTAGACAATGGGTACTGGTAGCATTGGTGCATGATGGATGAACACGTTTTAACAATGATTGCATATTTCAGATGGATATTCAAAAACAACAATTGTATTCGATCTTTGTATGATAACGCATTGCCTCTAAACTTTAAAAAAAAATTGTTTGCCAAAATCTTTGCATGAGGGTAATTATTGATCCAAACAATTGCAAGGCAGTTTTGAGGCCCAATTTTGGCAACTCCTGCTTAGATTTGCAGTAAAGGATGATCTTAATAGGACAACATTGCGCCTACCTAATTTGGACAAGAAATTTGGTCAGAAAAGAAAGTTGGTCAGGCATTACCCATTATACATTAAAGTGTACGGGCTTCCCAAAGGTTAACATTATCAATGCACAGTGCTTTTCAAGATAACTCAATTATCACTTTTGAGATGAGTTTTTAATATATAAATGTTATGTCTTATCAAAGGAAACTAGAAACATTATACCCCAGCTGTAGAGTTTCAAAGCCACGCAATCACGACACTTTTATCCTTGTAACTCTGGTTCAAGCCTGCATCAATGTAGAATTATGAATAGCAATATGCTATTGCTACCACTCGATTAAAAATGAGAATTAAAATCTCCCTTTTAACCAAGTAGTAGAATTGTAATAAGAAATATTTGTTGTTGTTGGTGTTGTTGTTATTTACCTTATGTCGTTATCTATCAGTTCCTTGCTGATACAAGCAAAAATGTTAGCTTGCATCCAGATCATAACAAATCTCTTTAACCAATTTTATAACTCTGAGAAATATAATTTGGTATAGATTTTACAGCTTTTTTTTTCTTTCCCAACCCCCCCCCCCAAAGCCAAAGCAAACGCCTAAACTTCGAATAACATCAACTGTTATAAACATCCATCCTTGAGTGGATGTGAATCGTCGCAAGCTAAATCAAAATTAAAGTTCAGTTGACTTGTTTAAAAAATTTAGTGTTATCAATATACTACCTGGATTATTAAGAACATTAATAATCATAATTATCATAGTCTAAGGGTATAATTCTGACACCATCTTATAATGTATGATATATATCATACTGTAAATATATCTGTGACTAGATAGTTTCCTTGAAACAGGGGCGGCGGAGCATTTTTCGAAGTGGGGGCCCTAACCAAAAAAAGGATTTTCTGGGGAAAAGGGGCACCCACAAAGGGAAGCCTCGAAGCGAAAAAAAAATACAATTTTGGGACATTGGTAATACCCCTACATTGTGAATACATTGTCAGATATAATTTGAATATTTGTTTCTCTCGTTATATCGTCCAAGATCCTGCTTAAGCATCATACGTTGCAGTTGGGTGTGATGGTCTGAATATTCATTTGCGAGCGAGTGGAAATTCAAAGAATTGTGAGGTCGCAGTGCGAAAGATTGCATTGCAGTGAAATTGAAGAAAACATTGCTCTTAGTCGCTTTAAATTAGGAATACATTTCATGGTGAAAGGAAAAGGGGGCATTTATTCAAAGGGAAAAGGACACTTATTAGAAAAGAAGAGGAGCACGTTTAAAAAAAAGGGGAGAATTATCTGACTCAGGTGAAAATGGGGCACTTCTCGCACCTGATAAGAGGCACTCACCAGAGGTGAAAATAAGGCACTTATGGGGGCACTTACTACAAAGGAAAAGAGGCAATTATCAGAACGAAAATGGCACTTATAAGAAAGGATAAGGGCACGTTTTAAACAAGGGGGCACGTATCAGAAATAAAAGAGGGGCCCTTGCTTCAAAGAGGAAAAGAGGCACTTGTCAAAATATAAGGGCACCTCTCAGATTTGAATATGGGCAATTATCATTGGTGAATGGGGCACTTATCAGAGGTGGTAAGAGTCACTAATAAGAATAAGAATAATAATAATAATAATAGGCATTTCTATAGCGCCGTCTATCTAAAATTCTATTCCGAGGCGCATTTATTATTACCCCGGCTTAAGCCTAGCTGCCATTTCAGCGCTCTAGCATTTCAAGGAATTAATTCCTGCCAGGTACCCATTTACGTCACCTGGGTCGAGTGTTGAAGTAAAAGGGGGCACTTTTCCTTTGTAAAAAAGGGCACTTTAGGGATACTTTAGGGGAAAAGTGGAGAGGGAGAACTGTGCCCCCTACCCTCCCCCACCCCGGGGTCCGCCGCCTCTGCTTTAAAATGATTCATCTAAGTCATTGTCATTATATGTGCAAGTGAACTTTAGACCTGTAAAGCAGTATATTATTTGATAAGCAATCTCTTTATAATCCAACCTTTATCCACACGCACTCATTTTGTAATTTTGTTTTCAGAAACAGGGGGGGGGGGGCTTCTTATATGTCAAAGAGCCAACGGAACACACAGTTTGGTAGTGGGTGTCATTTTGTTTTGTTATGTGCTTGATAGAAAAAGCGACATGTCCCATAATGCGCTATTAACGAAATCCGAGATAGCTCTGGCACCCCCACCTCACCCCTTCCTAACCCACCACTCTGTATTTAACTGAACCTTGCCCCTTTCTTACAAAATAAACATTTGTATTAAACTCAAAATAATGAATAAATATTTACATTACATTACCTTGAATCATATCAAGACACCACATGTAAAGCGGGAATACTACATTTGCTCCTGCTTGGTTTATTTCGTCAATTATAAAGCTGGGTTAAGATTGTAGTCCTGACCAGTAACAATTTATTTCACAGAATCATACAGAATCATACAGAATCAAACAATGACGCAACATTGGATCGGCGTTCATGTTATTTAATGAGGAAAGTTTAGGTTTGGGTTACAGCTGGGGCCAGAGACAAGTCTTTGGTTGGGAGAAAGAATTTGACTTGTGCAAGGAACTCTTAGACTAGATTTTTATGAAATTCGGTTTACTTATTCACTAAAGCCATTGTTATGAACAGTGCAATATGTCAATACGTTTCGCTTGAAAATCAAGCGTTTCATGAATCTGAAGAGATTAATCATTAATTTCCGCCAGAAAACATGTCTTAAGCCTACCGCACATTATACGATCGGACTATGATTCGACGTTGTCCGTTATTTTGGAAGAATTTGCAACAATATTTGATATAATTATTTAAACATGTAAAATCTTATTGATCGAGGATCTGAATAGGCAAATAACTAATGTAATATAAATTATTTCAAGGGATCTAAAGCTTCTTTGGAGGAAGAAAAACAAAATCGGCTGAGAATCGTAGTGATGTCGAACCAGTAAAGCGATAGTGTACGATTTTGAAACCGATTCGGCTTGAATTCTGTTTAGAAGGCTTAAATGCAGTAAAATTATGATTGTTGGGATCCTTATCATTATCTAGAACCTAAATCAGGAATATGATGTTTGGTCTAGATTTCCATATATGATATTGCCATTTCTTTGAAAATGTGATCGCATGGTGGTCGTATAGTATGCGGTAAGCTTTACAATCATATTAACATGTTTGCAGGCTCCAAGGTCACGATCAGCAACTAGGATATTTCATATGGATAGTGGGTTTTCCCCGCCGATTTTCTACAAACGTGTTTTATACGAAATGTACTCATCAAAATCGTAGGGAAGCAAGATTGCACGTGCAGTTGAATACATGTCTGTTACTCGGTCTTCCATGACTGCAAGCAAATAAAAGGATGGTATTCCCTTTAGACGGGTAAACACATTTGTGAGTTATCATTGAGTATCAGAGTCCACTAACGTCACTCAATTATTATCCGTTTCACTTATGGACACAACACGT
Source organism: Mesocentrotus franciscanus (assembly GCA_037976565.1). Lineage (NCBI taxonomy): Eukaryota > Metazoa > Echinodermata > Echinoidea > Camarodonta > Strongylocentrotidae > Mesocentrotus > Mesocentrotus franciscanus. The sequence goes on along the minus strand of CP137667.1, from coordinate 29,356,007 downwards.
TGAACTAGACGACAGACTAGTGCAACCTTATATCCATAAAGACATAACACTAAAGGTTGTTGGCATACATTTGGTAAAAATGACACAACGTTTGAACCATTGGTGTTACTTGTTATTCAATGAAACCTGACATGCTTATACATTTGTGATCATAATGGTCCAAGCTTTCTATGTACAATGAAATATAACCTCGGATGTTGAATGTTATCGTAAATATAAATATACATCTGGCGTATAATTATTGCTTTTTGTCACCTCTGGTATAAAGGTCAAATGAACTGTTCTAAGTAATTCAATTTAGAAGTTGCCATGAGATCGGCAAAATTTATCTGGTTGTGGTTTAAAGACACGTACTTTAGCTTAACAAGTAGATTCACAACAAAATCACAATGAGGAAATGCATCGTGAAAATGCATATACACAGCATTAACAACAAGGGTAGATGATTTGATTCAGATACGGAGGTCTTTAGAGTTTAAGAAAAATTTGAATTGAGGGAAGAGTAAACTAGAATGGATAGAAAAGGCGAGCAAAATATATAAATGATATCAATAGTGAATCATCAGTGGCAAATATGGGTTACCGCCTTGCCAAATGACGGCAGTGTCAGAACTTCAACTCTTATATTTTACATTCACTATGCTAACACGATCGCAAAGACATTCGACAATTCAACGAAAGGGTAAATTCAATACCTCATCGTTTATCCCTCTGAAATTAGGTTCAGATTACGTAATACGTCATTGGTAGTAATGTTCGCACATTTCAATAAGTGATGGCCAAAGCCCATTCAAATTCCTGTCGGTTTATTTTTTCAAAGTCTTTGCGATCGTGTTCAATATCATATATAAACTTGCGGATACCATGAAATAGTTATACATCTTTGTACGAAAGCCCTCCACAACCAGCTTCATTTAAAGCTTTATCCAGATCTCTCATTTTCCCACCATCCTCTTTGCATTTCCATTTCATTAACATTTGGAAATTAGCATCTTTGAATGATGATGCATTTTGCCTCCTGATGTTGTCGTGTTCTGTATACCCAACCCCTAAGTTAACGGCGACCTCTGAGTAGAAGTCTGCATGAAGGCAACCTGCCAGTTTCATGAGTTCCTTCTGCGTGACGATACGGTCCAACCTACGGGTAAATCACACACAAAAATCTATATTAACCTTCTTAATAATAATATACGATGCTGCCCATTAAGGTGAAATAAATTTGATCTCCTCTTCTTTATAAAATGATTGTGAGAATAACAGTTTATTCTTAATTGATAAAGAATTATCTCCACAGAACTTTCTGAACAATCTCTTTGACTCTTTAGATTGATCAATAAAGTTATGAGAAGATATAGCCTTAATCTAACAAGAATAAACCATATCGTCACAATCATGTCATGAAAAGAAGGGGGTATTCCAACCGGGCAACAGTGTAGTCATAATATGATTTTATAATTTGGTCTCATTTAACCGATGTAATCACACCAGTATTAATACTAAGCTTCCCTAGGGCCATGCAGTTATTAATACCTCCAGCTTGCTAGGTACACATTTGATACACCTGGGTCGAGAGGGACAGATGTGGGCAAAACACGAAGCAAGGATAGAACCCAAGACTGCCTGTATGAGAGTCAAGATCCTTGACCAATGACAACATTCATTTATTTTTCAGCACAAATGTGCATGTATGTCTATTTTTTAATTAGAATTTGTGTCACTTATATCAGCAATATATACGATGGCAGATTAGGGTTCAAAATAGAAACATTAAAAACGTAAGAAGAGTTCGGTTGGATATAACCATTAAGTTTTTCCTGGATGATTTTTTAGTACTTTTATCATATTCTTTGTTTTTGTTTTTGTTTTGTTTTTGTTTATTTATTTGTTCTTTTAAAAATAGTCTGCAATTTGACTATTTACTTCGACCCGTATTGTATGTTGATAATGATCCAGCTTGTGGACTATATTTCTTTAAATTTGAAATTGTTTATGTATATATATATCAAATACTGTGGCGAAATAGTGCCCCTTTCAAATCAATCTTAAAGTATCAAGTAAATACCTACGAGCTTTTGCTGCCCACATTTGAAGCTGAAGTGGAAGGGTTTTCCGTCGGGGCTTCCAGTCTTGCGGCTACAAAACAAAATGATACAAAACAATTGAATAAATAATATATAAATACATAAACAATTAAATAAATGAATAAAAACAAAAATGAATGAATAAATAAATTAATTAATAAATAATTAGATATTGAAAAATAATAGATAATCAATTAATTGATAAGCGAATAAATAAAATAATAAATACATAGTTACAAATAGACCTACATACACAAATACACCCTCACATACATACAGGTACATACATACATAAAGGCATAATTTAGGTCTTATAACCATTTTTACATGCATTTCCTAAAAATGAACCCTTTTTGTGTATGTTTTTTTTCTGCTATCGCTTGCATTCTAGTTTTGGAGGGGGTGAATGGTTGTGAGATAATGATGAAGGAAAACAGGATGATAAAAGGCAGACAAATTATCTTCCAAGTTGATGTTGATTTTGTTTTATGACACTCTGACGTCACATTACGGAAGGGAAATATTTGACAACTCGGGTAGACTTAATCATAAAAAACATGGATTACAATACAATTTCCTTCAGGGAATTATGTTTTCATGAGGATTATTAATTTTTTTCTACATTACATTTAATATTTGTTTTATTGTTTAACCTTTCACTTGTCACACATGCAAATCGTCACAGTAGCTCGTTTGCCACGTGAGCCAATCGGCAAAAGAAATAGGCACCAATATACCGGTTTACTAACATATTCAAATTGTTTGCATACTTAATAACCAAAGGTTGGTCTTGATAACCTGGTTTTTCGAGGCTTGCCTGACATAGCACCAAGTAATTTATGCAGACTGGAGTCCAGGTATTGTAGTTCATTCATTAGTAGCAGGTTAATGGAATAACTCGTCACTAGATCCCCAGCAAATAAACATCCATACATTTGAATATGTTAGTAAACCGGTCTATTAAAGACCCTATCCGATGAAAATACAACGTTTTATACATGGAAAGCTGAATGAACATAGAATACAAATATAAAGTAATTGAAAATATTTTTCCTTTTAGTATTACACAAAAGCGAATTAAAACCTTATTGTCCGCACCTCTCCAAATTACAGGTCAATAGGGGTGAAATTTGCCGCCAGTTACAGTGACGACATAATATGTGCCTCGTAAAGTCATTGTGAATATGCGTACTCCACATAAAATGATGTCATCAATTCGATAGCTAGTTTTTAGGTCGACAACTCATGATTTTCAAAGCTTTAGATTTCGAGTTTTCAAAGAGCTGTTACTCGTCTGACAGGCACTAAAGTAGCATATAATTGGTATTATTGTAATCTATGACTTGTAAGCTTTCCTTTGATATATAATTCATTTATTTCATTTTGCACTTCCGACAGGGTGTTTAACAAGTGGTTTGCTTTGTGTAACACAAAAGCTTGCAAATTTACCTATTCCCGGGGTTGGATAGCTACTTGGCAATTCTTCTCAACACCTGTATATAGGCCTACATGTATTGGTATCACGGTGGAATCGTGTATCTCAATTCAAATGGTAAATCTAACCCATGTGAAATGCAATATGGCTCAGGGAGATTATTTGCGCGGCACTTAAAGAATTAAAATACTACTATGACAATTGCAAATACTACTAATATTGGTAAACGATACAATTGAAAGGTAATGGACCGGTTACTAGTAAGCATACATAATAAATAATTACCCCAAATATCCACAGATTTCTTTAGACGTAGGGAGATGCCACTACATTTAATTAGGAGGAAAAAAAACACTTCCAAAGAAACGACTTCGAACTTAGATGCTTTAATAAATGACTTACTTTTGAAAAGACAAATGACTTCTGTCTGCTCACATTGGCTTATGTGCAGATAACTTTCATTAGCACCACCCACTATTTAGTTTTACGAATTTGGTACAAAAGACCATTGTCTGTTCATTTTCTTGAGCACCTATCCATTATTCATCTTTGTGGGTTTATAAGAATTTGGTTTTAAAAAAATGACCTCTGTAATATCATGCCCAGATTGTACGAACAGGATTATTTGAAGCCACCATACCTCCTGCAGGGAAGAATTCATCCGCAAGTTCCACTAAACCAGAGTCACCCAGTGCCTTCACTAAATCAGGTATTTGTTTCGCTCTTGGTGTCTTTCTTTTCCAGTCAAAGAGCATGTTGGTGGTTCCTTCGAAACTATCATTTCTCTTATTTATAGCCATATACATCTCGACCTTTGATTGCCTGAATCCCAGCTTTAGACCTAGCGTGGGTACATTCTTGTCTACGGCCAAAGCCTCTGCTAGTTCGCTAAGCTTTTCGTCTGTCAGTGTGTCAGTCATGGTGATTTTCTTTTGCCCTAATCCTGAAAAAGTGAGATGAAAGTAAAAGCCTGGTCAAATTTCCCCGAAAATGAATAAATCTTCAACGTTTTATTTTAAAAACAGGCAATTGAATGACAATAACACGATTCTCAAAGCTATTATTATCGTACCTAGCTCATACTATTACTAATAATAAAACTACTCCTACTACAACTCCTACAACTACTACTATTGCTACAACTACTATTATATCCTGCATCAAAAATTTATTGGTTTTTGATTGGTTGACAGCTCGTCACGTGACCAGAAATATTACTATACTAGAAGTCCTATATGAGAGTACTATTTGGGGGTTGAATATTTTTTTTTTTTTTTCAAATTTGAAAAAAAAAATTAATAATTTTTTTTGTTTAATCTAATTAGTTTTATTCTTTTTTATTCTTTTTTCAATAAAAATAGTAATTGTTCTAATTTTTCCCAAAAACTGTATTTTTTTTTTTTTAAGATAAATTGTTGATGGAGGATATAAAACAAATATACCATGCCTTCTTTTCGAGGTACTGGTTAAAACTATGGGCCTTGGGCTGCGCCCCTCAGCAAATAGTACTATTGGAATCACCTCTTGCGCATAATTTTAACCAGAACCTCTCAAGACAGTGTATATTTGTATACCCGGTTTGTATACTATTACTACTACTACTACTACTACTACTACTACTACTACCTAACTACTAATATTACTTCTACTACTACTACTACTACTCTTCTACTACTAGCACTACTACTATTACTTCTACTACTCTTAGTTCTCCTACTACTCCTACTTCTATGTACTACTACTGCTACTGCTACTGCTACTGCTACTACTACTACTACTACTACTAGTACTACTACTACTACTCCTACTACTACCAGCGCCGTAGCCAGAGTTTGATGGTTTTTTTTTTTGGGGGGGGGGGAGCACATACATGTAATTGATCGACGTTCTGGAGAGGGGTCTAAGAGGAGGGTGTCTGATCTTGAAAATTGGGGGCACGTGCCCCCGTGGCTACGTGCCTGACTACTACTAGTACTACTTCTAGTACTACTACTCTTACTACTACTGCTACTACTACTACTTCTACTGCCACTACTGCTACTACTACTCCAAGTACTACTACTAATACTATTACTACTATTACTACTACTACTACTACTGCCACTACTATACTACCACTACTCCTACTACTACTACTATTACTACTATTACTACTACTACTACAACTACACAACAACTACTACTACTACTACAACTACTGCTGCTGCTACTACTACTACTACTACTTCTACTGCTACTATTACTACTAAAATATACTACTACTACTACTTCTACTACGACTGCTACTACCACTGGCGGATCAGGGGGCCCGGGCCCCTCCCTAGAAAAAAACATGTAAACACCCTTTTTTGGAAAAAAAGAAGTTGGGCCCTCCTGGCGCCCAAGGGGGTGGCGGTGGAAAATAAAATAACCCTTCCCGTAGGAAAAAAAAAATTTTCGGGTGCCAAAAAAAAAAAATTGTGCTCACTACCCCTGGCGCCCAAGGGGGGGGGGTGGTGGTGGAAAAAAAATGAGCGAAAAATCGACCGGCACGATTTTCAAATTTTCGCACGAAGTGGGCCCCTTTTTAGGCCCCCTCCCTTGCCGCCGGCTGGATCCGCCCCTGGCTACTACTACTGCAACTACTACTGCTGCTACTACTACAGTACTACTGCCACTACTTTACTACTACTACTCCTACTACTGCTACTACTACTACTACTGCTACTACTACTACTACTCCTGCTACTACTACCGCTTCTACTACTACTACTACCACCGGTAATACTACTACCACTACTACTACTAATGTACTACTACTACTACTACTACTACTACTTCTACTACTACTATTACTACTAAAATATACTACTACTACTACTACTACTACCTCACTACTAATATTACTTCCACTACTACTACTACTCTTCTACTACTAGCACTACTACTATTACTTCTACTACTCTTATTTCTCTTACTACTTCTACTTCTACGTACTACTACTGCTACTGCTACTGCTACTACTACTACTAATACTACTAGTACTACTACTACTCCTACCACTACCAGCGCCGTAGCCAGAGTTTGATGTTTAGGGGGGGCACATACATGTAATTGATCAACGTCCTGGGGAGGGGTCTAAGAGGAGGGGTGTCTGATCTTGGAAAAAATTGGGGGGCACGTGCCCCCCCCCCCGTGGCTACGTGCCTGACTACTACTAGTACTACTACTAGTACTACTACTCTTACTACTACTGCTACTACTACTACTTCTACTGTCACTACTATACTACTACTACTCCTTGTACTACTACTATTACTACTACTACTACTACTACTTCTTCTACTACTACTACTACTACTACTACTACAACACCGCTGCCGCTACTACTACTACTCTACCATTACTCACTAAAACATACCACTACTACTACGACTGCTGCTACTACTGCAAACTACTGCTGCTACTGCCACTGCCACCACTGCTACTACTACTACTACCACCACTACCAGTCACCACTGCTACTACTGCCGCTGCTATACTACTTAGCACTCCCAGTACCACTACCACTACTACCAATACCACTACTACTACTACTAATCCCAGTACTCCTCACCACGTACAACACTACTGCTACGCCTGCTACTGCACTGCTATCCTACCACTGCACCACCCCACAACTCTACACGCCAAGCCTCTACCACCAGCTGCTTGCCACTAGCAACCACTACCACCGCAGCACCACCACCGTTACCGCCACCACCACTTGCTTCTTCCACCACCACCAGCAGCACCACCACCAGCGGTTTGGCACCACTAGCAGCACCACCACCACCACCGGCCACCCCAGCACCACCAATCACCACCACCACCAATCCCAACCACCACCGCGCACCACCACCACCACCACTCTTAGCCACTACCACCACAACCACCGCCACTACCACCACCACCACTTTCCACCATCCCACCACCACCACACCACCACCACCGGTCACCAGCAACCGCACCAATCCAATCCTACCACAGCTACCACCACAACTACAACCACCACCACCAATCATACCACTACCACCACCACCGTCACCAATACCACTACCATCACACCACCATACACCACGTTATGGTACACAACACCACTATACCTTTAACACCACTGCCACCAATCCCAGTTGTATGGCACCACCACCGCCACCGCCACCAGCACCGCTTCAAACAGCGGCACCACTTGGCACTCCGCCACTCACCATACCACTCACCCCACCAACAACAACCAATCTCACTACCACTACACCACACCACTACCACAACCACTGCCGTACTCATTACTACTACTTCTACAACCTCTCCTACTACTACTACTACTACTAGTAGTAGTAGTAGTAGTAGTAGTAGTAGTAGTAGTAGTAGTAGTATAGTAGTAGTGCTTCTATAAATACCACTACTACTAAGGCTACTACCACCATACTACTGGAATATTAATACTAAGACTACTACTATCGCTTTATACTACTAATATTACTACTTCTACTACTACTACTACCACTACTATTTCTAGTACTACAACCACTGCTGTTGCTGTTTCAGACTAAAACTTTTGGGAATTAGTAAATTAGCAAGACGCCACTAAATTCAATAATCTGAGCAATACGAAATCACAAGGAAGTAGTACTGGTGAGGTCAATATCATAACGCGATATTTCCGTTTCCAACCACAATTAGAAATGCATTTCATTATTCTCATATCTCTCTTTTCAATGGTGAGTTATATGGGCGCGAATTACAGATAGTAAATATAAATAACTTACCCTGATTATTGCTTCCAAATTAGAATGTTATATTCACGCAAAATACGTAACTAGTTACAGAAATCTGTTATTATTGACCGAGTAAATGCACTTAAAATCTCCGTGTGAACTAATGACATTACGTTTCTATTTACAGTTTATGACTAAAGGTGGCGCATTTCAACCCCACTATAGCGCTTCAAATTACAACACTAGAGCACACACTATTAAACGCACACTGCACACGTACTAAGAAATTATTAGATTTATGTAAAATAAAACAACTAAGTAAATGATAAGAGGAACATAACAAAACAGAGAACTAATTAGCCATATGATTTTATTCTAAGTTGCATATAGACATACAAACCGAGGAAACAAATTACAGAAAAGGAGTTTTTGCCCGGATTAAGATGGCGCCAAGCCTCAGCTGTTCGATTCCGCACTGGAAATGCCCTCTGGCATTCTAACATAGGATCTCTATGAATTTTTTTCCGGTTAATATGTAATATATGTATATGTGTAATTTATTTAAATGGATATATGTGTATACATATAGGCCTACATATATAAATATACACACACTTATATGTATATAAACACACACACACTCACACACACACACACATATATATATATTCAATTGATGTTTCTGCGTGCAACCCATCTCCTCCCCCAACTCTTCTACTGTAAAATACAGGTTTCTGAAAAATAAAACAAAACATAATGTAATTAAATGAAATAAAAAGAAATAAAGTAAAATAAAATAATATAAAATGAAATGAATTGAATTGAAAATGCTCATCGTTTTAATCCTTATCAACTTTCTCGTAGAGCACTGGATTGTTAAGTTGTCTTTAGGCTTCACCGGTATATATATCTCACTGCCAAACAACAACAGCTCGTTATTTTGTCAGCCGGTTTTTTGACGAAAAGTGTGATTTTTCGAAGCGAACAGACTGCTTCTTGTTCGCTTTTGGTAGTGTTTGATCTTGAAGGTTGACAATTTGTCTGAAGATCATCAAAATCTCTCTGTATCTCTTTAACTTTTGTTATAAACCAATTGATTTTGAATTTTAATTTCTGTTCATTGACATTGATTTTTAGTTTGTATATTTCATTTTCTGTGATTGTATATATTTTTTTTTTGTAATAATAATAATAATAATAATAGATCACATTTATAACGCGCCTAATACATTGTTTCTAGGCGCTATGGTGCTGTTGTCCCAGCAGCCATTAAGTAAAGCAATGTCCTTACACGAAATAAAAGCCGGGACGACAGCACCACGATTACACAATATTATTCAATAACAAATTACAGTATGTTACAGATAAATCAATCAAACAACTTAATGTAACTTAAATTATGCTAAAGAAGACTAAAGATTTCATATTTTGACATGTTTAGAGAAGACAAAAATTCATGATATGGATTTGAACAGATGGGTTTTTAACATTACTTTGAAAGTGTGTACAGAAGGAGCATTTTGGATGTAGGACGGGAGGCTATTCCACAACTGGGGGCGGCTACAGAAAATGCTCTATCGCCGTATCTTGTTTTCACACGAGGGCCAGGAATTAGTTGAAAGTGAGAGGAAGTTGAAGCACGCAACCTGGAGGAGGGGGTTTGAATTTTACGAGACTGGAAAGGTACGTGGGGCATTCACCGTTACGGATTTTAAAGGCAAGGAGAAGAATTTTAAATTGGATACGTTGAATTACTGGCAGCCAGTGGAGATTGCGGAGGATTGGGGTAATATGTTCGTAAGGTCTTGAGCGGGTAACTAGTCGAGCGGCAGCATTTTGGATACGCTGAAGAGGAACAAGGTGGGAGGGTGGCAAATTAACAATGAGGCCATTACAGTAGTCTAAATGGGAAGTGACAAATGCATGTATCAGTCGTTCTGTAGTGGGTTTATCTAAAAAAAAATCCTAATTTTACCAATTTTGTGGATACCATAAGATGCAGCTTTACATACTTTCCTTATGTGAGCCTTCATATTGAGAGCAGTGTCTATGGTAACACCCAGGTTTTTGGCCGATTCGGATTTACACAATTTTGTGTCATCTACGACAAAATCTGGCAAGGGTTTACGAAACTGAGATGTGATGTGAAGTAATTCAGATTTGTCAGCTATTAAGCTTAAGATAGTTTTTCTGTGCCCAACATTTCACATTACTAACACACTCTTCAAGATTTGTCAAGCTAACCGACCGGTGGCGGTGTTCAAGGATTACATACAACTGCGTATCATCTGCGTATGTTACATGGTGTATGTTTCTATGTCCATTTATTACTTCACTGAGTGGACTTGTATACAAAATAAACTCGAGCGGCCCGAGGACCGAACCCTGGGGCACGCCATGCAAAAGAGGGAAAGGGTCAGATATACTTTTTTTGATTACAATTCTCTGCTCTCTATGTTCAAGGTATGATGTAAACCACTTTGATGCTGTGCCACCAATCCCGAAAGTGTGGCAGAAGCGTTCAACCAAAGAATGATGATTGATAGTGTCAAATGCCGCTGAATAATCTAACATTACTAAGGCTACTTCTTGACCCTTATCAATTGCCAATAGTAAATCATTGTACACTTTGAGCAGTGCAGTTTCTGTAGAAGTGAAACTGCCGGTAAGCTGATTGCATATCAGAAAATAAACAATTATCGTTAAGATACACTTTCAGTTGATTAGCTACAATACGTTCCATGACTTTAGCAACAAACATAAGATTTGCTATAGGGCGATAATTCTTTATATCATTACGATCTAAATGGGGCTTTTTCAACACAGGTGTTACATGAGAAGTTTTAAAAACACTTGGCACAATACCAGTATTTAATGACTGATTGATAAGCTTGGTAATAAATGGATCCACTTCATCAATAGAATCCTTGAGGAGAGTTGTTGGTATCGGATCAAGCCTGCATGACTTGGAAGGACTCTCCTTGATAGTTCTTTGTACAGTTGCCTCGGATACTACATCAAATTCATTGAAGGAGTGGTCGCAGGGAGACGAGCTGTCAGCAAGATTGCAATCACCACCTAAGGAAGAGACGATGCCTTGAACTTTCTGGTGGAAGAATTGTCCAAAGTCATTAGCCAGCTGTACATCGGATGCATTGTCAGGAAGGATATGTTCACACGCAGGTGCAGTAAGTTTCTTCACAAATCTAAAAAGCTGTTTAGTATCACACTGTTCTATGGTTGATGTTAAGTAGTGTGACTTAGATTGCATCAGAAGGTTGTAAGAGCAGCACTGATCACGATAAAGCTGACCATGTATTTCAAGACGAGACTTCATCCATTTACGCTCAGCTCTACGACGATGCCGTTTCGCCTCTCGAACTTCATCATTGAACCAAGGGGCAGACGGTCGAAGAGAAACGGGGATTGAGCAGCGATGGATCCTCAGAGCTATATTGTTGGAGGCTGGAACTCATAATGTCACTCCTGAAATCATCACGATTTATATCACAAAGCTTTCTGCCCCTGATGAATTTCTTTCGAGCCTGGGACGCTGAAATTTTAGCACTATGAGAATAGCTTTGTGATCTGATGGGAGTCCAGACCTCAAATCAACGTTAGTCACCAAGTTACTAGTTTTATCAGATAAAACGATATCCAAGATATGACCAGCTTCATGTGTGGGAGATGTGACATGCTGTTCCAAGCCAGCATCTTCAAGCATGTCAAGGAAGACCTTGGATTCTCTGTTGGGGACATCATCAACATGGATATTAAAGTCACCCGCCAGAATAGTACTGCATTCAGATGATGCAGTAGACTCAATAAGGGTGGAAAACTCTTGCATGAACGTATCAAACTTCAGGCCATTCTTTTGAGATGGAGGAGGTCGATAGACTGCACACAGTTCAAAAATATCCCTGGGTGTTACTCGCACAGACAAGTACATAAGTTCAAAAGATGAGAAGCTTGAATGGTCTACTTTCTGTATGGTTATGCATGATCTATGTATGATGCAAATTCCACCACCACGAGATGAACGATAGTGGTGAACTACCGAATAATTGGGAAGAGTCATGTTTAAATCGGCAATAATGTAATAATCACGAGTGTCTCCTCTAAACCATGATTCTGTAACGATCATAATATCGATGCCGTTCTCTAAAATAAAATCACATATAGGAGTAGTTTTCTTATTCATCGAGCGAGCATTCCAATGACTGACGCATAGCTGTGGACTATCGCAAGGTCTATTGGCTATGCCTTTTGCTTGAAGTAATAGCCTTTATCTTAGCATTGGGAATGAAGGCTTCGTGGAGGATTACCAAATTACTGCGATCAATGCTTTGAGAATCAAAATCAGCATTCACAGCGTCAGCATAAGGATAGTGTTTGGAGGTTACAACAGGAATATGTTTTTGTTTCCTTCTTCCTGCTCTTTCCACGATGCAATTTCTTATATAATTTCCTACGACGTCGGTGCACTTTCCTACTTGTCACTCCCTCCCTTGGTATCCCAAGATGATGAATTAGTCTCATCACATCAGAATGGAGAGGAGATGATGGGATGCCGTATAAAGAAGGATTACAACTCAACAAGTAAGATACATCATAGACAGGACGAACTTCTGCAGAACTTACAGCGATGTCAATGTCAGGCTTCAAACCAATCCGGTCGTTGTGGCTTGACCCAGAGGGCCCAGGAATGGGATTGACGTCGCCGCACTCAAGTAGTTGTATTCGGAAAGATGATGTTGAATTAGGATAGTAGGCTTTTGGGAATCCCACAAACCTTCTAGAAACAAGTCGATAGCCATGTAGTTTAGATGCACATGGAGATTCAGGCAGCAGGAAAACAAGGCTATCATTGAAAACATCACATAGCTGACCACTGGTCAGCATAATAGCAACGAAGAAGAGGTTAGACCAACCCGTTATCCTTAACCATTGACTTTCACTGGAACAATAGAGATGTGGTCAATGGAGATTGAGGTTTACAACTAGAAGAGTTCTGATGACACAGTAGACTTAAATATATCTTTTGTTCAGCAGATAATGTAGGCTCAGTGAACATCTCCAGTCAAGTATATAGGTATGTCTGTCATGGCAGATAACGTAGAAACAAGTACACCACAAACTGGAAACTGGAAAAAATGTTTCGAAGTATATCTCTTTTTCCCAGAAATGAAATCAACTGAAATTGGTCCTGCTAGTTCCTTGCTATACTATTTTACGACAGTGCAGAATTTAAAGTATGATAATCAGAAAAAATAACAAAAACTGATGAAAATGTCCAGAGCTAAAAAATGTGCTGGCAGTCGGTTAAGCGCACAACAGATCAACCCAAAATGTGAGTGGAGTCCAATGAAAAACAGCACTCGTGCTGACGAGGGTGTTCCATCCCATAAGTGGGAAATAATTTTTTTAATATAATATATAAAAAATTGATTATATTTTTTCCCATTAGAATTCACACAAAATCCAGTGAGTCTAATCATTGTTAGTAATGCTATGGTTGCATGTAACGGCCATTTTCTAAAAGAATTGTAAAAAATTACCAAAAAATCATAACATTTCCGCGAATTTAGGGACATTTTTCGCAAAAATGTTCTCTAAAATAGCATTTTAAAAGGTCATAAGAAATTTCATGAAATTAAGGATAAATTCACAACAAATTATTTCATGGGTCGCCAAATTATTACATAATTAATCCTGTTCCCCCTCCCTATCTCGCAAAGTTTCACCCAGCTAGACGGATTATTGTACATATATTGTGGAATAATGCAAGGTCGTGGCTAATTTTACAACAGTCCGGGGACCGAAGTTATTCCAATAAGTTTGCGTGAAAATTGTACCAAATTTGTATAATATATGGCGGAAAAGGTTATTAAATGCCACCATATAAGGCAGAGACAGGGGTGTCCAAATTGCCTACACTCACCTACTTTTGTCTACTTATAATGCCATTTCAAACTCCACTGACATTTCTTATCTTTTTAACAATACACATTCATCATCCACATCTCCCAACATCCTCTCGCCTTCTCTCACTCTCTCCCTCATTTGCATGATACTCCTTTAATTTTTGTTTTCTTCATTTTCAGATATATTGAGCAAAAGAAAGGGGGAAAATTTTCTCGTAAAGGGGCGGGGCTACAATGTACATGTACACACTTCTTCGCCTCATTCTTCTTCTGTTTTATTTTATTTTATTTTTTATTTGGTGTGCGAATTTTTTTAATTTTCTTTGGTTTAAGATCCAGCACTGTTTCAACCACTTGTCCCATTTTTATTTTATTTTTTTTTGCTTTCCATCTATTCCCGCAACCTCCCCCTCCTCCCCCTTCACATTGATATTGAACGACATTGAGACATTACTAAATAAGAAATCAACGACAAGTTTCATATTTCTGCGTTTCACACACTATAATTACAACTTTATTCATGATATTGCCTCCGTTCATATGCAAGAACAGACGGTGAGGTGAAATAAAACAATTACAGCCCAAAAAAAAAAACCTGTAAAAATATTCAAACAATCTAATTTCATTTTGCGTTCAGCCTGTTTAAGCTATTTCAAAAGGATGCTGGCAAAAGAAATTTGCTTATTTTGTTGAATAAAATGCTTTATACGCTTAATCAACACTTCAAACTTAGTTTTTAGGTACATGTATTTAATTACTATTACGAATTACTTCAAACTCTCTTATCTGAATTTAAGTACATGAAAAGTGTGCAAATATTTTCAAAAGTGAAACACTGAACAAGATTGCAAACACTTTCGAGAAATCAACCAGGGGACAATTTTAATAGCCCATTTTCCTACAATAGAAATCTTGTTCGGACTATGTTACATGTCATTGTAATGTCCAGTCATTTCAAAACGTGACGCAGGGGACCATTGAAACTGTTTTAGGTTGATTTCTTCAGAGTCTTTGCAATCATGATCATTGGTCAAAATCCGATTGTTCATACATGTATGATTGCTCGCGTCAGGGCGATATATGTAAACTCTTAAGCCCAATTATGCGCGAGTCCAATCACTACGATGGTAAAAAATGCTTTGCAACTAGTGAATGAAGAATAACGTAGTTTCCTATAAAACAGACTTTTGAAGAACACAAAATCAATCTAAGGCATTTCAATAGGCACAACATTGTCACCTATTAGTGTGGGAATATGACAAAGATATATTTCATAATCCAGAGTTCCGAACATTTTAA
The DNA here is from genome assembly GCA_037976565.1 of Mesocentrotus franciscanus. Lineage (NCBI taxonomy): Eukaryota > Metazoa > Echinodermata > Echinoidea > Camarodonta > Strongylocentrotidae > Mesocentrotus > Mesocentrotus franciscanus. The sequence continues at coordinate 29,340,532 of CP137667.1, read as the reverse complement.
TGGGCAATACAATGGGGGTATTGGAATAGTCCCCATCATGATGATTTCTTGAAAACCTTTGCGATCACCTATAAACTAAATTCCTCCATAACATGACAGTGTTGGGCGGGCAGTAGCATGATAGGCCTAGAGCTGAAGCTTTAGTCTGGCTTCAAGACCTCGTATATATGTCAGAACCTCGTGAATTTCTTTACCATGTCAATGCGACTAGGTAAAACCAAGTATGGAGTAGTAGACCATTCTCACTGCCAGGTAAACTTCATCGTTATGGGAACTCACAGGGAGATGGTGTTTTGACTTTTACTTGGGAGACTCTGTTTACTTTATGGTCTTGAAGTAAATATAGTGGAAATGAGGTTTTTCAATCACTTGTGGAGAAGAAAAAAATCAGTTCCAAAAAGAAGAAGAGCATTTTCCTGAAGTGTATCATAGCTAAAATTATCACATAGCATAACAATTTCATACAATGTTTTTTTTAAAGGCTTAATATACAAATATAAATCTAAAAGTGCTATATTGGACGGTAAGAATAACATCTGTGAAAAAATGATGTCTTTAGCTTGTAATAAGCCTATCAATAGACGTGACTATTAAATAAATGAAAATTGTATGTTCTGATATGCAATATTTTTCAAATTCAAGCAGTTAAAACAATCATTAAAATCTTTTTCCAATTCCAGTAAAACGAAAAAGTTACATTTCATGTTAAAAATCAATTGTTTATTCATTTTAGATCTTCAGACAAAGTCCCCCGACTAAACCATTTGAGTATTCTCCTACACTAACTCTCAGTGGAATTCCAACAATACACGTGCGTTAAATAGTGGTATTTAACATTTGATATCCACTTTAACAGTCTTAGGAGAAATTACAATGATTTATACAGATCTAAATCTCCATGCCAATTTCTCTAGTACCCGGTACATTAAAATACAATGCCTAGCTATAGCATACACATCTAAATTTCTTTAAGCAACACGAAGAACATGTATTTAGGTCCAGCATTGGTCCAAGCATTAGGCATTGAAATACAAAGCGATTCTACAAGCAAATACGCTAGAAAATCTAAGAACTTTTGAATTCAAGCAGATAAAAAATATTTTCTGCTAACAACCAGAAGGGTGTTTAAGCCTATCAATGAACACAGAGTTTACATCCTTTTAGCGCTCGATTGTCCATATAGTCACTGCTATATACCGCATATCAAGATTCTAGGCCTCTGATTGGTCAAAACTGCAAAAACATTTAAACAGGCATTTTGTTAAAATATCTCTTTTCAAGAATTGACACCAGGGATGCGGTATATAAAAGAAACATCGACTCTCAAGTTTTCGTGACTGGGTTAAATGTACAGCTCCTCATTGATCATGAGTCACAGAACAGTTTAGAAATAGATATGTATGTTCATTTACCTGCAGTGCAAGTAACATTAAATCTCAGTTCAGGTTCTTTCCACACGTTATAAATTTAAAGATATTAAAAATCGTCTGCTTGGAGCCAGAAGGGCGTTAAGTCATATATTTTGATACAGAGTTAATGCCCTTTTGGCCCTGACGAGACTAGATTAATCTCTGTGTTTAAAATGTATCCCTCACCCTACACAATATACAATACAACATATCACATCATATCTACTCTAATATTTCATATATATACCTGTTTTCAAAGTCAATAGTACTTAGACACTGCATATTTCACTCAAAATATCAAACAAATGTGTAATAATCTTAATATCTCAATATAATTTCTTTTACTTTACACATGAGAGAATGTATGACACAATCACAATGGAATACAGAGATTTAAATTTTAAATAGAAATGATTAGAAAGACTGTGGTAGAACATCTTGCTTCTTCCTTCACATATTCAGGATACAAACAAAAAGTTGGTGGAGTGAATACTTCTGTAAGGAAAGGTATTTTCTCTTCATATTTACCTATTGCTGATCACAGAGAAATGTCTTAATCTTGAAGGAATGATGTGAAAACTTTTACTTTTTCAGAGAAAACATTCTTAATCAACTACATGAAATAACTAAATATCACACAACATTCTGCAATATACTATATGAATATATTTTTATCTAGAAATGTAACTAAATGAAGAATATGTACCTTAAACCTCAAATACATGTTTAATTGGACGGAAGATTGAAGTTGGTTAGTCCTATAATTTAGCATCAGATACACAGGAAAATAGAAATCTGAATTACATGAACTATAATCTACAATTTACAGTATCTTAAAATCTATTTTCTTGTAATTAATACAGGTACACAGTATAAATCCCATGTTGTTTTCAATATCAATGTCGAAGAAGAAAAGGCTAAGATGGTTGTGATGCATACAGTCAAAATCTAAATTACAAACAGTATTTGTCCCCCATTCAATCGATATTGAATGCAAAAGAGAAAAATGGAAATCAAGGCATATAAACATATATGCAATGCGATTGGAAATAAACAATTACATGTTTAGTGTTATTTGCATAATCATAATGTTGCTTATTCAATATACATCTGCTTTATATCATAATGTATACTTGTCAACTTTAAGGCATACCAAAGTATTAGGGTGTAGATCTATATATATCATCATCATGACTAGCTCTGGAATTTATACATGTATGTACATCAATATTTACATAAAGTAGAAGACAGAATATCAAGGTGTTATAAGAGAATAGCTGCATTTTTGTCTTCATTTCTACAAAAGTATTCTTTCGCATCTCAGAGAAAGTAATCTAACAGAAACTAAGGAATCTTAGATATATGATGAAATTGAGCCAAGCTTAACATTTGATGTTTCTCTCTGAGAAAATATCATTTCCAGTTGCAGAGAGATTTACGTTAAAGAAACCAAGGATTAGATATGCTTCAAAATCCAGCAAAGCTGAACATTTTCTATTATCGTTTCTTCCTGCGAAACTATTCATGCTATTCCGTTTGCTACGGCCTCCCCGAAGAAAGTTATGACGACAATAAAAATGTTAGTTTGCCCCAACATACATAACCATAGTTTGAGCAATCAAATTTTTCCACTTTTGCTATTTGATGAACCCTATAGTGATGTACAGTATACCTCAAACAACTTTTTGTACTACTGTAATAAACAGCCATGGAATAATAAGGTATATATCCATACAAGTACATTTACTTTCCTGTCGTAAAAAAATCACATCATAAGCTTGTACATAATTGCCATTTGGGATTGTGCAATTTGCAATACTGTTGAAATAAAAATTTATGCAAAACGCTAATGTTTTTTGCTAAATCGTTTCCTATACTGCAATAATATTGAGTGTGGTTAGTCACATATATCGCACTATCGCTGCACGAAATTTCACGATTCTGGACCTCTCCCAAAATTTGTAAAATTTCCATGCACAGTAAAGACTCTCATAGAGCGGTCAACTTTCACTTGATAATGTCATCATTATCATAATAGCTCAATTCAGTGTGTTTTTAAGGGAATCAAAATTTGTAGAAATGATGAAATGGAATGAAAAACTATCTGTCTTTGAAATCATAATATTGTGTACGTCACCTTCAGTTTCTTCTAAATCATTAAAAATTATAAGACCTTGGGGGTGTTTCACAAAGATCCTAAGTTGAACTTATCTCTAAGTTGGACTTAACAATTACGGAAAGCCATTAGCATCTATGAAAATATTTTGTAAAAGTTATTTTAATAGGCATAAAATGTTGCTTCAAATCCTTTATATTTTCTGTTATAAAGGAGATTTCATGTTCTTGATGTGGAATTTATAAGAAGTATAAAATACTTGAATTTTCGCTTTTGAATACATTTTATTTTAAGGCTACAATGGCTTTCCATAATTTTTAAGTCCAACTTAAGAGTTAAGTTCAACTTAGGATCTTTGTAAAACACTCCCCTGGGGGATGTTTCCCAAAGACTAAGAACGACTTTAAGTTGGACTTTACTGTGGCAGGCCATTCATGCCACTGGTTGCTCTCACTATTGGTCTCTCAATTATGATCTTTAGATAATATTTTTTCCTTCAATAATGAACTATCAAAAAACGTAAACTCTGTAGATTTGTGACCACGATTTGTACGTCCCTTGAGAGACTAATGCCACTAAATGGTGAGAGCAAACAGTGGCATGAACGGCCTGCCATAGTTAAGTCCAACTTAAAGTCGATCTTAGTCTTTGTGAAACACTCCCCTGTTCCTGATTTACAGTACATTCTGTCACGAAATTGGCCAGGTAAACTGGCAATTAAAAGAATGTACATTTTGGTGTCAGAATAGAAGAAAAAAACATATAATGTGTACGAAGATGAAATAAACAACAGAATACATAATGTTTGCATCAGCCTCACATTACCTCACTTAATAAATACAATTTGAATACAACGTACTAAACAATGGATGGAATGAAATTCAAGGTGAAAACTACATGTAAGCCTCTTTACTCTACAGCCCAAGTCGGAACAGTCAAGGTTTGTTTTATATTATATATCTAAAATTGCCACAATATTAATACTTATCCATATTAGGGTCAAAAACCTCTTTAATTGAACATCAAGGTGGTGCATGTCATACTACATGTATAATGTTATGGTGAAATAGTACAAGATATATTATTTTCTAATTCATTGAAGAAGTCATGCTTAATAGTATGTGGCCCCCCATAAAAGCAACATATTAGGGAGTCTTAAAATGTATGTACAACACAAACAAAGTACCTTGCAAAAGTACATTACATCAGATTATTACAAATTTGAAGTAAAGTCATTTGGATGCATTGATATGTCCATGAATACAGATAAATACAAATCAGCATACTCATTTGTATAGTATACATGTATCTTGAGATAGACAAAAAAAAGATAGCTCTTTGATTATCACTTAAAAGCCAAAAAAAAAACTAACTTCAGTACTTTTGATTGGGGTTAGAGGTCAACCCTTCAGTCTTTGGTGTACCATTTTTGCACAATGTCAACTTTGACCCATAAGCCTTAGTACAACGTATGTTTCTAATTCAATAGTACAATAGTTCATAGCAGTTGAGTTTCACCTTTTAGTGATGATTAATGTTTATCTTTTGATGCAAAGTGCTATGAATTACAAATTGTACATGGAAAGAAGGTGCAAAAATCACTGGAAATTTTGCAACAGCAATAGGTTAACTGTAAGAGGTGACTGACGGAAATAACTAAAAGAAGCATATATATCACAGCAAAGCAAGATTTTTACAAGAGACACCAATTTAGACACATGTACTTATCAATTCTGAAAGACTGGTTTTCTTCTCCTCCTCCTTCCCTCTCTGATACAAACATAAAAAATGCTCAGTGATTATTTGCTAACACATGTGTTTCATAATACAGTGAAACTGTTTTTTACAACCACCTGTACAGAAGGACAGCCTGTCTATATAGGAGACATGGTTTGTTTCCTTGAAATTTACTTCCTATTGAAGCCTGTACTTAAGCAACTCGACTATGAAGACCACACCTGCCTATTAAAAGCACAAGTTTCCTTTCATTTTGTCTCACTTAAGTTTTATACATGTAGTTTCACTGTATGATGAAGTACATGTTCTAATGTTCATCTACATGAACACATCAATTTTTTAATCACAAATTCATATTAAACTGAACAACCAAGATTATATACCACAAGGAATATACATGTTGGTTCTTATTTAACTAGACTTATCGATGCTTCAATGATTACAGAAAAAAAGTAAAATATCCTAAGGCGATCACTATAAAATGCACGTCAAGCTATATGTATGATGTAAAGACATAGTGGATCCAAATTAAAACAACTGAAGATAACTGCTATAGCATTTACTACCAAATGGAGAAATGACTGCAATGGGCAGACACACGTTTAGTTGCTTTCAACTTCTAACTCACTTTGATCATACTTCATCTTTCTTTTCAAGGCAGAGATGTATCATATCAGAAATCACACGGCCGATCCTTCATCTGTAGGGGAAGAGAGTTGTGGAGAGAAAGAGAAACGGAGGGATGAGGAAAGGAAGACAGTATGAAGGAGAGAAAGAGGGCAAATAGGTGAAAAAAGAGAGAGGAGAGATTCACAGAGAGAGAGCGGGAATAAAGGGGGTGGAGAGAAAAAGGCAGGAGGGAGGAACAGGTTGAGAAAGAGAGAGGGAGGAAGAGGGAGGAAGAGGGAGGAAGAGGGGGGGGGGCAGAAGGGTGAATGAGAGGAAGGACCAAGAAGGAAATAAATGTCAAGCAATGGCTATGAAATATCATGAAAACTAGTATGGAACTCCCCAGTGATTTTATGAGTCTGTCTGCACCTATCCATCTGCATTAAATTGTTGCATGTCACTTGTTTTCAAGGTGCTTTTCAACAAATTTGTAATACTCCCACCGATATGACTGGTGGATAAGAGATTTCATTGATTTTCCCCAAAAAAAGGCCAAATATAGCATGATTTTAAGCAAGTCATGCGAAGCACAAGCTCCATGTTCTTCTATGCATAATCCAGAATCACTAATAATACTACTGCTTATTGTTTCTTGGGGCTTTTTTAATGAAGGAATCAAATCACTTTCACAAAGACCTAAACACAAAATAATAAACTAATTAATTGAAGATACATCAATTCCAGTAGCATATTGACATATAATGTTACTGTTTCAGTTTTTACATGTTATTATTATCATTCTCATTTTTTAGTTTCGATTTTGTCTGTTTGTCTTCTGTTCCTGTATTATTACATTTTAAACTGTATTTGTTACTGTATGTTATTGTATTTGTGACCAAGCCTCTTGTCAGTCGACGGGGAAATATTTTCTCTTCTTCTGGCAGAGGACCTGGGTAATTCAAATGTGCCTTCTTTTATTTTCTTCCGAAATAAAGATGATTCATACTATATCAAGACAATACAGGAAATGTTGAAAAACTCACCTATTTGGCTGCGAACATGCTGGATACATCCCTCTGAGGGTAATGGCTCTGTTCAAAGGATAAAGGAAAAGACGAATGTGAACCCATTGCCTACTAGAACTGAGTGGTCCATGTATTAAGCCTATGGCAGTGAAAGAATCCAGTAGTCAAAGGGTTAATGGCTTGTTCGCACAGGTTGCAAGAAACTGTGGCAGATTTTTCTAGCGTAGATGAATAAGTCGGAGGATTGACAACCAGGGACCCGTTTCACAAAGCCTTTTTTCAATGACAAATGACAAAACTCAGTGACAAATCTGCTGATAACCAATCAGAAGCAAGGATTTCACTAGCTTATAACAAAAACTCTCATTTAATTGTCACTGATGACAAGTTTTGTGAAATGGGGCCCAGTAGCTGCCCTCAACGAAGGCCCTATGCCTACTCACTTTCTGTGTGTTATAATATGCGGAAATATGAACCATATTACGCTTATATTACGAAAATAACAAGATAAATGCAACAGCATCTCCAATATACCTCTGCCTACATTATGTTGATTGATCAACGATCCTGCGATCTTTAACCTCTGACCCCAATCAGTGTTTTCACTTAATCTTTAATACTCAAACATACTTTAGACCAGTTTGGTCAAAATCGATTCAAATTGGAGCACATGTCGGGTCATCCCTAAAAGAGAGGAGTAGAATAGTGGAGTTGCCAATTGAAAATAGTGGAGTTGTCAATTGAAAAAAGAAAAGCAAATCAATTTAGGACTGTAGAACTGAAGGTACTGAATGAAAAAAGAAAAAGAAAATAAACATAATAACACAAATACTTACAACTCCATTGGACGCGCCATTAACCATTCCGTTCGTGTTGCCGTTGGGCTGGTTCTGCGCATACTTATTGGGTTGCCCGACGGTGAACAGCTCGGTGAAGTTCGGCTGATGGTCGGCCTGGAACACGTTGTTCGCGCGTACCCGTGGTGCTGGTACGCATCAGGATTGTTCTGGACCTGTCCGTCAGGGACGTCGATCACGCCCACTTGGGAGGTTCGGACGTGGTACGGGAAATTGTGATTGGCTGCGGAAGGCCTTGTGAGAATCTAGACAGAAGATGAATAAGATGTACACCATGAATCGTTCATTGTTTGTTTGTTTGCTTGTTTGTTGTTTTTTTTTTCAAATACAGACTTAAAGGTACTATGTCCCATTTGCAGGCCAAAAAAATGAAAAGGTTAAATTTCAACGGCATTTGAAAGACAATACTAATTTCGAACTTCCCTAAAAAAAGGGGGGCTTGAAAATGTCTTGAAGTGGGAAAATAACGACTATTAGTTGTCGAATCGACTTAGGAGCTATAGAGCCAGTAAGTAATAGTCTGATTTTTCAGACCATTGTACCGAATGGTCGTACGTTTTATGCTGCGCAAAGATTCAATCAGTTTAATTTTGGCCATTACAAGAAGTGGGTTATTGATGTAGACAAATGCTCATGTACCCTTTACAGCTCATTTTATGTATGTTATTACCAAAGATGAAAAAGCCAGTCAGTCACTCAATAGTGTCTGACAGTGAAGTCTAGCAAGTAAACGGGTTTCCTTGCATAATTTGAATATTAGGACATTTCTAACTTTTAAATTTCACAGATAGGACATACATGACATATTCATAATTCCTGCAAAGTTCTACATAATTTGATGTTGGCTGCAAAAGGGACATAGTATCTTTAAGATAATGATAACAATATTCATAACACTTAATTTTAATGTTTCTAAACGCGTTACTACTAATACCTGAATTTAGCCGAGGTACCTTGAAAATGCGCTCAAACTTTCAAGGTATTTTTTCCTACTGGGTACCCGTTACCATCACCTGGGTGGAGAGTGGCAATTGTAGATTTAATAATGTTTTGCATGTCTTTGTAATGAATCATATTCATTGAACCTATCTCGTCAATAAAAGATATGGACAATGGAATTTGGCATTATGATTTAGATATTTCAAGAAAGTTACGATCTATCACCTACACTTATAGGTAATTCCAGCTATATTTTCCAAATAACTCAGGAATGACATCTTCCAGCATAATAACTTGGCAATTACATCTCTGCTATCAAATCAAATTCATATTGCAAGTACCATCATTTATGGCCTTTAACTTACAGTATGAATTAGGCTTGTTTCTTTGTGGGAAACTTTTGATTATTTGGGGCGATATTTTGTACTCTATTTCACTTTATCTTTCTTCCTTTTTTTTCAGAGATTACTAATTTTTAATGACAATTTGTAATAACTCAGCAAAACACTATTTATTGGTGCAAAAATCTTAGTGATTCTTGTGAACAACTACTGTACATACACATACACCAATGTGCAGTTATTAGCCAAAGACTCATCGTAAATCAAAATTTGTTACTATTAATATACTCTGTATGATAACTGAATCAAAATATGATTTCTTTTGTGTGTGTACAAGTCAAAACTCAAATACTACCTCAATCCTATTAATGCAAGCAATGATCTTGCCATTATCCATAGAATATTTGTTGTAATCTTGTTAAACTTACCAAAAAGCCCAACTGAGCTACAAAGGCAATGATGAGCTCAATGGCATTCATGGCCTTCTCTCTCCACCATTTCGGCATCACCAAGGTTGCTATAATGATCATGATAGGCATCGCAAGGAACCTGTACATGGTTCAAATTAATACAGGTTGTGAATGTCATTCTCAATGACAAATGCTGAAGGACACTGACAATGACACACTCAATGACACACTCAATGACACATTTACATGAGCTAAGCAGCATTCATGGCCTTCTCCCCATCACTAAGGTTGCTATTTTTTTTAATTCATGATTGGCATGGCGAACCTGCGACAAAGTAATACAGGTTGTCAATGACACTCTCAATGACAAATGTTAAAGGACATTGACAATGACACTCACAATGACACACTCAATGACACATTTACATGAGCTAAATGGCATTCATGGCCTTCTCTCCATCACCAAGGGTACTTTTTCTTTATTCATGATAGGTATCACAAACCTGCCACAGAGTAAAAGGTTGTCAATGACATTCTCAATGACAAATGTTGAAGGTTATTGACAATGACATTGACAATGACACCCACAATGACACACTCAATGACACATTTCCATGAGCCAAATAATGTAGCATTTATGACCTTCTCTCCATCACTAAAGTTGCCATTTTTTATTCATGATAGGCATCGTGAACCTGCCACTGAGTAAAAGGTTGTCAATCAATGTCATTCTCATTGACAAGTGTTACAAGACACTGTTAAATGACACGCACTGTGCTTTTAGTGACAAATGTGAGTTGATATGCCTGCAGACATCAGGGGGGCATTTCACAAAACTTGTCATCAGTGACAAATGACAGTTTTTGTTATAAGCCAGTGAAATCCTTGCTTCTGATTGGTTATCAGCAGATTCGTCACTGATTTTCGTCATTTATCATTGAAAAAAGGCTTTGTGAAACGGGTCCCAGCTGTCAAGGGCATGTATTTATCAATGCTAGACAAGGGGTGTCAATGAAACTTGTAATGAGGAAACACTCGATCATAAATTGATGTAGATATCGACAAAAGATGTGAACGGCACCTAAAATATGACATTCAAGGACAGTCGACTCACTCAACTCATGAAAAACTAGATGGAACTTCAACTGCGCGCAGTCGATGATGCCTCCGCCATAGAGCAATTTTACAAACCAAAATGGAAGCAATTTTTAAAATTCAAGTTTGATTGTAATCCATCTGTTGGTTCTAATGATAACGCGATCACGAGCTATTTTAGGATACATAATGAGCCCTGTGACCTTTGACCTCGTGACCCCAAATCTAATCAGTTCATTGGCTCTGCAAGATACATACATGACCCAAGTTTGGCGGTAATCCATCAATCGGTTCTTGAGATAATGTGATCACAAGCTATTTTGCATACATAATGAGCCCTGTGACCTTTGACCTCGTGACCCCAAAATCTAATCAGTTCATTAGCTCTGCAAGATACATACATAACCCAAGTTTGGCGGTAATCCATCAATCGGTTCTTGAGATAACACGATCACGAGCTATTTTTGCATACATAATGAGCCCTGTGACCTTTGACCTCGTGACCCCAAAATCTAATCAGTTCATTAGCTCTGCAAGATACATACATGACCCAAGTTTGGCGGTAATCCATCAATCGGTTCTTGAGATAACGCGATCACAAGCTATTTTTGCATACATAATGAGCCCTGTGACCTTTGACCTTGACCTCGTGACCCCAAAATCTAATCAGTTCATTAGCTCTGCAAGATACATACATGACCCAAGTTTGGCGGTAATCCATCAATCGGTTCTTGAGATAACGCGATCACAAGCTATTTTTGCATACATAATGAGCCTTGTGACCTTTGACCTTGGACCTCGTGACCCCAAAATCTAATCACTTCATTAGCTCTGCAAGATACATACATGACCCGAGTTTGGCGGTAATCCATCAATTGGTTCTTGAGATAACGCGATCACGAGAACGGGACGTACGTACGGACGGACGGACAACCAGAAAACATAATGCCTCCGGCTACGTTGTAGCGGAGGCATAAAAAGGCTAAATGTGATTTATATATATATATATATATATATATATCATAACAATGTAATTAGAGTAATATCAGATCTTAACTTTATTATTCACTATAAATGGTTACTTTTTCCAGAAATTTGAAAGCAAAAACTTCGTCATTTGTGACAGAAAACATTTCCTTTTACATGAAAAAACAAGTTTTTGAAAATCAGACATTCAGCTAGAGAGTTACTTGACCTATTGTGACCTAAGGTCAAGCCGAAAATTGAGAAATTTGTCATTTTGTGTACAAAATGAATGGCAAAGTGAAGTTTCTAGTTTGGTCTATAAATCAGCATAATTTTACTCTTTAGAGTTTAGTTATCATTTATTCAAGCAAAATATTGATACGTAACAACCTCAAGTATCAGAAGTCCTAAAACAATACAATACATAAGATTAAGAATTAATAACAATAGAATACAAAAGAAGTTCATAAAACAATGAAATACATAAGAATTGAAATAGACATGGACAATTTTTTTATGTGATAATGCCCGATAGGCTTTTTAGAAACTTTTGCCACAAAATCAACTCTGTAAAAGCTTTATTTATGTAATTGTTAATAAAAATCATTATTCATGAATTTGATTTGCATAAATTAGCATAATTGATAAAATAAGTAATTTTCAGCAAAATTATAGTGAGGTCTCTTCCTTTATGCAATTGCATAAATTAGCATAATTGATAAAATAAGCAATTTTCAGCAAAATAATAGTGAGGTCTCTTCCTTTGCACTTTCTCAAGACGCCAAATTTCGAGGCAATCGGCCCCTCCCCCAGTCAGGGAGGTGCTCAAAATAGCCCAGTTAAGTACGGGTTAAGTAACGGAACATATTTCAAGTGGTTCTTGACATATCATGACAAGTCCTATACATGTAGTCTGAATTTTTCAAGTTGACCTCTATGACCTTTGACATACATGTACTCCAAAATCTAATCTGATCGTTTTCCTATGGTGATATATATACTATCCTTAAGTTTGAAGTTTAAAATCTCAAATGGTTCTTGAGATATCGCGATAACGAGCTGAAGACATGGAATTTCACAAGTTGACCTCTGTGACCCTTGACCTACATGCTCCAAAATCTAAACAGATCGTCTTCCTATGGTGATACATACTATCATTAAGTTTGAAGTGAAAATTCTCCAGTGGTTCTTGAGATATCGCGATAACGATCTCAATGTATGGAATTTCATAAGTTGACCTCTGTGACCCTTGACCTTTGACCTACGTGCTCCAAAATCTAATCAGATTGTCTTCCTATGGTGATACACACTATCATTAAGTTTGAAGTTTAAATCTCCAGTGGTTCTTGAGATATTATGATAACAATCTCAATGTATGGAATTTCATAAGTTGACCTCTGTGACCCTTGACCTTTGGCCTACGTGCTCCAAAATCTAATCAGATCGTCTTCCTATGGTGATACATACTATCCTTAAGTTTGAAGTTTTTACATCTCCAGTGGTTCTTGAGATATCATGATAACAATCTCAATGTATGGAATTTCATAAGTTGACCTCTATGACCCTTGACCTTTGACCTACGTGCTCCAAAATATAATCAGATTGTTTTCCTATAGTGATACACACTATCACTAAGTTTGAAGTTTAAATCTCCAGTGGTTCTTGAGATATCATGATAACAATCTCAATGTATGGAATTTCATAAGTTGACCTCTGTGACCCTTGACCTTTGACATACGTGCTCCAAAATCTAATCAGATCGTCTTCCTATGGTGATACATACTATCCTTAAGTTTGAAGTTTAAATCTCAAATGGTTCTTGAGATATCGCGCTAACAAACTCAATACAAGGAATTTCATAAGTTGACCTCTGTGACCTGTGACCTTTGACCTACGTACTCCAAAATCTAATCAGATCGTCTTCCTATGGTGATAAATACTATTCCCGAGTCTTAAGTTTAAATCTTAAATGGTTCTTGAGATATTGTGATAACGGTCAAACGGGACGGACGTACGGACGTACGGATGTACGGACGGACAACCCGAAAACATGATGCCTCCGGCACCACCTTCGGTGGCGGAGGCATAAAAATAGGCGCAGTGCTTCAAAACTATAAAATACTAATCGCTGTAAAAGAGATAACACTGGCAAAAAGAATGTCACTCAAAGTTCATCTCATGAACAACAAACACTTACAATTATCATCTGGGCCCTAGCTGTTGCATAAAACTTACCATTGGTGGTAGCTTTGCCATTAATGGCAACTACCATTGAAACAGGGCTCAACAGCCAATCAAAATCAAGGTTTCCATGGTAGTTACCATTGATGTCAAAGTTTTGTGCAACGGGGCCCAGCTCTCGTAAAAATACGAGCAGAAACACTTTTACTCACCAAAGCGTGTAGCAGAAGAAGAAAGGTATGTAGAAGGAATTCTTCTCTGGGTAGTGCTTCAGCGTAAAGAAGATGGCGTAGATAAACCACAACCAGGTGAGCGCCCTCAACGCTACCAAGACATACCCGGCAGGGCTCTCGTACAAATATAGCACCTCACCTTCATCGAAGGCCTTCCAAAAAAAAAGCAAACATTGTCATGTATTACATGTATTACATTTCTGTTACTAGAAAAAAATATGATGGAATCTTACATCCAGGCTCAGACATCAAAGACTACCTGAATTCAGCTCAATTAAATGTAGAAAGCCTGTCTGCAATATGCCTCCACCTATGTTTACTCAATAAATGAACCTGTGACCTTTGACATCTAAACTCAAACACAAACGCTTTTCTGTTCATCTACACACACTTTTACATACTTATGCCAACTTTAATAAGCTTTAATTCCTTTAATTTTTCTGACTGTAATATGATAGAAAGATAATTTTCAGATTTTTAAAATTTTCCTTACACAATTTATAATCCTGTGACCTTTGAATTTGGCCACTTACACCCCAAAGTCTACCGGTACTCAGTTTATTATTTTATAATTACACTAACTTAAGACAAATTTGGTCAAAATTGGTTCAAGTTTTGTCCTAGTTACCAAAGAAAATGATTAATAATCTGCCACCAAACGATGGGAAATTATTATTATATAAGATAAAATGGAAGTCCTGTTTCGTTCCAGAAATGTAAATAACTTCAAATACTTACATAGACTTCATAGATGAAAAGTGCTGCATACAACATGCAGTAGATAGCCATAAGAATGGTGATTTTTACTGAGCCTGAGTGGCTGAGTCGACCTCTGAAAAAAGAAGGAAAAAAAATTACATTACATTACAAGTTAAAAAGAAATAAATAATGATGCTACTCAACATTTTAAACGGTTATTAAAGGTACTGTATAGACCAGTAACTGTTCTGGTCATGCGATTGCATTGTGAAAGAAACGTTGTGGAATCGATAAGAAAAGCTTGATCATCTAGCATATAAGTATTGGTGTGTACTGCAAGGTTCTGGAATCATCAAAATGATAAGAAATTTGGCAAAAACTTGGTAAAGTTACAAGCACTGTACACAGAAAGATGTATATGGGTCTATATATACGCAATCGCGATATCTATCCAGTCCAGGGGGGTGTTTCACAAAGATCCTAAGTCGAACTTATCTCTAAGTTGGACTTAAAAATTATGGAAAGCCGTTAGCATCTTTGAAAATATTTTGTAAAAGTTATTTTAAAAGGCATAAAATGTTGACTCAAATCATTTATATTTTCAATTATCATGGGAGATTTCACGTTCTTGATGTGGAATTTATAAAAAGTCTAAACTACTTGAATTTTCACTTTTGAACATGATTTATTTTAAGGCTACTAATGGCTCTCCATAATATTTAAGTCCAACTTAGAGTTAAGTTCGACTTAGGATCTTTGTGAAACACCCCCCTGATAGATATGATAATTTACCAAATATATCAATTAGTAGGCGGTTTCCCGGCAAAATTTGTATCATCACATATTTGTCAAAACATATTCTTTCACATGATTGGTAATAAAAGCTTCCATTTCATTTTTTGAGAGGGGGGCGTTTCCAAAACTGGTCTATACCTTTAAGTGTTTGAAGCAAAATGAGCAATGTGTAGCAGAGGAGAATCAACCTCCTTCATTTTCGTTGTCTACATTATTTTTGTTTGTCTACATTATTTTGTTGTCAACATTATTTTTTTGTCTACATTATTTTTGTTTTGTTACATTTTCTAAACTGATTTGTACCCAAATACTTTGTTTAGCTGTTTAAGGGGCTAGGCTCGACTAGCTCATGTATGAGCTCTTATCTGACCCTTTTTACTAACCAATATTTCTCTTCTTGTATATATAAACACATTGTATGAAATGTATTACTGTATTGCTGTTGGTAAATAAAATCAAATCAAATCAAATCCATTCATAAAATACGTGTAGATAAAATTTAAAGTGCAATCACATGACCAGTACTCAACTTCTTCAATATCCCCACAAGGATACAAGCAATCGGAATAATAGAATAAATAGAATAGAATAGAATTTGTTTTTAAATGGGAGTGGATTTTCCCCTTGCTAAATTACCCTATTAAATGAAAAGAATAAATCAATAATAATAATAATTATAATAGTGGGTTCTTGTATAGCGCTCATGTCTGTCAGACTTGACACTCTTGGCGCTCCGCAATTATTACCCCAGCTTTAGCATGGCTGCCATTACGGCGCTCTAGCATTTCAGGGAATTAATTCCTGCCAGGTACCCATTTACATCACCTGGGTTGAGTGTGGCAAATGTAGATCAATGTCATGCCAAAGGACATTAGTGCCGCAGCGGGACTCGAACCGCGGACCTTGTGCTCAATACAACAATATTAAAAGATTCTTTTAAGCATGTGTGACATTTCACCTTGTGATGGTATATCCCTTTGCCATGAGGATCAACTGAAGCAGAAAGAGGGCGTCGGCGCTGGACTGGAACGCCCGGGCCGTGAACTTTAACCCCTTGACCTCCGTCCCGTCATTTGCATAGTCAGCATAGAAGATGATGTAAAAAACAAGGCTTAGAACTGGAAAAAGGAAAAAAAATTATACTTATTTTTTTAATAAATGATTTGCTAATGATTTCGAATAAGTTCGATTAAAAATCGCGGCTGATTGAACTTATATAACCTACCAATGCTGCGGAATTCAGAAATGTTTTTTAAAAGCTATTGTTGGGCAGAGCATTTATCTAGGATACATGTGGAAAACATGTGATCATATTTATTAAGTTCCTTAATAAAGAAAAGTTTTTAGCTTCAGATAAGTATTAAGCACTATCTTTAATACTTGATTCCTTCTTATGTATCATGTACCATTTCAAATTTCTAGCAAATGCCTCCCTGAGTCTGTTTTAGTAAATGCAGACATGCCATACCTAATGTTTACTGTTGAGAACGAGTACACTCAATTACTCAAATGCTAATTTCACCTTTTATAACCATTAATAAATGTAACCTTTCATGCTCACTTCTCTTTCTTCTATTATTTATTATTTATTTTCACTTGTTTAACAAGTACCTTCATAAGACTGCTATAGTAGTGTGGGAACGTATTTGTATAAGTATATAATTTATTGCCCATCTCAGGAAAATTTGTCTTCCAATGGATGATACAAAGTATACAATACAATATATGAATATATACTGTAAGCATACACATAATGAGTGGTACATGTCATAGTAATGATAAGAAGGAGACTTGAGGAAGAGAAGAGGAAAAGGAAGAGGAAGATGAAGAAGAAGAAAAAAAGAAGAAGAAGAAAAAAAAGAAGAAGAAGAAGAAGGAGAAGAAGAAGAAGGAGGAGAAGAAGAAAGCGGAGGAAAAGAAGAAAATGAAAAAAGGAGAAGGAGAAGGGGAAGGAGAAGGAGAAGGGGAAGGAGAAGGAGTAAAAGGAGAAGAAGGGGAAGGAGAAGGAGAAGAAGAAGGAGAAGAAAAAGAAGGAGAAGAAGAAGGAGAAGAAGAAGAAGAAGAAGAAGAAGAAGAAGAAGAAAAAAAAGAAGAAAACTAGATGGAACTTCAACTGCGCGCAGTCGAAAAATGCCTCCGCCATAGAGCAATTTTACAAACCAAAATGGAAGCAATTTTTAAAATTCAAGTTTGATTGTAATCCATCTGTTGGTTCTAATGATAACACGATCACGAGCTATTTTAGGATACAAAATGAGCCCTGTGACCTTTGACCTCGTGACCCCAATTCTAATCTGTTCATTGACTCTGCAAGATACATACATGACCCAAGTTTGGCGGTTATCCATCAATCGATTCTTGAGATAACGTGATCACAAGCTATTTTGCATACATAACGAGCCCTGTGACCTTTGACCTCGTGACCCCAAAATCTGATCAGTTCATTAGCTCTGCAAGATACATACATGACCCAAATTTGGCGGTAATCCATCAATCGGTTCTTGAGATAACGCGATCACGAGCTATTTTTGCATACATAATGGACCCTGTGACCTTTGACCTCGTGACCCCAAAATCTAATCAGTTCATTAGCTCTGCAAGATACATACATGACCTGAGTTTGGCGGTAATCCATCAATTGGTTCTTGAGATAACGCGATCACGAACGGGACGTACGCACAGACGTAGGTACGCACGTATGTACGCACGGACTGACAACCAGAAAACATAATTCCCGGCTACTTTGTAGCGGAGGCATAAAAAGTAACCATGTATTGCCATTATAAAGAATTAAAGCTCGTTTTCATTTGATTTTTTTTTAAAGAATGACATGCGCTGCATATGAAATTCAATTGTCAGTGCCTTTTGCTTTTTCTCATGAACTGTGTACCCATAAGACATTGAGTGATTTCAAGTACGGTGTTCGGTGTTGGTGTTGGTGTTGAGAGCATGGAAAGGCTGCTAAACCGAGCTCCAACACCGACGGTCAGTTTAGAAGGACGATACCGATCGCGTTATCGATAGCTCAACACCAGCCTCAACACCGAGTGACGTCATACTCTACAGGCGAAAAGTCTTGCAATAAAAGCATAATCCTTTCAGAAATTCCATTAAAATTACATCATATCGAATATCAAATGTAAAGTCATATTAAACGAGCTGAAGACATGGAATTTCACAAGTTGACCTCTGTGACCCTTGACCTACATGCTCCAAAATCTAAACAGATCGTCTTCCTATGGTGATACATACTATCATTAAGTTTGAAGTGAAAATTCTCCAGTGGTTCTTGAGATATCGCGATAACGATCTCAATGTATGGAATTTCATAAGTTGACCTCTGTGACCCTTGACCTTTGACCTACGTGCTCCAAAATCTAATCAGATTGTCTTCCTATGGTGATACACACTATCATTAAGTTTGAAGTTTAAATCTCCAGTGGTTCTTGAGATATTATGATAACAATCTCAATGTATGGAATTTCATAAGTTGACCTCTGTGACCCTTGACCTTTGGCCTACGTGCTCCAAAATCTAATCAGATCGTCTTCCTATGGTAATACATACTATCCTTAAGTTTGAAGTTTTTACATCTCCAGTGGTTCTTGAGATATCATGATAACAATCTCAATGTATGGAATTTCATAAGTTGACCTCTATGACCCTTGACCTTTGACATACGTGCTCCAAAATATAATCAGATTGTTTTCCTATAGTGATACATACTATCCTTAAGTTTGAAGTTTAAATCTCAAATGGTTCTTGAGATATCGCTAACAAACTCAATACAAGGAATTTCATAAGTTGACCTCTGTGACCTGTGACCTTTGACCTACGTGCTCCAAAATCTAATCAGATCGTCTTCCTATGGTGATAAATACTATTCCCGAGTCTTAAGTTTAAATCTTAAATGGTTCTTGAGATATTGTGATAACGGTCAAACGGGACGGACGTACGGACGGACGTACAGACGTACGGACGTGGACGTACGGACGGACAACCCAAAAACATGATGCCTCCGGCACCACCTTCGGTGGCGGAGGCATAAAAAAGAAGAATAAGAAGAAGGAGAAGAAGAAGGAGAAGAAGAAGAAGGAGAAGAAGAAAGAGGAGGAAAAGAAGAAAATGAAAAAAGGAGAAGGGGAAGGAGAAGGAGAAGGGGAAGGAGAAGGAGAAGGAGAAGGGGAAGGAGAAGGAGAAGGGGAAGGAGAAGGAGAAGGAGAAGGGGAAGGAGAAGGAGAAGGGGAAGGAGAATGAGAAGGGGAAGGAGAAGGAGTAAAAGGAGAAGAAGGGGAAGGAGGAGAAGAAGAAGGAGGAGAAGAAAAAGAAGGAGAAGAAGAAGGAGAAGAAGAAGAAGAAGAAGAAGAAGAAGAAGGAGAAGAAGGAGGAAAGAAGAAGAAGGAGGAAAATAATAAAAGAAGGAGTAAAAGGAGAAGAAGGGGAAGGAGAAGAAGAAGAAGAAGAAGGGGAAATAAGGTTAAAAAAAGTAAAAGTAATGATTACTTACTGTAAAGGAAGAGTACACACATGTACATCTTATAAGTGGTGTGGAAAAGAGACCTGGACGTCAGAATCACTGAAGAGAAAAACAAAAATTGCATTATGAATACCGCAAAGCTTGACACTAACAGGCTCCCAGGACACATGGGCGCCCAAAATCTAAGTCTGGACCCCAAAATATTTTTTACATGGGCTCATACATACAGACTGTAAACAATCCGGACGAGTGGAGCCCTGAATATAGACAAAAAAATATTGGGAATACAAAGAAATGGAACATTTCCATTTATCGAGGCATTTTTACATTACCTTTTGATCTACAGTATAATAAATAGATAGGAAGAATGCTTTAGCGCCTTATTATGGCGGCTCAGCTACAGCCAGGGTAATGATATGATACTTTGTATTAAGCACAGTAGAGTATGTTTGTATAGTAGCTGCGATATACAAGCAAAATTAGCAAAACCAAATTTGAATTGTCTGTTTGTAAATTACTAGCTGAATGTAGATGTACATGTACATATATATCATATTAAAAACCTCATAGATCCATATTTAGTATAATCTGTTCAATGGTTTTCAATGGTTTTCAATGTGTAGTATAATCTGTTCAATGGTTTTCAATGTGTATTAATAGATAATCAGTGACAAAATATCATGCATTATAAATGGTTAAAAATAGCATGAGGTTTGATGGTCTACAGTATAAACAACAACAAAAAAGTACTTGCATCCTATGATAAGGTAATACATGTAATAATATAATGAGAGGCATTTGGATCGCCAAAGAGGAAAACAGCTGAAATATTATTATAATTATCATACCTTATTATACTAATTGACACTAAATTTTACATTGCAGCTCACAAATTTTAAAAAAAAAGTTATTTAAACAGGGGAACCTACTACCATTGTGTGAATATATCAAGTCAACAGAGCCCTCAACCATTAATAATAATTAAAGGTAACGACCAGTTTTGGAAACGCCCCTCTCTCAAAAAATGAAATGGAAGCTCTCATTACCAATCATGTGAAATAATATGTTTTGACTAATACGTGATGATACAAATTTTGCCGGGAAACCGCCTACTAATGATATATTTGGTAAATGATTATATCTATTGGGACCAAATAGATATCGCGCACATGGTCGCGTAGTCCCATATATACATCTTTCTGTGTACAGTGCTTGTAACTTTACCAAGACTGGGCCAAATTTCTTATCATTTTGATGATTCCAGAACCTTGCAGTACACACCAATACTTATATGCTAGATGATCAGCCTTTTCTGATCTATTTCACAACGTTTCTTTCACAATGCAATCGCATGACCAGAACTGGTCTTTATCTTTAACATATAATCATCAAAATTGCTCCCTAAGGCAATTAATTAATATCCTCGCCAGCTATTGTACATGTACTTCAATGACCTTCAACTGACTGCTTCATTATTCTATCTCCTCCACAATTAGCAAGAATGTCATCTACGGAACCCGAGTCCCGAGTTCTCTAAAGGTCAAAGTGAATTAGCTTTTCCTCCTCAAATTGGCAACGATTATTTGTAAGTTTAGACTGTTTCGTTGTCTAAAAAAATTTAAAATGTATAGAGAATGAAAGAGTGTAAATAATTGAACATCTTTAGCAGTTCAGAGTTCTATAAATGTCTAAATGAATTAGCTTTCCTCCTCAAATTGGCAACTACTATAATTATTTGTATTTTAGACTCTCTCGTTGTGAAAGAGTGTGAATAATGGAACATCCCATTATTGTTATTGGTGCAGTCTGAAAAGCACTTAATATGGTCTCCCTAATGAACACTCTGATCATTGGGCTATTCTGCTACAAGTCGGCTATTGTAAGCTTCCTTTTGAACAGGATGATTCAAAACCTTTTCATTAATGACTCTATTCTTCCATGACCTACCTAGCAATTTACGCCGGGACCACATTGCAGTAGCCACAATTTTTCAGTGTGCTACAGTTGTACTTGAGAAAGACCACTTGTCAGTGTACTTCTTTCAAATGAACATAATTATTTGTGGGAACCTGTACACAACGAACCTACATGTACAGTTCATTGTACATCTTCATCAACATTTCATTGTAATTTATTTGTTATTCAATTATCTGTTCTGTTAGAAATGTACACGGCATCTGTGTCTTACATGTACATGTAAGTACTTTGAAGGTGTTTTCAGAACCCGTTTGGAATTTTAATGTCTTATATTAACAAAACAAACAACAACAAAACATATCATTACATCATTGTCCTCATCATCACATAAAGAGCACCTGCCAATAAAGACAAAGGTGTTTTTTTCCATCTGCACTGAATAAAGGAAAATCCAACCTGAATAGACAACTACTCTAACTCTAAGAGAAAGCAGAAAATCAGAGAAGCAGACTGGTGAAGGTTTGAATAAAATCGGACAAAAAACAAGAAGGTTTTGAATATTTGACATAAATTTGTAATCCCGAACTGTCACATTGACATAGTGCCCGACAACTTTCCCGTTTGTTTCAACACACAAAATGACTAAAATTTCATTTTTCCCAAATGCATGACTCAGGAGGGACTTTTCTCTTTTTAGAGGACCTATAATGATATGCTATCCGTAATATATTTTGAGTAGCGTCCCAAAGGAGGAGGCACTTGGGAGAAAAACAGAAAGCAATGGTATTTTTGTACATGACAAACGGGGGAGTTGTTCACTGATGACTATGTCACAATCCAATGACCAAATTGCCAAATTGAGATTGGCAAAGACGTAGTGATATCATATTTCAAATATTGAAAACTTTCTTGTTAACCAGTATTTGCCAAGCTGCACAGCCTTTAAACCATGTAATGTGAAGTTTATATTGCTGTACATAGTAAATAATTAAGCAGATGCACTTACTTGCAACGTAGGCAGAGCATCCAAATAGGGCCATAAACATGAACAAAAATGCAATGTCTGTTGCTAAGATACCTGTTAACAAAAATATAAAGAATTTATAAAGAATTCATAAGGAATTAATGAAGAGTAAGAGTGTCCACTTACATGTACTATTCAACATTTGAAATAGTTATTGCAATTGTTAGAACTGTGAAGCAATGTTGTCATATGATGTAAGAAAAAAGGTTGTACGAAATAACGCACGTTTAGGAATTTTATTCATACCTAAAAAATACACCAATAATGACACAATATACTGCTACAGAAATGGACTTATATTTCCAAGTGATTTTTTTCACTTTCTGCTCACGTACAATTTGTAATTCAGAGCATTTTGGATCAAAAGATTTTTAATTTTTTTAATCACAAAAAGCTGACACTTACAGTAACTGCTATAGGTTGAAGGCATTGGCAAGTATTACTCTGTGTGACACTTACCAAACTGATCAGCTGAAAAATGCTTGTACCACCAGTCCTCACCATTGGTCATAGTCAGCTTATAATTCATCAGTAACCCCTGACGAAGATATGAAAAGTTCAATTCAATTCAATTCAATTAATAAATGATTTACTGAATTACACAACATAGCATATGGCATAACAGTAAAGAATAATACTAGATGTGTTTATTGTGGTCTAGTGCATGTATGTCATCGGACTGTGGATCACATGGTTCGCAGTATAAGTCCCGCTGCAGCACTAATGTCGCTTTGGCAAGACAATAATCTACATGTAAATGGGTACCTGGTAGGAACTTATTCCTTGAATGCTTTTGCCGCCACAGGGCAGCTGGGCTACTGCCAGGGTAATGATAGTCTTTTGTAGGCACATAGACCATCCCGTGTAGGGCTGTGCATAACCGTGTAATGAGGTACTCGAGTACACTCCCAGCCTTGCCCGCAAATACTCGAATATTCGGACGTCATGTTTTTTTTTGAATTTTTTTGAATTTTTTTCATTTTTCATTTTTTGTTTGTTTTTTTGCCAACACCATACTACGAACAGTACGAAAGTTCGTCTCTGAAAACCCCCGCGATTTTACTTAAAGTTGCTGTTGAAAGCGCCTATTTGTGCTTTTGAATTTTTGACAAATAATTGAAACAATGTTATTTTAAAACTAAAGATGACAGGCAAATATTCCTCCGAGTCCAAACAGAAATCCGGAGATTTGGTCCCAGTTTCTGAGTGGTGAGTTGACAGTGACACCCTGTGTATGATTGAGCTGGGAAACATTTTTACCCACGGTACCATGCCGGTGCTCTTCTGGCACGGGTGACCGTCGGCCTGGACAGTGCCAGGTGAACGGGGAAAAAAAAATGGCGGCCGAGTATTCGAGTACGAGAAATCGTACTCGAGTAGCTGTCAACAGTGCGAGTATTCGAGTATTCGACTACTCGTCGCAGCCTTAATCCCGTGGGTTGGAAACTTCAACCTTGGACCTGACACTATACATGTACTTTAAGTGTTATCACCAAAAATAAATTGCTTTGTGTACAGCTAAGAATGTATTAAACCAACATCAAAATACTTTCTTTAGGATAACGGTAAGGAGTATGAAGAAAATAAAGGCTTACATGTACATAAAACATGGCACACAGATTCCAAGTCGGACTCCGGTTCTGTGTGAGCCCTATTTCAAGCGAGCGTGTCCATGTAAGAGTATGTTGAGTAGTCTACTCACAGGTCGCTTTATGTTAATTGATTTGTATTTTTTAACTTGCAAAATCTCTTTATAGAAGTAATATTTAAAGCCCCACTGCACTACTTGTAGCTACTTGCGCCCTCTATATAGCAAACAATGTCTAAGCGGTACCCGTTGGTCCCCCGTGGTCCCCCTTTTCTTATGTTAAATGAGAGCTGATTTAATGAGATAACCACCTGCCAGTAACCACGCAGGGAGGTCTAATCCCTCCTGGCCAAACTAGTGCAGACAGGCTTTAAAGCTCATATTCTGAGTATGCAATGTAGCACTACAACGTGGAACTACTAACATATAAAGCAAATTATTTGTTGGTACTTCGTACACTCTCACCCTAACCCTAAGCCTATATCTTTGATGAAATAAATTGAGGCAGTAGCAAATGTCACATCACCTCTTCTCTACTAGCTACATGTACATGTAGGGCAAGAACTCTCTCTGATCTTACCTGTCCAGTGCTGCAGTTCGACAGGACAATGAACCACCTGTATTGCAGGAAATTTCTCAAAGATTTCACAGAGACACCTACAACTCTTTTTATTCTAAAACCTGGCAAAAAACCATCAGAGGTCTTACCTGTCAAGCGTTGCAGTTCGACAGGACAATGAACAACCTGTATTGCAGGACATTTCTCAAAGATTTCACAGAGGCACCTACAATTCTTTTTATTCTAAAACCTGGCAAAAACCATCAGAGGTCTTACCTGTCAAGCGTTGCAGTTCGACAGGACAATGAACAACCTGTATTGCAGGACATTTCTCAAAGATTTCACAGAGGTACCTACAATTCTTTTTATTCTAAAACCTGGCAAAAACCATCAGAGGTCCTACCTGTCTAGCGTTGCAGTTTGACAGGACAATGAACAACCTGTATTGCAGGACATTTCTCAAAGATTTCGCAGAGGCACCTACAATTCTTTTTATTCTAAAAACTGGCAAAAACCATCAGAGGTCTTACCTGTCAAGCGTTGCAGTTCGACAGGACAATGAACAACCTGTATTGCAGGACATTTCTCAAAGATTTCACAGAGGCACCTACAATTCTTTTTATTCTAAAACCTGGCAAAAACCATCAGAGGTCTTACCTGTCCAGCGTCGCAGTTTGAGATGACGATATACCACCACCTGTCCCTGACGGAGCGGAAGCTGCGACCGCCCTTACAGTCAAAGTAGTGCGTGTCACCAAAGGCCAGCCGCCAGTCATTGTCGATCTCGGTTTGCAGGAGGGCACATCCTGACCATACATAGTTCGTGGTGAGGTTCACGACCTGGTGGTTCTCTGGTTTCAAAACCGATTCTTTCTCTAGACATGTCTGAGGAAGAAAATAATTATACTAATAGTAGAAAAAATAATAATGATTTTAATAAAACAATAGTAACAATGAAAATATCAGGAGTAATGTTAGCGTTATCACTGAAAATATCTGATCACATCCAGACCATGTGAAAATGGTTCTCTGGTTTTAAGGCCGATTCTTTCTCTAGACATGTCTGAGGATGATTAATAATAATTATGCTCATGATGATGGTAATATTCAATAGTCAACCCAGCTTTAGGAACCACCTGTATAGAAAGACCACCTGTCTATAATAAAGACCACATCTTTTGTTTCCCTTGAAAATGGTTTCTCATTGATACATAGATTTCAATGAAAAACCATATTCAAGGGAAACGAAAAAATGCGGTCTTTATAGAGAGGTGGACTTTCTGTACAGGTGGTCGCTAAAGCAGATTTGACTATAATATAATAACACATTGAATATGTAGGTGGGCACACCATCTGCTACACACACACCACAACACAGTGATAATAAATAGGCAAACTCAAAGAAAATTTGCCCCATACATAGTAAATGTTACCAAAATCATGATTAATTTGTAGTGTTCTCAGTGATGCCATCAAGTTCACAGCCTTACTAGAGCTTACATCAGACCTACAGTATGTATCTGGTTTAACAACAAGGAAAATAACACTAGTACTGCATAAATTATTCTTGGTAACAAACGGGATGAGCAAGTGATGAAATGCCTTGGACTTACCAAAGATATGATAGAAAGACTTCAGAAAGCAATGGGACTTACCTGTAAAGGTGCTGTATCTAACGGATAGACTGAAGGCCATTGATCTGCCTCATCATAGTATAGTATAAGGTTCTGGGTTTGAAAGGACTGGATGAGAGAAAAAGAAGATATTTGATGTCACGTCGTACCGGGTTGACAGGTACTACTTACTAGCACATACTGTTTTGTTTGAAAATAGCATGGCAGTAAATAAATAAGAAAGCAAAATACACAAGTGTATTTCACTTTTCATGAACTATAATATTATAATAATAATAATAATAATATAATAACAATAACAACAACAACACCAATAATAATCATAATAAAAAATAATAATAATAATAATAATGATGATGATATCAATTACAACAATAATAATAATATTAATAATAATAATAATAAACCATTCATGTATACATTAGCACAAATCACCTTACATCCCAATGCGCTTCCACACAAGTTTGGATATTATTGTCTTGGTTTTAGCTCTACAGTGTATATAATTTACATGTACGGTACATTGCATGAATTGGGAACACTCATGAGTCACTGGTCATCTTGATTTTCAAGAAGTAAAGATAATGACACACTATCACATCTATGGCATGATGAATCTTGATGATCTATAGGATAATTAGGGTTTGGGTACAATACTAATTTTTTTTTTTTTTTTTTGGGGGGGGGGGCAAAATACTAATTTTCTCCAGGATCCAGCTATAATGCACAACACTGTAGCCATCATGGGAAATTTATCTTGTTTCTGGTTCTTGATACAGAACAATGTTCCATTCTATAAAGATGCTTTTTGGTCTGAGAATGATATCGTGAACGCAGTACTGGACATCATAACTGAAATTATATTCAGACCATAACCATAAAGTTGGTTACTGATTACATCATGGTGAAAAAACAACAAACAAACAAAACCTTCTGGAGAAAAGAAAGTTTTCTTACCTGGGGATATTGGACTTCAAATCGTAATCTGCCAATGTCTGACAGAAAACAAAATCTTGCTAAAAATATCCAATTCTGTAGAGAAGAGAAAATGGGAGAATTACATGTAACTACAGTTGTAAAAGATTAATGCTTAATATTATTTATATAACATACCCATTAAAAATATATTTCCTTTTCATGACAATGGCTATTGCAAATCATTTCATTTTAATGCTAACCACATAAACTTTTTGAAACGTTGAGTCTTCAGGCCGTTTTTAATATTCACTAATTAAAAGCAAATCATTACATTTGCCTGCTATACATGTACAAGTACATGCAGTATCTACCTAGTTTTACCTTCATAGCATATTAATGCAATAACGCATATTGGACATACATGTAGACAAGCTATTTGGGTGCGCACTAATTACCCTTAGCCTTAGGTTAGGCAAACATTTTGGATTGTCAGAGTCAGACCCAGCAAGAAACTTAATAGGGCAAACATTTTTTTTTCTTGAATGCATTATATTTCAATGAAAATGAAACAAAACAAAAAAGAATTTTCATATCATTTGAAATAAAATCTAAACCATCTTGGATCTTTCTTATGAAGTAGTCCCTAGACTAAGTAATTGATCCATGGTGAGATGGTGTGACTTGAATAAGTCAAACTGAAAATATAAAATCAAATCACAAAATCAAAAACATCAATCATCATGATTGAATCAAAAGACTACTGATATATTTAAATGCCTGTTACTGCCAAAAAATGATTTGTTCTTGTGCCCAGGCAAGATCATAGCGATTAGTTTAGTATATACTAAGGCGCTCGCATGGAATTCGCTGAATTTAGCAAATTCTAATCACTATCTTTATGGTATTAAAGTAAGTATCAAATTGGATTTATTTTATATACTAAGTATTTGGATTTGTTTACTAAGTATACTAAGGCCAAGCTTGACTAGGGCGCTCGCACGGAATTCACTGACTTTAGCAAATTCTAATCACTAAGTCTATAGTTTACATATAGTAAAGTAAGTATCAAATGTGTATTTGCATTTCAGGTGAAACTACATGTAACATCGCAAACTCTCACAAGAGGTCAGCGTTTTTGTAATGTAAATCGCACTTTAGCTCATCATCATCAGGAACACGTGGAAGGTCAGCAAATTGCTATCAGTCCGGTATCAAAATCTCATATTTTTGGTTAAATTCTTGACCGATTTGCAAGTGCTATGTATGAGAAGAAAGAAGATTCCACTAGCCGTGACTAGCGAAATCTGGAGCAAAGTGTGCAATGTTCTTTGGGTATAGGTAGGAGTGATTACAAACGCATGTTAGGTTTTGTTTATCTCCCTCTCACGCAGGGGTACCGTATCGGTGCCAGTTAAAGCAGCCATTCTATAAAAATATAACTACATACTGTATATCAATGGAAAGCTAATGACCTCAGGAAGTTAATTGGACAAATTATTTCATTTTTTTTTTAAATGCTTAAAGGAAGTGTAGGTTGGCAAATACTAGTTAACGCCAACTACGTCTTCTTTTGGACAACTGCACGTAAACGAATGGACTTGATTAACGGTAGTCAGCGACTTAATCTCTACATGGTCAGCGCGCGCTAGCTTCGTGAAACAGACTGAAGTTCTCCTCACGCTTCGGTTTCGCGTATGTTGCACGCACGTGAATGCTGCGGCCGCGTCGTCCGTAGCCATATTATACCCGATTGGCCCCGAGTAGGGCCACGGAAAAGACACGTAGTCTCATCAAGCTACACTCCCTTTAATTCAAACTCGAATTTTTCATCATTCATTTTCTTGCCCAAATAAAACCAATAAAATGCCCAAAATAATATGACATCTACATGCGATTGTAGCATGTCCCAAAACATGAATAAAAGCTTGTAACCTTTTGCTGTACATGTATAAGTTTGTTGCATGTTTTGATTGTTTTCCATGTACATGTATGTTCTTTGAATTAGATAAGATAAACGAAAAAAGAAGAAAGGATAATGTTGCTTACAGTATTAATACATAAAACTGACGAAAGAAATTATACAGATGAAAGAAATCAATGAAAATTAACACAATATTAGGGTGTCTGATCGCGCACCCGATGTTGTGTGCTAAAATCCTTCCCATAGAGATTGCACGCAGCCCTATGCAGTCTACGTACATTGCGCGATCATGCAAAATTGGTCAATGTTTTTATCACCAAATCGAAATTCAAACCTAAATCACTCGTGATCCTGAAGGTGAAACTCAATAAATGAGGTGTCATATGAAAGAGCAGGTTTTCTCCATATTCCCAAAGGGCTCACTTGAATTCTAAAAATATCTTGATCAAAACAGCGATTTAAACATCGTTTCCATCATAGCTCCGATCTTTGCCACTTTCCTGAACCGAGCCCCCCAGGCTTATGTAGGGCTAGACGTAAGGAAAATATCCCAGCACTTATTTTTTCGCTAGCCCCAAGGGATCACAAGCGATTACAGTTTGAAAATACCCTTCCCCACATTTTTCGATCAGCTAAGTAGGGAGGCGTTGAGCTCTGTGTCGGCCGAACCCATGGTTATAGCGTGTAAAATCTGCACATGAATATGCATCGGACAGCGTGTGTACAGACCCGGAAGTGGGTGCCCATTGAAGACAATGGATTGCCGATCGCCTTGAGTTGCGCATGCAGTTTACATCACGCGTACGCTTGCACGCGTATGTGTACGCTTGCATATTGCGCAATTCAGCTGTTTTGCTATATTTAGCAAAACAACATAACTCTGCCGTCTCTGATTGTACGTCTTTTTTGTCGATTCTGACAAAAAAGAGGATGAATATTGTAGGGAATTGAAGGGGCCGTAACTTTTGATAGAAACATCGGTGAGTCTTGAAATTTGAAATGTATTATTCTGAGTGAATAATTTTTTCAATTATCCAACCATAATGGTGAAAAACAATCCAAAAGGGGAAATTGAAAAATCGTCCAAACACCCTAACAATATGTAATTAATATTGCGATCGCTATTGCTCAAATAACACTGACCTACAAAATCACATCAAATCAAACATGGCTTAGTGTTTGTTTCGTTAATTGGTCAGTGGAGGCTTCTTGAAACAAATTTCACAACATTCTTTGTTGTAAATAGACCTATTTTAGCCTTTTTTTCGATCGAAGTTACTCCTAACACTCGTCTTCTTCACCGACTTCCAACTGCGATCTTTGCCGTCTAAACTCTAGTCTGGTAAGCAAGTTTGTAATTTATGATGGTGAATTACGTCTTTGGAAGCTACCCACTCTTGATCAAACAAAGTCGACACTTATTTCTAATTCAGAAGTTACAATAATTTGAAAACTGGCCCATCGAATCATTGATACCAACAATATTGCTTCTGACGATAAATACTGCAGATCCAATTCCAATCCAAGTTACTGCTATGTCTGGCCTAATTTCACTCATTTTTATGGATAATAAATCATTAAAATTGATGATAAATATGGCTGCTAAGCTAAGCGCTATCGATCGTCTAGCATCATATGTGTTGATACTGTGTTGTGTGAATCTGGAAGTGGAAGTGCCATTGCTTCAATCGCTGGCGCCTATTATCTGCCTAGATCATGTAGATGGCTACGACCTACGTATCATTGATTGAACAGTGCCCATGCAGTTTGTACGATTTCGGTTTCATTAATTGGGAGGGGGTGGCAAGAATAAGATTCAATTTTAAATGTCCGATTGTGCATTGTGGTCACAACACAGATCTTATTTTAGGGAAAAAAAGATGTGTCACGTTTCACTTTAAAATTAGTTTTACTTTTAGTTTTAGATCATGAGCTTTCAGTTTCATTTGACATGCAATGTCTATTGTAATCAATGTCTACCATAACATTAACTCATAAAAAGGCATAAGGATTAAGGCAAGGTGATATCAATATCATACATATTTCATATGACTGCACTAGCTGCACTGCACTGCAGCTTTGCAGGTGTTTATTAAATATTAAAGTAGACCTAGGACTAGACTCTAGAGTTTACTTTTTTGTAAAACACAACTCAATTTGACTAGGTCTTAGTCTCGATCCGACAAAAACACATGCATACGACACGTAACAGTAACAGAAGGGAATTTTTTTCTTATTATACTTACATCATCCGTAGCTATTTGTCCTTCTTGATATAAGCATAATGTACTCTGTAAAAATGAACTTAATACGGCAAGAATTAGTGAAATATGTTTAACTGTTAGGATCCAATTCATTGTTGTGGACTGCGCCATTTTGCTTCGCACTAGCTGAACTAATTTATTTTGCAATTGAAATGTAGTAGCTTGCTTTGCGCAGAGTTATGCGCAACACAAAATCTATATTTTCAACGTATTGTCGGGCGCGGCGCGCGCTCCGGTGTTCGATATATGGCGGTGATGTCATGCCTCGGCTGGATGGCAGAACGCGTTCGATCGCTTAGCAACACATGAGTACGTGTGTTCTATCGCTAGCTGGGTACCGAGTGTTACGGATAGATGTGCGTGTGGTCTCCGCTATTGTTCGATAATACCATGGAGCTAATACCTATATCGCCTGTACTAATGTAAAGCTCACAAAGCAAGGGAGTGTCTTTTTTTTGTAAATACAACAACCACATTAATTTTGTATGATCAGTTGGTGTACTTTGAATCTCTACAAATATCTGAATGGACAAGTAGCCTAATATTTACTTTCAATTCTCATAGTTATATTTACCTAGAGAACTACAAGAAATATATAGACCTCTAAGTAAGTTCTTACTAAATGAATTATCATCTCATTATTCTAAAGCAGGCGCGGATCAAGGATTTTGTAGAAGGAGGGGGGGGGCAGTTTTTCCTAGAATTATATCATATCTAAGCATAGACTTCTGCATGGAGTTCGAATTCGCTAAACAATTTTTACTTGTATTATTTCTTTTGGTATTTTTTTCGTTTTTGTATATTATAGGCCTATATGATATATAAACATATTAAATAATAATAATCATAATCATCATCATCATCATAAAAGGGGGAAATGGGAGCCCATTTTAAAGGGGGTCGCATATTTTAATTTGTACGTGCTAGGTGTGTATGTAAAGGGGCATGGGTTCCTGATGTGCCCCAACGCCCCCCCCCCCAAAAAAAAAAACCTTAATCCCTCCTCTCTTAATCTCTTCTCCCACCCGCTTCATTTTTGAAAACCATTGTAAATTAATGATAGCGATAGGATTTTTATGCGTCCACTATAAAAAAAAAAGTTCACAATTTATACAAATAGAATATTCTCCTGCTGTGTAATGTCTCCGCGCAGCGACCCAAGACTCTCTCAATTTCCTCATTATGGCTCTCTCTCTCTCTCTCTCTCTCTCCCTTTCTCTCCCCCCCCCTCTCTCTCTCTCTCTCTCTCTATATTTATATATATTTGAATTGAATTGAATATATATATATATACCGCTTACACCCTATCCACCTGCCCTTAAACAGTGTTAAAGATAAACTGTATAAATATTTATTTTATTTTAATTAATAATTTTACTAGATGCATTCCATATTAACCCATACTGTACTAGCCTATTTCGAGCACCTCCCTGACATGATCTCGGCCGTCGAATATCCGATGAACACGAAAATTTGCATGTTTGCAGATATCAACGAAATTAAGGAACAAGATGGTATAACTATATTTTCCTAATATGCAAATTGTTGTCGTTACAGCCTAATTAATTATGCAAAATGCTAATTGTACTTGTAAAGAATCTTGAAAATGTATTCAATAAAATTAATGTTTCCTTTATTTCAAATTCATGAAGTTTCATTATTGTTATGATATTTGAAAATGCAAAGGTTAATTTGCGTAAATACGCAAATTTCATCATTTTATTTTCTTATGTATTTTATTGTTTTTTATTTCTTATTATCTATTGTTTTATTTCAAATGTATTTTTTTGTTCTGGAATACATCAAGTTACTTTGAGAAACATATCAAAGCAATTCGATATCAATTCATATCTCCCACTTATGAATAAATACATCTAAACCTGTATTCACATTTCTGCTTGTACATAAATATATGCAATTATATAGCACTGTTTGATGACATGCGCATACTAATATTATTGTTATGTAACACCTTACAGGTATATCCGATTTCGACAAAAATGGTATCTAAATGTGCGTATAATATAAGACATGAGCAAAAAAAAGTCATGAAACGACAATTCCAAGCGGTTGCGGCGCAATCTCCGAAAATGTGGAGGTCTGGAGGCCTCCTGGGCCCCCAGTTTTGACAGCCCATATTAGCCCCAAACAAAGAAAATAATTACACGGAAGAAATTTGATAAAGGTCCCTGAGACCGACAAATAAACCAATAATTAAGAGGCAAAGAATTAAGAGAAGATAAATAAAATAATTGAGTTGGCCGTCGGTCTATTAAGCCCTTTTAAATCCCGCTCATCGCCCTCTCGCACCCCCTTCTATCTATTTATATAATATCTCTCTCTCTCCCTCTCTCTCTCTCTCTCGCTCTCGCTCTCTCTCTCTCTTTCTCCCTCTCCCAGCCTTTCTCTCTCCTTCTCTCTCTCTCTTTCTCCCTCCCATGTCACCCTCTCCCCATTCTCGCTCTCTCTATATCGATCTCTGTCTCTCTTTCTCTCTCTCTCTCTCTCTCTCTCTCGCTCTTCTTTCTTTCTTTCTTTCTTTCAACTTTTATTGCACTGTTGCTCTTTCCGATTTACCCCTATCTCTTTCATTATTAATTTCTTCAAACCACCTTGTTATAATAGGGACTTTTAGATTTAGACGACGAGAGCGTGGACTGCCGCGTGTGCCCGACATCACAGTGCCTTATAAGGACGTCACACGTTGCAGTCCACTATGTCGACGTGCAAATCTAAAAGTCCCTAATACCTTTCTAAACTGCCCCAAAGGAGCATATCCTGAGTGAGGGTCATATCCCTCCCCGGCAAAAAAAAATTGCCGCCCTCTTGCTTGTAATGCACTCAATATTTCACCACTACATTAAACGACGTAGAGGTTTGGCCTGTATTAATTCGGCTTCATCGAATAAAGCGTATCAGGACAGTTATCCCCTGGACAATCACCCCCGGAAAATCACCCCCCCCCCGGAAAATTACGCCCTATAGGACAATTAACCCCCGTGGACAAATACGCCCCCCCCCCCAGGACAGCCTAGGACAACCACCCCTAGGACAATTATTACCGCCGTGGACGATTAACTCCCGAGGACAAGGGGGTAATTATCGGGGGAGGGGTGTATTTGTCCTAGGAGGTTAATTTAAGAGGGGGTAATTGTCGTCGGGGGTGGTTGTCCTCGGGGGTAATTTTCGAGGTGGTAATTGTCGGGGATGGTTGTCCTTGGGGTAGTTTTCCGGGGGGGGCAATTTTCCGGGGGTGAGGCCCAGGGGGTAATATAGGTTTTCCCGCCCAATTTCATCAGAGTTGCATCCGATTTAACAATGCGATCATTCAATTTCGAGCGAATTTGAATGATCACCGAGATCAACATTCAAAAAGCTAACTAGTTCATTCAATTTAATTGTATTAGCATGCGATTTCATGAGTTTCTCACATAAACGTGTAAAAAGCGCGTTCAAATTAAAAATGCACATAAATGCATTCAAATTCGTACCTGCACCGCCCTGATGAACGTTAAGGTAATCAATTTCACGAATAGGCAATCATTTATAGCATTTGGGCAGTCTTTTTTTTTTACTGTTTAACCCTAATAAGGCCGGGGGGGCCATCATGGCCCCTCCGCGATTTTTCTGATTGCTCGGGAACGCATACGGATGACGCCCCGCCGCTTCATGACTTTATTCTTTCGAGTCTTGCGCATCTTTTAAAACAATTTTTTTGAAAATCGGACCTACCGTTACAAAGTCACGTGACCTTTTGTCTTTACATGTCGGCCCGAAAATCGCTCATTTTCGTGATTTGTGTACAAAACATATGGAAATATCATTTTTCCTAAAAAGAGATAAAACATTGGTTATTTGGTCTTGTTTAAAGTTTAGGTGTTTGTTTTGGGGTCAAAATAGTTAAATTATAGTTAGAAATGAAATAAAACAACAAAAACAATAAAATACATAAGTTAAAAAAACAATGAAATACATAAGAAATTATCAAAACAAGAGATAACATAAGGAATAACCTAGCTTTCCAAATTTTTTTCGTATTATTATTCCAAATGGTCTAACAAATATATGTAGTGGAAGAAAGCTTAAATATGAAGAATATATGATTTATGGGTAAAAATATGAATTTTTGACCTTATTTGCATAATTTACCATAAATATGCAAATGAGTAATTTTTTCAAAAATTGAAATTGCTATAGTATTCTATACACTTCACTTGACATGCATGCAAATTTTCGCGGCGATCGGCCGTTTCACGGCCGAGATCTTAAGGGGGCCATAATGGCCCCCGGCCGTATTAAGAACTCAAAAAGCCCGGCCTTATTAGGGTTAAGTTCTTTGCAATCTGCATCTGTTTGAATAAATTATGCAAACTTTATGTACTTTGAAATGGGACCTTTGCCTTATATTGAAATATCTTACATGATAATAACGTAAGTAAGTACATGATAAGTACTTACTTACATGTAACAAAATTATGAGTTATAACCATTCTGTAAGTGTTATATCCATACTGCTAGGGAATGAATTGAAACTCGAAGAGAAGATTAGAAAGAAAAGAAATATATATAATATGATTAAAATAAACATTATGGAAGTTTAAAAATGAAAATGAAATTATATAATTGAAAACAGTGAAAGAGGGTAAATATGACGTGAACAAATTGCGGTAAGAATTACATAGAACTACAGAACTTGTGTATGTTAATTTAATTCGAACGTTCAAAGTGCGAAGATGTGTGCCAACAAATGAAATTGAAATTGGTATTAAGGACGAAATTGAACGTCTATCCAGCTGGCGCGAAATTGAATGACAACTTCGCGTCACTAAATTGAATGGATTTCTCTCTAAATTGAATGAAATAAAATTTAAAAGGAATGATATAAAACGAAGTTGAATGCTCAAAGAATGAAAATGAACCATGAGAGCAGAGACTTGACGAAAATCGTTCGAACTTGAACGCCTATTCATGAATTCGAATGCAACTCTGATGAAATTGGGCGGGAAAACCTATAATATTGTCCTATACATAGAACCCGAATAAAGCACATGTAGACAGGCAGCTATAGTCCATCCTATTAACAGTTAATTTATTAGTTTCTTTCTAGGGATATAGGGTGCTATATCAAACCGCCCATTGGATAAAATCGGCGGCCATTTTAAAAATCTAATAAAGTCAAGAAACTGAGTTGATTTGACCATCTGACAGACTGGGACATCGCGAATTATACATGATTTCCGTGTTTAATAATGTGTGATTTTATCACCAAATTGTATCTTTATAGGAAGTGCCGTTGGATCCATATAGGTGACTGGTATTCAGCTTATCATATCTGCTTAGGCCCTAAAAAAAAGAGGTTAAACAAAAATATATATATATATATTATATACATGTATATAAAGAAAGGCTGGTAAAAGAGAAAAGGGGAGAAAAGTTTGAGGGAGAGGGATTGGAGAGAGCGCGAGATAGATAGAGAGAGAAGGAGAGAGAAAGGGTGTGATAGGGAGAGGGAGAGAGAGAGAGAGAGAGCGAAACACAAACACATAACTGGTATATATACATCATACAAAAGAACAATTTCATTGAAAAGGTCTTTTTATTCAAGTTTGTGGAAATGCATTTAAAAGTAATTTTTTTTTTAATTGAGGGAAAATGCATTTCCGCAGAATTATAGCAAACATCCCCTCCAAATCACTAGTTTTGATGTTCTAAAACTCTATCAATGTTTCCAATTATTTAGCACATATACATTATGTATTGAAAGAAAGGTGTAGTGCGGGATATTCATGTATATACTTATATATAATTAGTTAGCGATACGGTAATCAAATACATGATCAAAAGGCAACAATTATTGTCAGATAAACAAAGAACATTAACTATACTGTGTAGATTTCATTGTGTAATAGTGATTCACAATAATTCCAAGTTATCAAATTAAAGAAATCAAAGTTTCCCTCTTATATCTGGAATCCTCTCAATATTACACTAATTTGAATGCACGTAGTAGGAAATTGATCACTAAAACATGAAATTGAATGCCCTAAACAGGCTCGATCTGAGCGCCGCGTTAAATTGAATGCACGAAGTAGGAAATTGTACGCACATTCGTGAATTTGATTTCACCGAACATGAATAAGAGTGCCGATAAATGAAATTGATTGCTCAGATTTTGAATTTGAATGCCCGAATTCACCTGCGAGCGACCTCTATGAGAATTTGAATGAGCGTACGTTCATGAATTTGAATGAAAAAAATTGCGAAATTGGCCGCATAAACCTATATTATAAGTATAATTCAGATGAATATGATTATCTATACATACGTCTGCCCTATTACATCTTAAACGTCACCTTCCAAAGACGAGGCCCAGTTTCGAACCGGGGTCTGTTAAAATCGGTAGTGGTTAGAGCCCTGACAGATCTCAATTATATAGGGCAATTTAGGGCACCTGCAATCTGTTTTCATACAGCTCACGGTAAAATGGCATTGAGTAGTCAATGCAACGGATGACGTCATCAGTGAGCTGATCACGTGGTATGGGCCCCGATTCTGTCGGCGCCTCAAAGTGGGTACTTTTGAATGCCCTCCCATAGAACCCCAACCCGATCCCCTCGAACATATTTTCTCCTGACGCGACAAAGTTCTTCGGGAAGTTCTCCAGGCTCGGGGACCATTTGAGAAGGCTGTCGCTATATGGAAAGCCAACCGCGTCGCTGAAGCTTTTCAAGATCTTCTGCGGTTGGGAAGCCAGATCGAAGGCGTCGATGATGATAGGATTCGGGTCAAGGTTTTCCTTGACGTACTTCCAGAGCTGGTGCTGTTTTTCGTACCACGTCATCGGCATGCTCGCACCCGGATCGTCGCGAATGATATCCAAGTTTCCGTCGGATGGCAAGTAAAGTCCCGAAGTTAGCAGGGCCTTCCGGAAAGAGGCGAAGACTCTCGAAGGTTCCCGAGTCATGAAGACGTATCGGAAGTCATGTGGGATATAGTCTTCGACGTAATCTTTAACCTGGCACATCTCTTTGATTAAGACGAATTTGCTCTTCGTACTCTCAATATCCAACTTGATATCATGGCACCTGACAATTAAAAGAAGTAGAACTATTAAAGATAAAAGACAAATACATGGATAGAGCATTACGTATTGGGATACGTATTCCCTCCCACATGACAAGGAAGAAAAAAGAATGCTAAATGAAAAAAAGAAGGAAAAAAAACACGGACCCCTATAAAACACAACGTCTTCGTTCTTTCACATTTTATACACCAGCTAGCAAGACAAACATAGATGGATGTATTGTGTTTGCATTGCCAAAAAATGAGAGAAAGCAGGTTCGTAAAAGTTTGAGCAAATATATTATGATAAGAAAGCTATGAATTTTTAAAGTTGCGATCAATCAAAACACAAATTGCCAACTCTGTGACGTTTCTTGCGAGGTCTACTCCCATTTTCCCCGTATACATAAAATGTCATAAACTTTTTTTTCTTCATTATAGATGACGGTAAAGATTTTTCCATACAGGGGTTGCATAATTATATTAGACACATAATTATTTGCAATAATTACATTTAGGGTGCATGTATGATTGAACTTTTTCTTCAGGGAAAATCGAAATTTCCGGGGTTTAGTACAAAGCAAATGGGGAGGGGGAGCTGGCAAGATATGTCACAGAGTTGCTAATTTGTGTTTAACTGATCGCAACTAATGTCTTCAAAAATTCATAGCTTTCTTATTTTTCATCGGAATTTGCTTCTATCAACTTAATATCAGGGTTGACTTCCCCTTTAATAGACAAGTTTGACTGAATCTGCCAATCAATTTTCGTAGGACAACATCAGGGTTGTACTTTTTTATATCCACTCTTGTATATTGCATAATCTTATCACAATTATGATACGTACGATGTCCCTATATATGTGCGCTTCCGAAGGACTTTCAACGTTATTAGCGCTGCTTTTAGCTCTCAGTGCATTAAGGGTAAAAGACAGTACCCAGTTACTATACACCTAGGTCAAGAAAGGCCAACTTTATTTAACGTCGTACCAAAAGAACGTTTAAGTGCCTTGGCAGGGAATCGAAACCCGTACCTTGTGATCTGTATAGAAATCGGTGACTTATGCACCAGACCACAACACAAATCGTTGTTACTCTTTATAGGCTATATTAGCTAGGCCAATCCCCTCCATCTTTTAAGGCTCGTACCCTTACCGCATAGATCCAATTTCTACCCGCCCATCAATATCTGTGCCAAAGATTCCATTCTCATACACCGCCCCCCCCCCCTTTCGAACATAATTATGGATTTGCAGTGGCGCACTGAAAGTGCCCACCTCGTTGAATGACAATGCGAGAGAGACAGAGACAAATAGAGAGAGTGTTCAGAAGGGGTGAAAAGGAAGATAGTAGGACTAGGAGCCCCTCCCCCCCCCCAACAAAAAAGAGGATCAGTGGCCTTGTTGGTTCGCATTTTATCCATCCAGTGTGGCGTCACCCAGATGATAAAGTGCCCCCTCTCCCACCGGATGATGTCTCTACCCCGACTACGCCACTTATAATACGTTTATACTTACGATATTCTTCTCGGAATGTCTCTATTTTGGTTGCCTTAAACCAAATCTCCTTCGCCAGTTCGTAGTCCGCTTCGTTCCCTTCAAGTTTCAGAGGAAGTTTGCGACCCGTCGATGTCTCGAAGCATCCGCCCACGAGTGCCGCCACGTCGTACAGTTCGAAAAAGATTTCCATACCGTCAATGGCACTGAGACACTTGGTCAGTATCGAAGACCTAGTCCTTGGGACACACCAGAGTGCTACTTTGACTTGCTTTATGTCCGCCATGGATCCAGTTTAATATTGTCTTCCAATCCGTGGAACATTTATCCCTGCATTTATGATGGAATCATGTACCTTGAACTTTGCTTTCCGAATGAACTTATGCATAAACAAAAATATGGCCTATACAAATAAGATGTTGTATTGCCCTTTGCGACCGACCAAAAAAAATTAAATTCTAATTTTTTTTCTTTTTTACACTTTTTTAGAAAAAATATGTATTAAAGCATTCAAACCTGAAGAAAAAACAGCCCAAAATCGACGGACCGACCCAGGTGCTGTCACCTAAAGGGCAATACAACATCTTTTTATGTTAGGCCTAGGGGTCATAGCAAAGTTCAAGGCACAATAAGAATAAGGGGATAAATCATTCTCATAAGTGCCCTTTTTAATCTCTAGTAAGTGCCCTTTTCAGATATGAGAACTGCCCCTTTTCACTTTTGATAAGTGCCCCTTCACCTCTGATAATTGCGCTATTTAAATCTGAGAGGTGCCCCTTTTACTTTGACAAGTGCCCCTTTTCCTTTGTATGAAGTGCCCCTTCCCCTTTAAATGCTTTATAGTGATTTTTTAGGACTATGCAACCCCCTTTTTTATTTGTTGTTTGTTGAGAATTCTGGATCCAACCCTACATATTACATGGATATTTCTGTCTAACTCTAAAGGACATGAAAATACATATAAACTTTTAACTTGTACATGCATTAATTTTTATCCTTACATGAACCTTATCTTTTAATTGTAGATTTTATGGAACCAAGAAGCATTTAATTACCATCAAAGTGCAACAGAGAGCACCAGGACCTGATCATCAGATGTTATTGTGTAGATCTAGTCAGGTACTGGACACCTGAGTTGAACTCTGGCAAGGTATGTTTGTATGAAGTTCGAAATTATTCAGGCTGTATAATCTAAGCCCATGCGAACATTGCACTCAACTTGGACTTACATATTTTGTGTTTCATACTGTCGGGGTGGGGGGGGGGGGCTACAGCCCTCTTGACTCGAAGTCTGAAATTACCAATATTTTGGGGAACTGTCATCTTATGCCGCTTTATATCTTGTAATTCTCATTTCTTCTCTAGCTTTATTTTGGTGACAAATTACTGTGTTGCTAAATAGACCAACCAGTATTCACTCAGCATGATATTAAAAGACATACTCATAGGCATTTTTGTTTTCAATATTAAATTCTATCAAACTTTTTCTCACAAAATATAGCAACTGAACAGTAGATCAACTATGTTTCATAAACAATCTCTACATGGACTGCCTCTTATTGTATGGAGTAAATGTTAAAAAAAACAAAATAATAATTTAAATAAGAACGATTTTGAAACTTATACTTGTAAAATATTTGGAAATGAATGTGAACCTATACTATACACTTTAAAACAGGACCTATCAAATATACATAGATCTATAATTTTTCAATAAAACTAATATGTAAGACATAAAAGTTGGGAGGTATTATTTTTAAAAAATCGAATGTAGTGGAGCTAGTTTTTATATATTAGTGTCTTTCTTCTCTCCTTTTTATTTGGCAGGTTGTGCCAGGTTTGTTTACCAAGCTTCGTTCAGGTTATATATCGAGGATCATGAAAGTATTAATTATTTGATGTAATGACAAATATATTACGGATGTGGAACTGGATATTAAATTGAAGAGGAAAAATAAAATGATGTAGGAGTCATAATAATAATGACAATATTAATAATATTAATAATATTTATAATAATTATAATGTTATTAATAATAATGACAATTATAATAATGATACTAGTGGTAGTACAGTAACAACAAAAATTAGAGTTTCCTATCAATAAAAAATTATCATAAAATTCACAATTTACCTGTGCTTTACATAATAAAAAAGCATGTTGATAATGGATTTAATCATTTGGAGTTTATTCTATTCTTGCGAAATCAAACCTGGTAAATTTGTGTTCAAGAGAGAGCAGCCCCCTTTCCCATTCTGTTGCCTTAATTTTGCTGATGTTATTTTTTGCATTTGAAAAGATCATTATCAATATTTTATGTTAATAAATGAGTTCCTAAACGTTAATAAAATTACTTGATACTGCTCAATTCTTTTTCTTTTCATTTTTCTTATTTTGTGAAAGATGATGATGATGATGGTAGGCACAAGATGATTTACTCTGTAATGGCATAGCTGTATGGCTAAAGTGTGATGGTGAAATGTAATAAGAGAGTGGGCAGGGCAAAAATAGAAATGCAATATATAACATATTTTCTACACTTGAGAGGGGGAGGGGGCAATGTTAAATTAAAAATAATAAGTCAGTGCCAAACAGCATGGGCAATTAACGGGGTGGGGGTAACAGGGCATATGGACATTTCAGTATTGAAGCCCCCGGGATTGAAAAATTGACTGTCGCGGGGGGACAATATGAAAATTCGATGAAAACGAGGCGAGAATGATTAACCATTTGGGCACTGAATATGAAAATGGCACAGGTTAAGTGGGCTAAATGATCTGCGAAATTTGACTGATAATCGCTGTTAAAAAAAAATACATGTAAAGTGAGAGCAGCGTGCACTTTTGACCCGCCGAAATTTCCCCATGGCTGGATGTATGAAGAAGCGGAGTTGAGCCCCCTTGCAGCATGTATGCCAAAGAGATTCGATCATACACAGTATGCAGTGCCATTGATTAGGAGAGTTTGGCCAACCCGGTTCGAGTTGGACACAATATGGCGACTACTGCTTTGTTGGGCAAGCACAAAACAAAAGAATATACGCCATGTTGTGACCCAGTCAGAGTGAAACCAAGTTGGCCAAGCTCTGACAGTATGCCCTCCGAAGCGCCCTCTCCGCCTAATCAATGTATAATTGTTTTGGTTTAGATTGTTCCAAAAAATAATAGGGGTTAAGAAGTATTTAACGATGTGTTTGGATAATTATTTTTTGTTAAAATAACACAAATTTTGTTTTTAAATATTATTTGTATATTAATAAATTAAAAGAATTTCATTTTCATAGGATAGTAATAAAAAGGCAACACCTGAAAGTAAATGTCAAATGAGTTATCCCACTTTACAATAACACGATCCCTTCACGACCGTCAATTAGCTTTGCATAGCAACGGGAACACGTCAAGAAAGAGAGGCTCTACGATAATACTGTCTTAATTTTTGTCTTGTAATCGCATATAAACTCACAAAATGTCTGATCTAGGCTCAGATTATGATGAAGAAGAGCACGGTCCATATTTAGGAGTAAGTAATTGTCATAATTTTACCTTGTTGAAGCTGTTTTAGTGTTATTTTGTTGCAATCTTGTTAATTTTTCATAATCGTACGGTCCCATACGTCCAATTTAATGTCAGATAAGTCTTTGTTGTTGGTGGATCATTGAGATGAGATGAGTGTGTTGTCTGTTGATAATCGACAATCAACGCAGGAGGAGGAAACGAAGGAGAAGAAGAGGAAGAAGAAGGAGGAGAAGAAAAAGAAGAGTGTGTATGAATTGATGCCATAAATATAATT
Source organism: Mesocentrotus franciscanus (assembly GCA_037976565.1). Lineage (NCBI taxonomy): Eukaryota > Metazoa > Echinodermata > Echinoidea > Camarodonta > Strongylocentrotidae > Mesocentrotus > Mesocentrotus franciscanus. The sequence continues at coordinate 29,296,471 of CP137667.1, read as the reverse complement.
TAGATCTAGATAGACTAATGATGATGCCTGATGGGGATAAATTACCAGCAAAGACAGTCTTGACTTGTCTTACTCTTAGTCTTACTCTTACTTTCTTAGACTCTACTCTCTAGGCCTAGATCTAGACTAAGACTAAGTCTAAGACAAGTTTGGCAAAGTCAAACTAAAAACTTCAAAGACCAAAGTTTGCGGAAATTTAAAAAAAATATTAGGAACGTGATATAGTTTATAGATCTAGATAGTAGATCTAGTCTACAATACGATCCCTGATTTCTCATAATTCTACACAAATGTACTTATTTCAGTTATTACCAATTGGACGGCAACATTTTAGACTACAACTTAAGTTGGTGCAACTAGAAAATTTATCATCAAACAATTCCGGAGATATCGCAATCTCAAACTTCGTTGTCGGATCTGAATGCTCTGCTACTGACAAAAAAAAACAACAACTTGATTCGCGCACAGAAGTTAACAGCTGATTTAACAAGAAGGGTGATCCATTAAATATAAGATAATTGCATAATTTGCAAAGCTAAATATCACCCGATCAATTGGTATCACTTTTTACGTGCTACCTTACTTTTAGTTGCAAGCCAGAATGCCCATGCATCTATCCCATAACTGCACACAAAATGTACATTTTTGGGGCATTATGACTTTCATGTCAAGATTTTATTTTTCTAATCCTCATATAAAATTTTCAAGGTAGGTTCTAAGACAACTCAAGATGCATCTTTGTCCTTGTCTATACCAGAAATTTGACAGTCTTTTAATTTCTCTGTAGATGGTATGGAGTGTCTCACCTCTAAAGACCAATTAAATACTCGGTATATGATGTATACCAATATCAAGTAGTATACAACATGTTTCTTACAACTTTTTTCTTGTTTGTTTGTTGCAGGAGTATGAAGGAGAAAGGAATGCCAAGGAGGAGCGTCATGGCAAAGGAAAAGCAACGCTGCCAAATGGGGACATGTACGATGGCTCGTATGAGCATGGAAAACGCCATGGAGGGGTAAGCTTGATGCTTTGATAATTTTTATCTTTAGCAGGTGTTGATTTTTATTTCCTAACATTTTCCAGTCATTTTGAAATGAAAGTCCCCTTCAGTGTTTTACACTTTTTCTGAAATGTTTTGATTGATGAATAAATCATCCTCTATACAAGTCAAGAAAAAGAAATATCATAAATGTATAATTCAAATGATTTATTGAAAATTGTTATACATGTACATGTACTCTTGTTTTTCTTCTTCTTCTTCTTCTTCTTCTTCTTCTTCTTCTTCTTCTTCTTCTTCTTCTTCTTCTTCTTCTTCTTCTTCTTCTTCTCCTCCTCCTTCTGCTCCTCCTCCTCCTCCTCCTCCTCCTCCTCCTCCTCCTCCTCCTCCTCTTCTTCTTCTTCTTCTTCTTCTCTTCTTCTTCTTCTTCTTCTTCTTCTTCTTCTTCTTCTTCTTCTTCTTCTTCTTCTTCTTCTTCTTCTTCTCTTCTTCTTCTTCTTCTTCTTCTTCTCTTCTCTTCTTTTCTTCTTCTTTTTCTTCTCTTCTTCTTCTTTTCTTCTTCTTTTCTTTTTCTTAAGATTTAAATTTTGTACAACCTAGACAGGTTGTCCAACTAATTAATTACCCCCTTTTTTTTCATCTACATTGCTTGTTATAGGGTGTGTACAAATTCAAGAATGGGGCAAGATATATTGGTGACTACAAACAGAACAAGAAACATGGCTCAGGGAAGTTCATCTATCCCGATGGCTCAATATATGAAGGTAAGCAAAGCAAAATGTCCCTATCATTGAGTGACATCTTAATAATTGCTGTGATAACTCCAAGTAAATAAATGTAGGAAGAGCAGAATAAATAAACTTCCTTTTTACTTCTGTGATTTGTATTCAGCTTGACAACCATTTATTTAACTGAGAAAACATCAATCTAAAAAGTCTCTATGTGTTTGGAAAACAAATAAACGAAATAATAACAGTAACATACCGTTATTGCATAATAGAGAGTTCTGATTTTCAATTAGTGAGAATGATTGGATTGTGTATGGCCAGTTTTCAATTACTTTAAATGATTTCTGACAAATTTTTCTTTCAGCCTGATGTGTCAATGATGAATATTATTGACGAATATTTAAAAAATGTATAGGTTCCTAAAAACTCTCTAGAAATATGGGTTTATTGTGATCACTCCACATGCTGTATTTGTTGTAACCTTCCATTTTCCCTATTGTTCATCATATCAAAATCCTGATCTGAATTATTCATGAGCTAAAGTCAATTACTTATGAATACATGCAATATTGAATTCCACCCTAAACATCCTTTATATGAATTATTCATCCTTGTTTGTGTTGTTGAATATTCATGATTATTTTACAACCCTGATATGAATTATTCATGAGCAAGAGTCCCCCATTGAATATGAATATGAATAATATTCAGTCTCCATTTCATTCTCCAGGGAGCTGGGTTGACGACCAAAGACACGGCTACGGCGTCTACACCTACCCTAATGGTGACATGTATGAGGGTGAATGGCAGAGCCACTTGAGGCATGGACAGGGCGTCTATACCTACAAGGATACAGGTTCAAAATACGTCGGGTCATGGGTCAGCGGCAAGAGGGAAGGGGCCGGGGAACTCATCCACGCCAACCACAGATACCAGGGAATGTGGGTGGCTGATCAGGTAGGTCAAGAGAATTGAATATGTTTGTTTTAAAATCAAGATTTATGTCCATTTATAAAATTGTAGCAACTCACAAAGATTACTTCTTTTGATCACACCGTACTGTACGTTTATTTTAACTATTTGACCTGTTTGATGAGTGGCTATGTCTATGTTACCTACATGCACGTGCCAACTGTCCATTGTGGCTATATACTTCCAGTTTATTCCCAAAGAAATGTAGAATGACATAAAGGCAACTTGTGGGTAGTCACCATTTCCAGTAATACTTTCCTTATTGGATCGCTGTTTTATAAGTTTGACTGAAAATCAAAATGGTGATTAATTAGAATACATAGGGAATCAGGGTGATTTCACACTGGAACTCATGGATGGTCCTATCGCCTACATGTCTTCTTAAAGCCCCCCTCCCCATATATCAATTTTCCTTCTTCAAGACAATAACTCTCAAGAGATTACTTGATGAAAAAACAATTCCTGAGGAAACCAACCCAGTTTTTAATTTTGATTTTCTTTTTTGTTGGCAATAGCCACAAGGCAAGGGCAAGTATGTCTTCGATATCGGCTGCGAACAGCACGGCCAGTACGTCCCTGTTGAGCAACCTCTGAGTGGGGACCAGGAAGAGGAGGAGGCCCAGACCATCACAGTACCAAAATGGAGGGCAGGGGCCATCCAGGCCGTCAGCCAGTACAACCCCGCAGAGGAGGCCATAGCTGCCCAGCATGCGGAGGAAGGGGAGCAGGCTGAGGGGGAGGAAGGTGGAGAAGGGGGCGAGGGGGATGAAGCAGCCGGGGAGGGAGGAGAGCCAGTGGCGGAAGGTGGAGAAGGAGGTAGGTTCTTGATTTGTCCTGGATAAAATTTGTTTTCCTAATTCCTGTTCATTTATTTATGTTTTCATTTCAGTTATTTTACTAAAGCATACTACTTGTGTGTATACCAAATAATTAAGATTAAAAATTATAAGTCAATGATTGAATTTGTTTTAGATTCTTGTTCTTTTTTTTCCCATTCAATTAAATCCCCAACGAGAATCATTTGACATTGTCCAATCAACATACATTTATTGATATGTCAGACTTGAAAAATATTTTAGAAACAACATTAATTATGTCAGTGGAGTATGCTCTTTTATTTCTAACATTCCCTTATTATTTTGAAAGTGTTTTAGTAACGTGCATTCTCTGAATGTTCCTTCTCAACAGAGCAAGCAGCAGAAGGTGAGGGAGCTGCACCGGCAGCAGAGGGAGAAGGAGATGCTGCTCCTGCTGCCGAGGGAGACGGGGAGACACAGGAGCAGCAGGAAGAGCCAGCAGAGGGAGGGGAGGAGCAAGCGCCCGTATCACCCGTTGCCGAGGAAACGGAAGAGGCTGAATAGAATCCTTACTCGATCACTCCTGCTAAGGAAATGAAAATGGACACATTTTTATAAACATTGTTTTTGAACAGTGGAAACATGCCCTCAGAGCCACATAGTTACCAGTGCGTCTTGTTTCAACGAAGCTGTTGCCGTGGTTACCAGTTATCCTCCATAGTGATCGCATCATTACCCCTCACAAGGATTTCAAACTTGGGAAATGGCCCGATACTTTGTGCATTAATGTTTTATAATGTCAACAAACATTTTTCATTTGTTTCACTGTTAATAGTAAAAATTGTTGTTCAACTCTTATTACCCCTATCTTGAAACTTGTTTAGCAAAAGGATGAAAACAAGGGAAATGATTTCTCAACACCATGGTTAAGATTGCAACATTTTGAATCAAAGAAAGATACCACAACCTTTATTGTACTTCTATTTTCTTGCTTTATTCATATGTCATCTTTGTTTTTTGGAATCAGGATCACTTTTTTGAACTCTCTTACATCAAGATACTGAATTAAAACTTGTTCTAAGCAATTGAAAATACAGCATTTTATCCTAACTTTTTGAAGCACAGTATGAACTTCAAACCCTTCAAAGACTGGACATAGAATTCCCTTGTATATTTATTGTTTTCCACCATTATATGTTATTGGGTATAAATTCTGTAAATAAAAATTACATTTTAAGTCACTAACTTTCTCCAATTTATTTTAAATGTCTTTACCTGTGGAAATGAGAAGAAAAAAGGGAGCAAATGGAGACAGGCAAGAGAGAGAGAGAGAGAGAGAGGAGCTAGGGAGAGTGAAGAGTCTGTAAGAAAGACACGAAATAGAAACGGAGAGAGAGAGGGATTGAAGGAAAGGCTATATAAATAGAGAACAAGTATGTAGGGAGGAGAGAGAGGAATTATAAAGAAAATGTAAACAGGAGAGAAAGGAGCAGAATAATTTGAAGAGAGTCTGAAAGAAAGGCAAAAAGTAGAAGAGAGGGGGTGGGGGTAAGCAGGAAAAGGTGTGGGATAATATGATAGAAAGGAGAAAGGGGGGAGGGATTGAAGAGAGTCTGAAAGAAAGGCAAGGAGTAGAAGAGAGAGAGAGAGAGAGAGAGAAGGGACATGTAGGAAAGGTGTGGGAGAATGTGAAAGAAAGGCAAGGAGAAGGAGAGATAGACAGGGAGAGAAGGGGAAGTGAAAGGCAAGATAAAAAAGAAAGAGATGTTATCGGAGGGATCGAGAGAGACTGAGAGAAAGTAGAAGGCTATACACTTTGGCCAGAAAAGTTCAACCGGGGTTTTTTTTTTTGGGGGCTTTGAAAGAAAGTAAGAAATTAGAAAGGGAAAAGGATGAATTTTATGAAACTTAAACTCAGTAATAATCTTTGTTAGAGCAGGTAGATTTCAGCAAGTGTTTTCTACTTGTACCGTGCCAGGGTTACATGCCCAGTACGTTAACCGCGAACCAAATTCCAGTAGTTCACAAAATGCGTGCCTAGTTCACCGTCAAATTCATTACATTTAAATAAAACCGCTAATTTTATTGACAAGATAGACGATCAAGGAAGATAACTTCATATGCCTTGGGCATCAAGGTCAAAGGTTGTTCAGCGTCGATCGCGCCAAAGCAAGTACTTGAGCTTCACAATTCATTGGATTGTCATTCTTATCTCGCGCAAATAAAGGTCAGCTTGTAGTTTTCGGTCTTTCGCAACAATTTTCATTTCAAAATTGTCAACCCTTTAAACTTCGTAGGCCTACCCTTTATTTATTTGATTACTTTTCATTTAGCAATATACATCAAGATAAAACAATATAAAGAGAACGAGAAATGGATTAAAAATACTGGCTATATATACCAGGGGCGGATCCAGCCGGCGGCAAGGGAGGGGGCCTAAAAAGGGGCCCACTTCGTGCGAAAATTTGAAAATCGTGCCGATCGATTTTTCGCTCAGTGGGGAGGGGGTAGTGAGCAAAAAAAAAAATGTTAGCACCCGAAAAATTTCCCACCGGGAAGGAAATTTTCCCCTTGGGCGCCAGGGTAGTGAGCACAATTTTTTTGGCACCCGAAAAAAATTTCCTACGGAAAGGGTTAATTTTTTCCACCACCCCTTGGGCGCCAGGAGGGCCCAACTTCTTTTTTTCAAAAAAGGGTGTTTTTACCTGTTTTTTTTCTAGGGACGGGGGCCCGGGCCCCCCCCACTGGATCCGCCACTGATATATACGCTAGCTTATAGTTGCCTGTGTATGCAAACGGCTAACTTAATAAAAAATAACCATAATCACTTTCCCTCTCTCTCTCTCTCTCTCTCTCTCTCTCTCCTTTCCTTGCTTTTTTGTCCTTATGCGCTTAGAAACATTGTATTAAAGCTCCTTATATATACCAATGTTATTATTATTTTTTGTGTAAAAAAAAAAACATGTTTAGCGTCCTGCCTTTTTGAAAAATAGGAAGGAGGAGGTCCTTTTTTTTTTTTTTTCCAAAATGGCCGCTCCGTACATTTTCCCCGCGACTGGCTGGGTAGGCAGTTGGGCTATTTTTCAAGATGGCCGCCAGCATTTACGTTAGTTTGTTTTTTTATTCAGAAAAAGACCATTTTAGCAGTATGTTTTTCATGTTTTTTCATTAAGATTAAACAACAAAAAAAAAATTGAAGAAAAAAAAATTGAAAAAAAAATTGAAAAAAAGGGCAGGCGGCCCCCAAAAGTAAGCGGGCGGGGACGCTAAACATGAATATTTTTTAGATGGCCTTATAACCCGCAGGTCTTCCTCCCCGACCAAGCTAGCGAAACCAGGGTAGAATTTATGGATTATAGTATGATAAATATATGAACCAGAATAAGAATATGAAACTTATCTTAACTTATAAAACTAAAATTGTGCGATATTAATGATATGCAAAACTATACAGTATTGGTGTAAGTAAGTTAATCAGGCATATATTGACAAAGTGATACATATTATGTTCCCTCAGTAATGATATACTCTAACACGGCAATTTAAACGCTATCTATTATACATGTATATCTATCTATCCAGCTATATCTATCTATCTATTAGAAAGTTATGAGGTTTGAAATATGAGATCACTATATAAAAGACTATGACTGTTTGGTCAGTGGAAGTTATGACGTAGTCGCGGACAGGCACGTAGCCACGGGCACGTGCCCCCAGTCCCCAAATTTCCAAGATCAAACACCCCTCCTCTTAGACCCCTCCCCAGGACGTCGATCAATTACATGTATGTGCCCCCCAAACATCAAACTCTGGCTACGGCCCTGGTCGCGGATAACTTTCCCGTTTGTCGTGTACAAAACTATCACTAATTTCGTTTTTTCCTCCTAAGTGGCTGCTCCCTTGATGCACTACTCAAAATATATTATGGATAGCATATAAGACCTCTAAAGAGAAAAGACTCTCCTATATATATAAGTCATACATTTTTTGAAAAATTGAAATTTTATTCAGTTTGCGTGTAGGAAGTTAGGAACAAAAGTGAAAGTTGTCCGGCACTAACAAATGATTACAGATACTAAACCGATTCAGGCAATTCAAAAAGCCCATACCTTTAATGATTACACCTTTTAAAAATTCACAACTTCCTAATTTTTTGTCCGATTTCATGCAAACTTTCACCAGTCTACTTCTTTGATTGGTTTTGCTTTCATCCAGAGTAGTTTGCTATCAAAATTGATAGGGCCTATACATGAACACTCTTGACCATATACAGTTGGAATAACAATTTCTTACCTCTTTTCATCAAGTATTTAATTAGTGAGAATGTGATTTATCATTGATAATACAATTCATACTTTACCCAGATCTCCATTGATCAATCTCTTTGACTCTTAATTTAGACCGATCAATAAAGTTCTGAGAATAAATCAGATATTAAAATTGTCAAAAACATTTCAAGAAAAGGGATTTAAAAAAATCTTTACCAACTTTACGGGTAACCGTGTGCATTCTTTTGTTACTGTATTTTTTTTTCTCTATGATATGATATAATTTTATATTAGGCCTATGCCATTTTAGCGCATTATAACTAGGGGACGTCTCCAAGCGCTTTTAAAATTAAATTATTATAAAAAATAAACATGCTAATTTTGATGATTCACTTTGTCACCTGAATTAAATCTAAACAAACAAAATAATGTTTTATTTTAGTTTTTGTATCGTTTTTTGTAATAACTTGTTGAAGTCAATTTTTTGTTGTTTTAATTATGTATTTTTTTATTTTTTTAAATTACGTTTAGACAGTAATCGTTGAGCGTTTCATAGATTTTCCAACGATGGCATTTCATACTCTTTAACAAAAAGATGAGCGACAAAAGAAGAAAGGAAGAACGCCAAAAATTGAGAATAATGCAGCAACCACCATCATCTAACCTGGACCATCAGATAATAACTACAAATCATGATCTAAGTCAACTTGTGCCGTCTTTTCTAGGACCATCCATCCCTCAACAGACACCAGCAACTCGAGGAAATCTGGCGCAAAATGTCGCCGCAAGTACGGTGCTGGTTAGCGCGTACAACATGTCTCCGATGATGAGCGCCGCCGGAACTCCCCGCATGAGTTTTGCTGGGAATATGGTGTCACCGAATACTTCTGCAGCTGGTGGCATTCGACTGCCCCTCATGTCTCCGGTAGGAATGCACGGCTTGCCGCCTGGACCTCGAACGCCTGATGGACAGCCTCTGGTAAAATTGATAAGAAATAGATCTAGATCTGTAATTAGGTGATCCGTCGCATAGCGATCCAATTTGAATTAACGGATCACCTTTTAATTTCGTCAAGTTTCTAAATCTTAGTTCTTTATTACTATTAGGCCTAGACTGCTAGAGCTAGAGGTCTATTTATTTATTTCTAGGGTATTCTGCAATTAAGCCTTCTTTTTATTCTCTCATGTAAATTTGTTTGGTAAATATCTCAATAATGTAATGGAATTGGAAAGAGCTAAATCAATGAAATTTCATATCATATCATGTGTCAAGTCAATGTCCAGAACATAACGTCAAGATTTTTGTTGTTTTTCATCATTCATGCATGCAGGGCTCAAATTAATATTTTGTCCACGGGGCTCTTCCAAAAAAAAAGAGCCCTGTGAGCCTTCTCACGGGGGCTCTTTTAGTACTGACGGGGGCTCTTTTTTTTACTAAAAAGTTCCATTGAATTGGTACCCATGGTAGACCTACTCCTAAATTCTTTGCTATTTCATCATTATCATTTATCAAGTCGGCATTTTCCCTCTTACAAACTTGAAAGTTATTCATAGGGGTTGCTGACTTTCATCCCGTGATGACATTCTCTCCATTTCTTCCCGTTCTGCACATTATTTTCTCCTCACCATTTAGAGCAACCTTATTTACATTCTTTCTTTAATATTTACTCTTTACCATATCCTTCCACAACATCTTTGGTCTTCCTCTTCTTCTCAATATCGATTTACTGGTCGAGGTTCATTATTTGCTGGTCTTTTGGAATCACCAGATTTCAGAGGATTCACGCTTTTCACAACGAAGAACTTCTCCATGTTTCGGTCCTTGCGCGACTGCCTCTAGCTCCAGCAGATATGGGGCGGCATTCGTGCACACCGGAACTACCGGCGCAGTATAGCCACTGCTGACGGCCGCACTGCACCGCAAACTTCCATAGTTTGTATCGGTAATACTCATAGAGATATGGAGATGGGAGATATAGCGCGATCTTCCGGCGAATAAGCGTACTTTTGATTACAATATGGCGGCCTCTAGACACTGAAAAATTCGAGCAAGAAATCCTGCACGCTAATCTAACTATAATTCCATAGTTCCATTTCATTAGTTTAAGGTTTGGAAGTTCAAGCTCAATTGTGTGAAATTTGTAACAGAAAAGATAATATTTTTTTAATAATTCCACAGGGGCGATTTTTAATTTTGCAATCGCCCCCGTGAGCAGTCTGACGGAGGCGATTACCTAGCTCACGGGGGCGAATCGCCCATCACCCCCGTGTATTTTGAGCGTTGCGTGCATGTCTTTCGACCATCATATCTCAACAACAGAATGTCATGCAGACTTCTAACGAACACCGTTACTGGCGTTAGTAGTACTTAGTGCATGAATTGCCCTACATTCCGTAAGTGGACGTAAATTCGATGTGACGTCATCTTCATTAATTACGTAATCGCGTGTCTAATATTGAAAAAAGTGAAAATGACCTTGAAACATGTAAATCTTTAATAACTTTGTAATTGAATATAATCTTGAAATGAAATTTATATCACTAATATCTTTACATGGCAAATAGTCTGACCAAAAAATAAACTTCAATATTGCGTACATTGTAAAATAGGGCCCTCTCAAGTTTTTTAAAGTGAATATTTTTGAATTTTTACAACCCAATAATCCTTTAGCCGATCCGTACGTCTTTTAATTTAATAAGGTCAGGATATAAGCTATCTAAAAAAAAAAGAAATTTGAATAGGTTCATGCAGAGCGAACACTTAAAATATGGCGACCAAAGATGGCTTTTTTTGAAAAATGCGCAAAATATTTTAAACTCATCATAACTTTAAAACTATTGTAGCTAGCCCTTGGGAATAACATGTCCAAGATCGTTTGGCAGTTGTGTGCCAATTTTCAAAATAATTGATGAGGTTATCAAAAAGTTATGGCCAAAAAACATATTCTAGTTCTACCTGTCCTTTTGAAGCCCCTGTCACGCATGAATGAACACAAAATCTGCTTCATAATTAGGACCATAATGACCACAAAGAGATCCCTTTCATGTGGTACCAAACAAGTGGTACCCCATCTCAGAAGAATTTCCACACATTTCCTTTAAAGTTAACATTTTTGATCACGCTTGGCTTAAATCGCGCGACGCAGATACATGTAGCTGTTCGGGGTGCACAGCTGTAATTGAGCAAACTGTAGAACATCATGTAAGCTCAGCGTGTACCACTTTTCTGTCTATTCTGGACAAAAATTGGATGAATATTGCCTACATGTGTAGATTGGGGGTGGTTGTATCTTTTGATTGAAACATCTGTTAGTCGTGAAATTTGAAATGTGTTCTTCTGAGTAGTTGATTTTTTTCAACTATTCAACTATAATTGTGAAAAACAAACTAAAAGGGAAAATTGAAAAATCATTCAGACACCCTAATATATACATGTATACATGTATATACATGTATACATTTAATTACATTACATACATGTAGGCCTAAGATATGATAACTGATGGGATGAAAGACTATAATAATATAGAGGTACAGTGTATAGGCATTATACCCATCTCATGTCCACAACTGCTTCAGCAGTCATGTAATGAATTTTTCACAGTTGCATTTACTTAAAGGAGAGAGAAATGGGCTGTGCACCTCTACAGATGTTTACTGAATGGGAGCTTCTCTAATATACAGGGAAAAAAAAAATAGGGGCTCGGGGTGAATGCACCCCCGAAATGCCAAAAAGAGCCCCCCAAAATGTGCATAGAGTTCAATGCAAAACAAATTAAAGAGTGTTATTTTCATGCAAGCAAGCTTGAAAAGTAGCCCCTGAATTTTTTTGAATATTTTCCCCTGCCTCTATATTAATTGACTTTTAAAACACTTTTGTATCTTTTCTTCCTCCGGATGGTATGGACCTTGTATTTGACCTTCAAATTGTGTCCTGACCGTTGACCTTGTATTTGACTTTCACCTCCTTTATTCCAGCTCTCCCCTATGGGTGCCTTCCCTGGGTATCCATACCAACCTGTGATGCCGCCCCTGGACTCCCCCACCAGTCTCCTCCAGGCAAGGCTCCAGCACTCTCCAGGATACCCCTTCACACAACATGGAGCCATGCACCCACAGGTCTTCTTTTCAGGGTAAGAGCTTAGTGGTAGTGATGATGATGGTGATGGTGATGGTTGATGATGATGTTGCTGATGATGTTGCTGTTTTGGTTGTGGTAGTGGCGGTAGTGATAATGATGATGATGATGATGATGATGATGATGATGATGATGATAATGATGATGATAATGATAATGAGGAGAGATGGCATTGGTAGCAGGATCAGGAGATAGAGATTGGAGGAGGAGAAAGCAGGATCATGATGATGATGATGGTGATGATGTTGATGTTTGTGGTAGTGGTAGTGGCGGTAGAGATAATGATGATGATGAGGAGGATAATGAGGAGGGATGGCATTGGTAGCAGGAGATAGAGATGGAGGAGGAGAAAGCAGGATGATGATGACGATCATGATAGGTGATGATGATGTTGCTGTTTTTGGTGGTGGTGGTAGTGATAATGATGACGATCATGATAGGTGATGATGATGTTGCTGTTTTTGGTGGTGGTGGTAGTGATAATGATGATGATGATGCTGATGATGATGCTGATGCTGCTGCTGCTGCTGATGATGATAATGAGGATAATGAGGAGGGATGGCATTGGTAGCAGGAGCAGGAAATAGAGAAGGAGGAGGAGAAAGCAGGATGATGATGATTATGATGATGGTGATGATGGAGGGATATTATTTGCTGTAAGAAAATAAATGACTCATTTCAAAGCCACACAGTAGACAGTGTCCATGTGTATCACATTGTAATAGACCGGTTTACTAACATATTCAAATTTTATGCATACCTTTCAAGCAAAAGTTGTTCTTGACAACCCAAAAGCTTGCCCGAGGCTTGGCCTACATAGCAACAAATGATGTATGCAGACTGGATTCCGAGTATTGTACATTTGTTGTTCATTCATTAATAACAGGTTAATGGAATGACTTGTCACTAGGTCCCCAGGAAAGAAACATCCATAAATTTGAATATGGTAGTAAACCGGTCCATTCGCTGACTCTATATTTGGCTGAATTACCGATTATTGTGTGCACAGATCTCTCAGGCAACGAAACTCTTCCCACCAGAAAATACTCCAGCTGCTCTTACCTTCATATATCTCGAGTGTGAGGAAATTTTATTATAATGAGGATTCCTTATGGCAGTAGGTTCAGGGCACAGTGCATTACATAAGATCCGTCGGTCATAAAAGTGAGGTCCGCTCTTAGTGATTTACAATACGTTTCACGGGGTAACCACCTGAATGGTGTCAAATTCCACGTTAGAACCCACTACTATGAGCCTTAAAGGTTACCATGTGCCATTTTTAAATTAGTGGCAATTGGTAAATTCAGCTGTTTCTTTAAGAATAGATCAAACAATTGAGAAAATATTTTGTCTAAGATTCGGTCAAGCACTGACAGGAATTAATTTGATCAATACATTTGGAAATTCCCAATTCCCAAAATGATATGAGTTTTAGGTGCTCTAGTCTGGTGAATTATCAATACTATGAACCCATCTTTCTATTCTCATTTTCATTGCAGTCCTTACGATGATCAAGGGACAGGCCAGAGAGCGCCCCCTATTGACAAGATGTCTTGGCTAGATGCTGCTGAGGTGAGATGTCCAGAAAGAATCTTTAAACTTTTCTGAACTCAGACATTAGAGCTTGAGTGACAAATGATCTCTAAGAGCTGATGAAAATATGATCATTATTGTATTGGAGGCTGTTTGCTCACATGATATTTACAAGGAAAAGGAAATATTGCATTTGTTTTGTTTTATAGTTACAATTTCGACCAATCAGATGGCTAGATTTCTACAGAGAGGTATATAATTACTAATATTTAAATTACAAGTATGTCAAAGATTGAACATACAGGGATAACAAATCCAAGAAAAATAATTTGGTCTGTTTAATGAGGAGTATTTGTAGAAATAGTGATATTATTCAATTATGAAATACCCTTTGGAATGTATCATTCAATTATGAAATATATACCCTTTGGAATGCAATGACACATGTTTCTTTGAAATGAAAGATGCATGTCCAATGCTTTTTTCACCCCAGATTATTTTAGAGGAAGCCCAGCAGCCTCTGCATCTCAAGGACATCAAGCAGAGGATCGTGGAACAGGGTCTGGTCGGTCCTAACGCCAGGTCCAGTCTGGAAACGCTCATGCACAGAGACGCGCAGAAAGGCAGCAAGCGGTTTGTGAAAATAGATGAGATCATTGGCGTGTTCAGACTCATGGTGAGTTCTTAATTTTAGGTCATTGTGGAATGTAGGTTTTCTCTGTAGATGTCAAGTGTTAAGGTTTCAGGTTCCAATCTTAACAAGGCTTGGTCGGTCCTGACGCGAGGTCCAGCCTGGAAAAACGCATGTATAGTGTCGCACAGAAAAGCAGCAAGCGGTTTGTGAAAATGGACAGGCTCCTTGTAGTCTTCAGACTCATAAGTTCCAAAGTTTAGATTGTTTGTCTCTGTTGATGTTCACTCGTGACAGTGGACTCCAGTGGAGGTTCCAGTCTTGTATGTGGCTGTTTGGTCCTCTGCTTAGTCCTCATGCTAGGTCTAGTCCAGAAATACTTATAAATAGATTTCCACAGAAAAAGAGCAAGTGATTTCTGAAGATGGAAGAACTCCTAAGCATATTCAGACTCATGATGAGTTCCAAATAGCTCTTTGCTATTGTCAAAATTATAATTTTTTTAATCATTGCATGTGTAATAATCCCTCTACTGTATATCATGCCTTGTATTTACATGAAGGAAATAGCAACTGTGAAGAAAAATAAGAAGATTGACTATGTTGAGACTGGTTCTTATATGTAAGTGAAGGCAATGGTATAGAGGCATTAATTTAAATGAGTAAAAGGGTGAGAAAATCTCAGTACTCCATTTAAAGTTTGAATATCATGCTTATTTCATATATTATTTCTGGCTTAGACTCCTGAGGAGAGGAAAGCTGCAAGAAGAAGCAACAAGAAAGCCCCCAAGCAAACTGCTCCTAAGACTGCCGCCCCACCAACCACGACTACTGCAGTAATAACAACAACAACAACAACCGTTGCAGCAGAAGCTACACCTGAGCCCATCACAGTGAAAAGTCCCACAGCTGCAGCTCAGGTGGAGAGGAACGCTAAGTTCAAGAGGAAAAGTCAGAACCTGAGACGTCTCATCAAGGCCATGGTCTTTGTAAGTACAATGGCTCTTCAGAGACGGACAGGGAGAGAGAGGGAGAGAGGAGAGAGAGAGAGATAGGAATAGAGAGAAGAGAGAATAGAAGAGAAGAAGAGAGAGAGATAGAAGAGAAGAGAGAGAGAGCGAGAGAGAAGAATAGAGAGAGAGATATGGTAGTAGTAGTCGTAAGTGAGAAGGAGAGAGAGACTTATTTGTTTGAGTGTTGTTGAGGATAGGAGAGGGTGAAGTGATGAACATAGATAGAAATTACTTTAATGAATTGAAGACATAGAGAGGGAGAGAGTGAGAGAGAAAGAAAGAGAGAGAGAGAGAGAGAGAGAGAGATAGTAGCCAGTGAGATGGAGAGAGACACTAAATATAGATACATGTATATTAGAAAAAGAAGAGATAGAGACATAGATTGAGACTGACTCAGAGCGAGTGTAAAATGTATTGCCAGTTTACATCATTAATCTTAAATCAATTCTACAAAAATAAGAAAATTTCTCAATATGTTACCTCCTACATGATGAAATGGAGAAATTTTTGGAAATTACAAAAATGGCAATTTGTCCTAGTTTTCAATCAATGTCATTTGATTCTGGAATGGATGATAACAGAAATGATTGAAGAAATAGATGGAAATTTGTGTTTAGTACATGTACTAGCATCACAATCTTATTTAGTAAATACCACATATTGTACGTGCAATGTATATTCAGTAATGTCCTAAAATTAATTTAATTTCAATCCCATCACCAGGAGAATGCTGCCCTCTGTGACGAAGTCTCCAGGACCGAAGCCAAGCTGCCGAGAGCTAGAGCGGAACGGCGGTTCCTTCTTCTGCGCCTTCTCCACTATCAGTCCTTGACCGGCAAGCCACTGCTGGACACTGACCAACAACCGACCGTGAAGAAGGAGACGACCCCGAAGGAGAAAGAGACAGAGAAGATGAGCAGGAAGGATAAGACGGAGAAGGTGGCAAGGAAGGAGAAGGATAGGGAGAGGAAGAAAGTCAAGAATAGGCACAAGCACAAGAAGAACAAGAAAGCGTCTAAAGGTATACAGATGCATGTATTGTCATCTGAATGAAAACTGAATTTAGAGAGGGATAGAAGGAGGGAGAGAGGTGGTATAAAGAAAGCACGGAGAGAGAGAGAGAGAGAGAGAGAGAGAAATAGAAGGGGGAGTACAGAAAGGAAGAGAGGGAAAGAGAGTGAGATTTACAGGAGAAAGAGAAAGGGGGAAAAGATAGGGAGAAAGAGAGAGATTAACAGGAGAATGAGAAAGAGGGGGAAAAGAGAGGGATAGAGAGTGGGAAAGAGCGAAAAGAGAGTGAGAGAGAGGGAAAAGACAGGTAGAGAGAGTGAGATTTACAGGAGAAAGAAAAAGAGAAAGAGGGGAAAAATAGAGGGAGAGAGAGTGAGATTTACAGGAGAATGAGGAAGAGAAAGAGGAGGAAAAGAAAGGGAGAAAGAGAGAGAGAGAGAGAGGCAAAGGAGAGAGGGAGAGATAGTGGGATATAGAAAAGGAGAGTAGAGATTAAAGGGGAAGGGATGGGAAGATGAAGAGATACCAGTAGATAAATAGAGAGAGGGAGAGAGAGAAAATGCAGCTTGGTTCAGCTGTAAACAAGGATCATGTATCATTTATCATACCTGTTTTCATCCTCCTGAAATTCATTCACAATGAACTCTACATGTCATTATACTAACTTCTATTTTTATCTGCTTGATCATGACAGACGCTGATAAAAAGTTGGAAGCTAATCAACTCAAGAAGAAGAAACCTAGTAGCAGTCTAAAAAGACACATCCTTCCCATACCTCTGAATGATGCAGGTAGGTCTAGAAGATGGATATCATTTTTCTGTCGAATCCCTGTTGAGAAGGGAAGATGATGGACCTGTCAGTAGAGCATGGGATCTGGGACCGGTTTCACAAAGCCTTTTTTCAATGACAAATGACAAAAATCAGTGACAAATTTGCTGATAACCAATTAGAAGCAAGGATTTCACTAGCTTATAACATAAACTGTCATTTGCCCCTGATGTCAAGTTTTGTGAAATGGGGCACTGGAAGTGGATGGATGGCATAAGAGGGAAAGATTTCATGGGAAGATATGGTGCAGAAAGAAAGCAGTAAGGTTGGGCTGGAATTCAAAGCTAAATCGTGGACAGTGTAGTACACCTGAATATGGGGCCAAGTCAAAAGTGGAATGTTGCAAAATGCATTGTTATTGTCAATAGTGAATTCTTCATTTGTTTGGAGGATGGATTGCATTTTGAAAGGAATAACAATGCACTTTTGACTTGGCCCCATATTCAGATGACCTGCACTGTCCATCATTAACATAATTATTACAAATAGGGCATTATTGTAAAGGGAAATAAACAGGCTTTTGAATGAAACCAATGTCAAATATTAATCAATAGTAACAAGATAGATATCAATGCTCAAACTTGAATTACATAACTTTTTTGCGGAGTTTAATCTTTCTCATAAAGCCACAATGCCCACAGCTAATTTTTTTCCGGGTACTAAATCTCAACTTAACTCAAATATCATTTATATTCTAAATGTCCATTGCAGGTCAACCGATCTACCCCATCGTCCAGGGCAGCTTGACTGTCCACTCCCTTGAAAGGTCCTCCCAGACAAAGTGACCTTTCACTCGGACCGATTCATCTACCCGGCCGGCTTCCATAGCACCCGTGTCTATGGCAACATGGAGGACCCCAAGAAGAAGTGTGTTTACACCTGCAAGATCATCAACTGTGAAGGGGAAGCGATAGTTAGTATACAAGTCAACATCATCATCATTTATTTTAGTCAGCATTTTCCCTCTTACTTTGGTTTACCGACTTTCGCACCATGATGACACTCCCTCCCTCTCCTTCTTCTTGTCTCGAGCATCCTCTTCATGTAGATCAACCTTACCTCTTTCTTCACCATATCTTGCCATGAAATCTTCGGTCTTCCTTTCTCTCTTCTGTCATCTACTTCCAGATCCTGCGCTCTTTTTACAGGTTCATCATCTTCCCTTCTCAACACATGACCTCCCCCTCCCATCTCATTCCACTTCTCAATACTGCTTCCATCACAGTTTCTTCCAGACCCAACCTTCCCATAAGCTCTCTCGTTGTCTTGTCATTAATTTATACAAGGAAATTCAGTATCAAAGATGTTAAAAATAATTGCGAGTTCTAGTATTGGAATAACATCTTGAGAGAGAGTAGTTAATAATATATGTTGCTCATATTGGGTATCATGCTGTAGATGGATTCATTTGGATCAATGAAAATCTAATTGGACTTACTAGAAATCACTTTCACGGAAGATTACATGTGATATATAGACTTGAAAGTATGGAATTGAAATTAACACATATTTTGCATTGTTTTGCATAATGTGGTTTTAAAAAAGTGATTTGAATCAGGGAAAATTTGACTTGTGCAACTTTGAGTCATGCAGAGTTAACTGTGCTTGCTTATCATTCCTATCTCATTGATCAGCAATTGTATATTTTCTACCAAATTGCAAGGCAGATGTCTTTCGTTTTCTAACAAGATGAAAAATGTTTTGTTTGTTTAATCTTGTCTTTAGTTTGAGATAAGTGATGACCAAGTACCTCCCACCGTCCTCAGCGCTAGCTCGGCTACGAAGTGCCATAGGAAGCTACTTCAGGCTGTCAACAAAGCATTGTAAGTGGCAATAATGTTGACTGATGCAAAGATGGAGAGAGATGTGTAGAGTTGGAGAAGGGGGTAGGGAAGTGAAGAGGAGGGGCTGGCAAGAGAGGAGATGGTTGGGGGACAAGTGATGAGGGAAGGGGAGTAGGGGGGAAGAGAGAATGAGTGGGGAGAGCAGGGAAGGGGGGGGGGTAGAACATAATTGACAAATTGCAGGACAGATCATATAACAGAATATTTGCAGCTTCTCCCAAACCTACATGTACTTTTCAAAAGCCTGTCATGATATGTGATGATGTTTGATGAATAGATGCACGGACACGCACAGCATATTGGTTAAAATTTTCACAGATTTTTCAAGTTTTTGAGTTTTGACCTACAAGTGAGGCGCAATGGCTCAGTGGTAGAGCAGTGGTCTCGTAACCGGGAGGTCGCGGGTTCAAAACAATTTGATGCACAGGTGTCCTTTGGTAAGGCATAAATCCCCATTACCAAGTCCCTCAGAGAGGATTTAAAACCGCCAGTCATCTGGCTGCTTACTTACAAGCATACACATAATTTCTTAGCAGTCAGGTGAAACAAACAAACCAACCGACTGAATACAGTGGAACCTGGTTAATACGAGGTCCATGGAAAATTACCTTGTTATATTAGGAATCTTGTTTTATCAGGGTAAAACAACTAAAGGATCTAAAGAGCTGGGACTAGCAAAGCACTCTTCTTATAACAGATACCTCATATATCAGAGCCGTTTATAATGAGGTTCCACTGTATAACATGGCATAACAATTCAATTCATTTAAATTCTGCTTTTCTCTTCAGTGGTGAGGACATCGTCAACGAGTCGCGGGATCGGTCCCAAGAGTTCTTCGGTTTCTCCCACCCCACAATCCAGAACCTCATCCAGAACCTACCCGGGGCCACCCAATGCATGGCGTACCGATGGCTCCGCTTCGAGGAGTGCAAGCCAGAGGAGAGAGAGAAGATTGCTCACTGGTACGAGAGCGACCCCACTGTCTGCTTCGAGGCACTCAGTAGCGCATACAAGAAAAAGATGGGTGAGTGACTGCTGCATTTGTATCTAATCTAAGCAAAGTGTATCATTAGAGGTCCTTGGCTTTGCAGTACGCATTGTGTGCTTAACTGAGACATGCATAGTGATTGTGGATGGAGAACAATCATGAGTTGAAATTGAGTTTGTGCCGAGTGTATCTGACTGCGATCAAACTCTAAATGCCTTTCCTTATTAAAGGGAAATCCAACCTTGATAGCAAACTACTCTAGAGGAAAGCAGAAAAGTAGACTGGTGAAAGTTTGCATGAAATCAGACAAAAAATGAGAAAGTTATGAATTTTTAAAAGTTGTAATCACTATAGGTATGGGCTCTTCAAATTGGCTGAATTTGTGGTGTCTTTGTGATGTAGTGGCAGACACTCTGCAATTTGTTCCAATGCATACAGACTCTAAGAAGTTCAATCCAAACCCCCTTCCAAAAAAGTTAGTGCGGAGCCATGCTTAGGCGATTATTTTATTGTACGAAATTGTCTCATGTAAGGTTCACGGTATTTATGAATTACAATACAATAAAATCAGAGCAAAAATCTGGTCATACGATTAAAACTTGCCTAGTTATCTTTTCATATCATAATTTGATTGCAACGTGGTTTAATTAAATTTGTAGATGAGAACCCCAAAAGGGCTCATGCATACACTCTAAAGGTTAAATCCGGACCCCCTTCCTTAAAGAAAATTAGTGTGAAACCCTTCCTAGGCGATTATTGACATTGACAGCGTTTATGAGCTCCAATACAATAAAATCAGAGCAAAAATCTGGTCATATTATTCTAAATTGCCTAGTTATCTTTTCATATTCTAATTTTTTTTTTTAAACATGGTTTACTTGAATTTCTAGATGAGAAGCAAGCTACAATTTCAGCATCCACATCTACCTCGACACCGCCCACATCATCAACATCAACAACCATCTCAACATCGATATCATCGACCACCTTGCCTGTGCCAGCAAGCACAACGTCGTCAGAGAGCCACAATCTGAGATCGTTGCTGACCTCGGCTCCCATTGTTACCATGCAGCAGTCGATATCAGCAAGGCTGGATAGCTTCTCGGGAGGGGTTGGAAATTAATATTAACTGTTTAAAGGGAAATCCAACCTTAACAGACAACTATTAAAAAGAAAGCAGAAGCAGACTGATGAAAGTTTGAAATAAATCTGACAAAAAAATACGATAGTTATGATTTTTTGGTTTAAAGTTGTAATCACTACACATATGGGGCTTTAAATTGGCTGAATCGGTAATGTCACTGTGACGAAGTGCCGGACTACTTTCCCCATTTGCTTCAACACAACAAATTATCATAATTTTTCAAAATGTATGATTCAGGAGGTCCTTTTCTTTTTAGAGGACCTATAATAATACCCGGTATGTGTTATTCAATTATACCTTGATCATAAATTCCCAATTTTCAGTTAAGATATGAATAATGCCGTTTAATTTTGTTATTGTTTTAAATACACAATGTACCTACATCATATGGTAGACAAGGCAATTCTTGTAAACTTTCATAAAACATGTGAAAGTGTATTTGTATTTATCTGTACTATATTTTTATACATGTACTTGTATATATATATTTACTGGTTTCAGGATTTATAGTAAATGTACATTGATTTATAATTTTCATTTTGACTAGCTTTGACATTGCATTAATATTTCAGAGAAAATGAAAAAAGAGAGGAGAGAGAAACACGAGAATCGACAGAGAGAGAATCAACAGAGAAAGAGAGAGACAGAACGAAAGCAGCAACAGACAGGGAGAGAGAGAGAGAGAAAGAGAGAGAGAGAACGTGAGATAAATAGAGCCAAACAGCACAATTCTGCTTCTAGTTTAACATGTATGAAATCTTTATTGGAGTAATTTTTAATTAAGTTTAAACATTTTGTGTGCACTAGCACATGTATTGTGAGAAAAAGTAATTTAGTTTGTTTAAAGAACAAAAACAATCTTGGCCGTATGAAATGTTCAAAGGGAAAAAGTAAATTCAGCCTGATCACAAAAGTGGAAAACATAGACATACAAGCTTTATCACTATACCAGAAAAACAAAATATAAATGCAAATGAGAGTGAGAACGTGCAATAAGGTAGAAAGCTGTAGAGCAGAGAGAGAAAGAAGCGAGGAAGGAGAGAGGGAGATGGGAGGAGAGGGAGATGGGAGGAGAGAGAGGGGGATAGAGAGAGGGGGAGAGAAGGGGGGGGGGGATCAAATAATAACTAGATTAGACACATCAGCAAAATAAAGAATAGGAAAGATATCAAGAGCTAATAGGATTACAGAACAGGGAGAAGAAAAAAACTAACCCTGCAAATTTTATCTATTTTCATTCTTGTGACAATATTAAAAACAAGGTCTATCATTTTGAAACAATGGCACTTGCTTTTAATGTAATGTGCATTCTACCATTCCCTGAGGGGCAAATGGAATACCGGTAATATGTAATAAGAATACCACATGCATTCATGTAGCATAGACATAATAGTAAGCAAATAATTACCGTTGGTGAAGGTGATGGGACAAACTATCACTTCCGAGGCGATCTGGATGTAGCTATCTTTCCGAAGCGAAGCTGAGGAAAGATAGCGTATTATACATTCAGATCACCGAGGAAGTGATAGTTTGCCATCGCCTGGAACCAAAAGGTGATTATTTGCTTTATATTCCACATCGGAAACATTTCACTTCTTCCGTCAGTTTAGAGCAACAAGTCATCAATTGACAGCTAGCTAGCAAGTGACGGTGTACGATACGTACAGTTCATGCAGTATGGTGGTGTGACCATAGCTCGCGCGTGATCAAAGTTCATGTACTAACACTAAAAGCACTTAAAGAGGAGAGCAATATGCAACGCAAAGTGCGTTGCACCCGGTAGATAGAACTACTATCTACCGGGTGCAACGCTTTACTGAAGATAGTAGTACTATCTAGACTGTGTAACGAACTTTTCTTCTCCCATCAATGATGGGCGAACTATCTTTCATCACTTTGATTTACTTTTGACCAATCGTAGAGCAAGATTCTTAGTATGTGGAATATAATATGAAATATACCCTTATTCACTTTAATATAAAGTACACTGTATGATATTGTTATAAGCTATCGTTATAAAGTACTCGCGCCTTCAAGGAATTTCTCCCTACCCATTTAGAAGTCTGCTTTCTGAAACTTGCTCTGTACACAATCGGGAATAGTACTGATTGCAAAAAAAGTACCTTCTTTCAAATCATAAGTTGTATGTAATACCTCAGTCACAGCAGCCAACAGATTCCAAACCAACTCATTTTTGCCCAGTCGGGCTAATGTAATATTTTGTTTGGTCTGTCGTCGGTGCGACTGGGGACTTGCAATCAATTTTCACGGATGTCCAACATTACAAACGATATTTAGCTTGACATTTTCACAACACAAATCCTCTTAGTCCATAACATAGTCATAAATGTTATAATGATCACAAATTATTGCACGATTCGGCATAAAATAAGGCAACAATGGTCCGAGAATGACAAGAATTACAAGACAAGGATTGCTCTGAGCTTGAGAACAAACAAACAGTCGCAATAATTAAAAGGTTCAATATCATAAATCTTGATATTAAGCAAGAGACTTTCCTCCACGAGAATATTAAACAACTGAGATGTAAAATTAGTTTAGGTATTCATCCTGGGATGTAAATTCCAACAAAGGTAATCTGCACTACATACATGTAATACCTACATGTACGAGGATTGTGTGTATACGCTACAGTCTATACACTCACACGCTACCTCCAGGCAGAGATCGTTGTGCAGGGAGCCATCAGGGTGGAAGGGTGTATAGCCATTACCTAACATGTGTTTCTTGTAGATATTTACACTACAGTTCACTGGAAATCATGCATAGAATACCAAGTGATCTTGTATATATATATATTAGGAGAACAACATGAAACTATATTTAACATATTTTTTTTCCCAATTTCCTTTTTTATACCAAAACTGTACCCGAGCTGTAATAACTAACTCCTGCCATGAAAGACTAATCTGGGATACATTTTAAGGACTACTTCATATATAATTCTGTAAGTGACAAAAACAAGTACTACATCATCACGTAAACCTACAAGTCTTAAGTATAATTTGTTCTATTAAAGAACACATTACTAACAGTATACATGTATAGTCCAAAGTTTGATGATCCCTAACACATTTTTTTCATAGATCACTATCACTCTTTTTGTACCAAGGATGAAGGAAACTCTTACTCTGGTTAATATTGTGTCTTTACGCCCTTAACTCCTTAAATTAGCAGCATCGTAATATCATCACATGAAAGATAGATCCCTTTGGCATACAAATACTACAATATATGTCTATTTCCAGGGCATAGGAAGAGTAAATATTGTAGACATGCTACACACCCATGTACTGTATGTATTGATCTGTCCAATCACTGCATCAGTATCAACTCATTTGATTGCCCATGTTTCGTGGTGTGTCAATAACTTTGAATCAAATCCCTGAAATGTACACAAGATGCATGAAACGAGCCCTTAAAAGTACAAGATGCATGAGCAGAAAAAGCAAACATATCTGCGATGATCAATTTTCCTTGAGCTTTTGACACCAATAATTTTCACACAGAAATTGACCAATAGAATGCGTAAATTGGCAACCTGTTGAAAAGCTCAAAATCATTGTTTTTAAACAAATTGACAATTTTCAACATGGTTTCTGTCAACATATAAACATTTCATATATACAAGTTTTTTTGAAAAACTGTAGCAATAAATGAACAATATTACTGTTGCCATTTTGAGGAAGATATAATGATCAATTTAGCCTTTCAGAGTTCTTGTCCAGAATCATGTAGCTAACTTGTTTTCATGTACACATCAAGGTGAATCGGCCCTGGTACACTGTAAGTAAATTCAAGGAATGACGCAATTTCACTTTCTCCTTTCCGCTATCTCCTCTTTAGCTGCTTCTAAGATAGGTCCCGCTCCTTTGTCAAAAAGACCTTTGGCAACGCTTACACCGAGAGCCTCCGCTTCCTGCATTGCATTCTGGGATACCCATGGTGCTATGACACTCGAGAAGAGCTTCATTTCTTTGGTTTCTGTGTCGAGGGAATGCTACGGGAAGAAAATAACAGATATTTTGTTCATGATAAGAATTCTTTACTTTCATTCATTACATGCATAAATCCCCTAGCAGCCATTATATTTCAAAGTAAATAGAAATAAAGCATGGTTGGAAAGCCAAGCTAGTAAAATTCTCCTCATATGCGATCACTACCATAAATCTCTGGGTATAAGACGCACCTGTGTATAAGATGCACCCCTACTTTTTAGAGAAGGCTGACAACAAAAATGTAAAAGATTTTGCTGACTCTGTAGGCAGCAAGCCAGATCCGTGTTTGAAAACCCACGCGGGAAAGGACCTTCATTTAACGAGGCGCAGTTGAAGGCGCTGATTTGTGCTTGTGAACTTGTCACAAATAATAGTAACAATGTCGTTTAAAAAAATAAAGATGACAGACAAATTTTCCTCAAAGTCCAAACAGAGATCCGGACATAGTGTGGTTCTAGTTTCCGAGTGGTGAGTCAATACCCTGTGTATGACTGAGCTGCGAGACATTGCCAGGTGCAGGGGCATAATTCGACACTTACAAAAAATATTTAAAAAAAAAATAAATAAATAAATTTGAGCCTGTGTATAAGACGCACCCCTGACTTTCAAATTTTTCCAGCGGAAAAAAGGTGCGTCTTTAATACACAGAGATTTACGGTAGTTCAAAAGGTTGATCATCCCATGCTAAAACTAATTGATTGATTTTATTGCCACAAAAAAGTACCGAACATGCAGCCCAAGGGCTGAAGCTATTATTTTTAAAAATATTTTAAACTATGTTTTAAATAATGTCTCAAAATGTCAATAAATTCTGTAGTAAATGTGTTTTCCAGCAAATCATACAGGATCTGTTGGCATGTTTAGACATTTTTTGCTCTTGTTTTTAGTAAATTACTTTTTGATTTACTCATTTTCTTAACATTTCGCTGGTTAAAACAACCTATCTATATACAGTGTAGCATGACAAGTGTTTTAGAAGTTAACATCAGTTTACCTGTTGATACTGATTTCTCTTATTCACCTTAGGCCTATTAAAGTACACAAATTATTTTGTCCCCTTTACCAGAACCTCAACCTTTTCTTTCAAATTGGCTATTTTTCTATAATCACCTCTTGCGTTAATTCCCGAGGGAGTGTGATTGATTTCTCTTCCTCTCGTAGTTCCGATCCATCCAGGCTTAGTACTGATGCATTTAGTGTCAACTAGAAAAACATCATCATATGAGAAAAGAAGCAATGAGAAAATCTTATTAGATCAAACAGTTTCAACTTGAAACTATCTCAATGTTTAGACCTTAAAGGGAGACGGTAGTCAGTTCCCATGTACAGTAGGTCATAATTTGCTGACACCAGACTTGGTGAAAATACCATTCATGGGATACAAATCTTGCAGACAGCAAACCCGTGGTCCCATCAACAAATACCCCCTAGTCTCTCGGGAGAGTCTTTGGGTGAGGGAAATGTAAGATATTGACTTTTCCATATTGGGCGATTGGTGGGAATGCAAAGCATTACATAAGGCCTGTTGGTCCTATTGAATATTGAAGGCTCATCCTGGTGATTGACAAAACCTGTTATTGGGTAAACACCCAAATGGTGTCGAATTCCCTATGAAAGCCCCCTAATGTCCATCTTTAAGGCAACAATAGCATGCCATTTCTGCATTATGGAATTATACAATCTATGATTAAAGGTTACTCCATTATTATAAAGACCTTAGGATTTTTCTTCTTTATAGTATGGTAAGTCTTTATATCTGCCAATCTGTCATAGCGAAAATGAGGAATCTATTTCAATAATTCAATGAACATGAATGCACTGTCATTCATCTTCCATGAGAATAAACTGCACTACAAAGTTATCAATTTCTATTGCAAGAGAAAACAACGTATCCATTCTTTGTCCAAACAAATTGCATGACTCTCAAATCATTTGGTAGGATTTACTGCCAATGGTACAAAAGAGATTGAATTTCCACAGCAAACAATAAAATCATTCCACCAAAACAATAGAAAATGCAGAAGAAAAAAAAAAGGGAAACGTAGAGTATTCCTTAAACTACGAGAGAACAATGCAGTAAACACCTGTTTCTCTGATTTATTTGATACTAAAAGGGTCAGTCTTGCTTATAAATCTAGTTACTTTTGTATCATGCAATGTCGGCTTTCTCAAATATAAGTGTACACTGCCTTACTATCCGCTTGTGTGTTGCATGAATTTCTTATGTTACATGTGTTATTAATAGATTAGTGATACATAACATCATCTGAGCAGCAGGCAACCCATTTGATTGGCTTATTTGGGGACTCTCCTTACAGGGACTGCTGGTATGAACGGCTGTCAAAATTATCTGTTGATAGCTGAACTGGCTCTTGTTTGCAATCGCACATTATATCCCCCAACAACAACAAAAAAAATACCTTATTGTCCTCTAGTTCTGAATGTACAGCAACAGGCGCACTACAACCGCCCTCTAGAGTTTTTAACAGCCCCCTCTCTGCTATGCATCGTAACAGGGTTGGAACATGGTTGAGTGGTCTTAGAAGTTCATGCATCCGTCGATTCTTTGTCTTTATCTCGATGCCGAGTGCTCCCTGGCTAACGGAGTACTTGCAGATGTCTGGCTTCAGAATCTGTGAAAATTTGGTAGAAAAATTTAAATTATACATGTATTTATAATCAAGAAAGTAATGGCTGTAGACATAAATGTTCCCCATGAAAACTAACACTGTATTATTAACACATATTCTACTAAAATTTAAACCCCGCATTAGGTTTAAGCTTTTGTATCAAATCGGATTTAACAAGGAAGTTGGTCCGAGGTCTAAGTTTTCCTTTTTAACATTTGATCTTCGACCCCAGGTCAGGTTTAACCGAATTAGTGGAATATATGTAGATCATTGTGGTAATGTAATTTTAAACAAAAAGAGGTCAGAAAGAAGAAAAAGAGTTGTCTATAGATGTAAAAAGTAGCATCAAACATTTGGAATGCATTAAGGGAGCCAATAAGGCATAAATTAAAGTCAAACCTAGAAAGGCCACCTGTCTACAGTGGCCACATGTGTGTGTTTCCCTTGGTTGGCCTCAATAGACAAGTTCGACTTTATATCATAATGATCCACTCCATGTGACCAATGATTGATATGGCACTCTGACCGTACTACATAGCTGCCTCAAACAAAACTTTCACTAAGTATCTGTATGCTTAGATTCAGAGTAATGTGTCCCATAAAATATGCTCCTCTCATTTATTACCGGGTACATAAAAAATGAAAAATGAATGTTTGCGATACTCAAAACAACCATTAGTTAATAGTCATATTGACAGATTTTCATTATTGGATAAATAAATGGAAATGTTGTATGGGACACATTGCACAGTGTCACCCTGTAAAGTGATGTCAAATGTCTATTGTTCCCTTCCTGGGGACCTAGTGACGAGTTATTCCATTAACCTTTTATTAACACACACACACACACACACACACACTCTCTCTCTCTCTCTCTCTTTCGTCTTCTAATTTTATGTAGTGTGCAGCTTTGTTTTGTCTTGTTTTGTCTTGTTTTGTTTTGTCATGTCTTGTTTATTTTGTCCTGTTATTAATTGTTTCGTCATGTCCTGTCTCATCGTATTACGTCAGTTTCCTGTCTTTTGTGTCCCGTTTTGTAATTCTTTTCTTTTGTATATTTCGATTGCGTGGAAACTAAAAAGGGTTTATGAAAATATGTTATTGTATTATATCTATTTTACTGTGATTATTTAGACACTTTAAAATGATTTATGAAAATAATGTTCATATTATATTTATTTTTGGGAACCTACAAAAACAAGCTATGCTTTCCAGTAGGTTCCTGTTTCATTTCATAATTTTGTACTTTGTCAACTATGTTCTTTATTGTGTGATATGAAATGAAATAAATTCGACCAGTCAATCAATGAATGGACTACAATACTTGGAATCCAGTCAGCATACATTACTTGTTGCTATGTTGGACAAGCCTTGGGCAAGCTTTCAGGTTGTCAAGAACAACCTTAGTTTAAAGAGTATGCATAAAGTTTTGATATGTTAGTAAACCGGTCTATTGCAGTGAGTGCATACCTGACTTATTCTGTGTTCCCATCCCATCCTCATCAGACCCGCCACAGCCAGGACCAATCCATCATAGACCTGGCCCTCATCTAGCTTTCTCAGTCTGGTGTTCAAATTACCTCTCTGTTTAAGTAGTGGTTAAGGATTTTAAACTCAAGCTTTTGTGTATTAACTTTTCACATAAGTATTTTCTTATTATATTTACAAACAGCAGAACAAAAACTTATGACATGAAATAGGATGGATGGCAAACAAAACAAAGAAGAAGGAAAATTATGAGCGTTTTGGCTTGTATTTAATGGGGATTATTGTCCTCCATTTACAATTTACATAATTATATCTTTTAACATTTCTTTTTAACATTTGATTTTCATTTCATGTTCTTTATTTGCTTAAAATTTAATTAAAGCTCATATGATAAAAGTCAAGGTTACAAAATTGAAGTTAACATGATATAAACAACAAACAAACAGAGTTAAGTTGTATTTGTTTTATAACATTTGATATAATTCATACATATTAATTTAGATAATTACCAAAATCGATTCATCAATTATCTGCTCTGCATACTGGCTTCAACTACTGGAACAGACAGTGGATAGCCAAAGTCTACTGTTGTCACAAGTAAAGAGAGGTGTACCATAAAAGCAGAAGTCAAGATTTTTGATAAGCGTACACAGAGTTCACGTGGTGGAGTCCAGGGCTATTTTTGTGTTCCCTATTCTGTGTATTTTCTGCTGTCAAATTGTGATTAATCTCTGTTCCTTCATCGTTGAATGATAAATACAGTGATCAAAATACACATTTTCTTTTTGGTTAAAGGATACAACATCTTTGAAGACAAGATGGGGGAATTTTCTCTTCAGCTGGGCCACTCTCCGGACGGAGCTTGTTCCTAGCACACTGAACAACAAAACAATAGATCAAAAGGAATGAAATGGAAACAAGACAAATGCTACTGCGTCTCACGTATGTCTCGGCCCTAAATTCAGTAAAAGAAATTGATGGAATTATTCTTGACATATCTAGATGAAAACAAAAAACCTATAAACAAATGTCAACTGACGACTTTGATCTTGACCTACTAGTCCCAAAATGTAATTGACCTCTATGACCTTTGAACATTGACCTAGTTACCATTCTACAGTGTCTTTTGCCTGTCGTATCTCTTTTATCCTCCCTCGAAGCTTTCTACTCATTTTCTATACATTATACTTAATTCAGCTAATCTACCGCATACAGTACATGCAGTTTTGTAACACACTCTTCAGCTTCTATGAATCTTAATTACTTTTAATGTAAATGTGAAACAAATAAACTTCAAACTTCAAAGTTGATAATGAAAACGTGTTCCGGTAAAGTTTTGTTGATTTTTTCATGGCGTATGATCCAAGACTAACCTGCCCTCTTTCATTGTCTCGATGCTGATTCCTGTTAGCTTTTTGTGAAGAACTAGAGCGTCATGTGGATCCTCCCTCCTAGGATGAAAATCAAGAATGAAACAGGTGTGATAAAAAATGGCATTCTTCACAGTAAGACGTACAAGCAATTTAAAACTTTACAGTCAAATTCTCAGATTGATAGATTCTTTAAATGGAAATTCTGTAATTTAGATAAGGAACATAATTCTGAAATTTAAAGAGTAGCTGAAAACAACAAACTCCCATATAAACTGTACCATACATCTAAAAGCAAACAGCTATAGAGGATCGAAGAGCTAACGTCATATTCGCTCGTCTAGGTTACTGGTTCTAAACAACAGAGCCTGCGCATGAGGTTCACCGTGTAGTCATTCAATCAACTGGCTGGGGCAGGGCGAATTCAGCTTTGGTGTTGATGTGATCGGCACACCGTTGTTTAGCACATAATTGTTTGGAACCAGCAACCTTGACAACTTGGCCAGTGTGACGTCACACTTTGGTACTCTATTGGACTGGAAATCATTTTGAATAGAATGATTTATTTGGGGAGGAAAAAAGAATACATTCACATACTTTACAGCCAAAGACTGCATCACTGAGAGTCAAAGCAATTAAAATAAAACGTTCAAATAAGCAAATCCAGACTACATTTGCGCAGACTACCAATCCTCCCTACCAACCATTATCCTCTCCTATTATAGGGTGGTATTAATATGTATTAATACAGGAAATGGGCAACATCAAATTAAGTAATCAACTACCGGTAATACAAATAAAGAGTTAGTCCCAAAAAAAATGAAATAAAATATTAAATATATAATATCTAGGGTGAATGAATTAATACTTTCTTTCTAATGAGAAAATAAACATTAAAAAAATTTCTAGTACAGACCAAATAAGAGACAACCTCATAAAATATGTTGCATAGTTGCCATTTCATGCTGGATTGATTTTCTCTTTTCAGCTTCCATTACAGCCAACTTAATATCAGGCTGGACTTCCCCTTTCAGGTACCCCCCTTTACCCTAATCAAATGCAAGGTACAGTGACAACTGCTTTAGCGACTACATGTATAGAAAGGCCATCTGTTTATCAATGACCACATCCCCCCTGGAATAGAGTTTCTCATTTCTCAGTAAACAAGTACCTGTACATAACAAATCACCTGCCTATAAAGACCACTATTCTTGTCTTTCTTGACCGGTCTTTATAGACAGGTTTCACTGTATTTCTCCCTTACTCGCAAATGGCTCCTATGGCCATATCGGAGGGTAACTTTGATGGCATGTCCTTGAGGGAATGAACGAGCATGTCGACTTCATCTAGAGCCAGAGCCTTCTCTAGCTCTTTGGTGAATAGGTTGGATTCTCCAATAGAGGCTAGGGGCTTGTCCTGGATGTGATCCCCTATGGTCTCCATGGTAACTGAAACAGAAAATAGGAATGTCATTTTCATTGCTATCATCATAAAAATAAGTTTTTATGATTATTATTATCATTATCATTGTTATTACTTGTATTGTTGTTGTTCTAATTATTATTACCATTATTATTATTATTATTATCATTATCAATATCATCATCATCATTAGTAGTATTAATAGCTGTAGTAGCAGTAGTAGTAGTAGTAATAGAAGTAGTAGTAGGAGTAGTAGTAGTAGTAGTAGTAGTAGTAGTAGAAGTAGTAGGGTAGTAGTAGTAGTGGTGGTAGTGGTGGTGGTGGTAGTAAGTGGTAGGAGATGGTATTGGTGGTAGAGTGGTGGGATGGTGGTGGTAGTGGTAGTGGTGGTGGTGGTGGTATTGGTAGGGTGATGTTAGTGGTGGGAGTGGTAAGATTGGTGGTGGTGGTGGTGGAGTGGTGGTAGTGGGATGGTGGTGGTGGTGGTAAAGTGGTGGTGGTGGTGGTGGTGGTGGTGGTGGTGGTGGTGGTGGTAGTGGTGGGATGGTGGTGGTGGGAAGAGTGGTAGTGGTGGTGGTGGTAATGGTGGCGGTGGTGGTGGTGGTGGTAATAGAGTGGTGAATTGGTAGTGGTGGTGGTGGTAGTGGTGGTGGTAGTGGTGGTGGTGGTGGTGGTGGAAATTGGTGGTGGTGGTAGTGGTGGTGGTGGTGGTAGTGGTGGTGGTGGTGGTGGTGGTGGTGGTGGTGGTATTAGTGGGTGGTGGCGGTGGTGGTGGTGGCAGTGGTGGTGGTGGTGGTGGTGGTGGTGGTATGGTGGTGGTGGTGGTGGTGGTGGTGGTGGTGGTGGTGGTGTAGAGTAGTAGGATTGGTAGTGGTAGTAGCAGTAGTAGTAGTAGTAGTGGTAGTAGTAATAGTAGTAGTAGTATAGTAGTAGTATTAGTAGTAGTAGTAGTAGTAGTAGTAGTAGTAGTAGTAGTAGTAGTAGTAGTAGTAGTAGTACAATGATCATGATGACGATAGTAATGATGATGATCATGATAACAATATGATTACAATATTTATAAAGCTACAGTATCATATTCATCTTTAGAGATGCTTCAATTGATTTTAATTTCTTGCATATTACATGTAGATGAGAGAAATGGATCAATAACACTATATGTTAAAGGGTTGGTAAAATGTAAAACAGTTGCAGTAAAAATGTAACAAACTGTGCGATTCATGAAAATGTCCACTGCAAAATTAATGAATCATTTTCAATTCAATGTGTCAAATCAGTATCAATACTGCTCTTCATATGGGCCCTGCAACCCCAGCATAGCCAGGTATCCATTTAATACACCTAGGTCGAGAGTGACAAATGTAGGCAAACCCCTTGTCTGAGGATGTAATCACCTAGCACGGATTGAACCCAGAATTTTGTGTATGAGAGTCAAGAGCCTTCATCAATATTCCAAAGTGATCTCAGCACTGAAATTCTCCATTTTCCAGCAGTATTACCAGTCTGTGAAAGTTTCCAGTCATTATTATTATTATTATTATTTTTTTTTTTTTTTTTTGGGGGGTTGGTAGGCCTACAATTTAATGCCCTGCTGGCTTTCAGGGGAGAATGCAAGATATACTTACCTATCTTGAATTCAGTCTCTGGATGAACTTTCTGCAACATTTCTACTACATGATTGGTTTGTATCATGGCCAGCTGAAAAAATATAAGATAGAAAGAGAAATTAACTAGTTGACCATAAACAAAATTTTATATATGTATATGTATTATACAATCACTCACATATTTCATGTTTAGGTTGCTTAATTTTTTCAACAGTTTTCTGTTAAAAAAATATATCTGAAAAAAGGATCGATAGAAGGTGATTAGAGCAAGCAATGAGATTTAAAAACAAATATTTGTTGTGTTCTTTCCTCAGAAATGCATCTTCACTTTAAATCTTGACTAAAGTATATTCACATTTTTACACAGATCTATAGATGAAGAAAATATATAACTATTCAAGAAATTTGTAATTTGAATGTAATGGTACGGTGACGAGAAAAATTATTGCAATCGGAGGGGTGATGAAGGGATGAAAAGAAGGAGATTCGCAGAAACTTAAAAGTGAAGTTGAAGACCAGCCTTTATTTGAAAATGAAGAAAAATCAATATCTGTTCACTACTGAGGATGCCCGGCCTGCCTGCATGTGCAGGCGCATTACGACTTCTTTTGAAGTCTATTAGGGGCCAGTTTAATGTACAAGTCCACTCCACTGAAAAGTTGAGCTGATTAGATAGACAAAAATCTAAAAAGCCCAAATATAACTTGGTTTTGGAAAATGGTGCTCAGATTTATTTTTAATAATTTTTTTAATGAGCAAAAACAAGTTAATGATCGAGTCGGTTGTGACGTAGGGTCCTCACAACACAGATTCGTAATGTAACCAAATTTAATGCATACGTCTTTGTGAAGTGCCTCGATACAAACTATTTCATTCACCTGATAAGAATAATGAAACACTATTATTCTTATCAGGTGAATGAAATAGTTTGTATAGAGGCACTTCACAAAGACGTATGCATTAAATTTGGTTACATTACAATAGCCTATTGTCAGAATGTATACCGCTGGCACTTTCGTTGTGAGGAGCATACGTCACATCCGTACAGCAATATAAATGTTTTGCTCGAAATACCCGAAACAAAAATCGCTCTTAAAAATCACCTGATTGAAGTACGCCCGTGATATTTGGCAGTTTTAACCTTTGATTTATTTACAACATGTTATAATTTTTGAAAATCGGAGTGGACTTGGGCTTTAAGCAATATCATTTGATTTACACATTTCTTCTTTGTTTTGTTTCTTTTAATTGAGGAAAGGTAAATGAAGTGAATTTTTTTTCTTTTCTGAGTAATATTATATTACTTTACGTTATTAGCGACTAGTTTAGTAATAGTATACAAAGGTGCACACTGCACACACAGAGTTCGTTAAATTTAGCGAATCCCTGCCTTTTTACACTTATTACTTTGATCGTAAAGTAAGTATCAAATTGGCAACGCATAGTCATAGACATTTTTTTTTGTGTATACCGCGTGTCTTTGCGTTTCTGCCAGAACCTACACCGTGAACTCTCGTAAGAGGTCAGTGTTTTTGTAATGTAAATCGCACCTTGACTTATTCGACTATTTTTGCTTTGCCAACTCAATATTAATTTTTCAACAAAAGCTATTTATTAGTCACTAAAAGGCGCAGGCAGGGCTAGGGCGTTGGGCGTTGTGGCGTGCGCCTGTAATCCAGCTAATAATGGAAGTTACAAACTGATTTAGCTGAGGACGCAGGTTCAAAACTGAGTCCTGAGTCACGACTCACGTCTTTCTGATGGTGACGTTAAACTAGTAGAGTAGAGGAGGGAGTTTTCGGCCACTTAAGGCAAAATCCTATTTTTGGACTCTTTACTTCCTATTTATTATTTTTTTTGTTCAAATCATGAAGCCAATACTATTATTATTCAAACAAAAAAAGAATCCCAGAAAAAATCATGAACTGCCATGGCAATATTGATTTTCATTTTCACTGTTTCGGCGGTAGTTTTCGGCCTAGCGAGGCAGTTTTCGGCCTCATGTACAAAATCAATAGGGAGCGCGCGCCGTGCGTTCGCTCACTTATCTATAGGGCGTGCGGCCAGAGCACGTAATCCCCCGCATGGCCGAAAACTTCACCCGCGGGTGCCGTGATCAGAAATTGGAATCTAAACTATACAGAGATACGGCGCTATAGTATCCGACTGATAGGATAACATACATGCGGTGAGAAACATTTGAGCTTGCGATGATCAAAAATCTGACTCTAAATCTGAAAAATACTTGAAATACAGCTCATTTTATGGGACCCATATTCCTTACAGACACGCGTAAGATATTCCATTTTTCAGATTAGGGTAGCGGGACCGCCGATGACATCGCTAAAATGTGATATTTAAGGATACATTTTCCTTTGCAAATGTGGTTCTCCGGTGACTCTGCCATGTTATTGTATGTGTGTGATATGTGATATGCTGTTAATTATGCAATGTATCTTAAAGGATTTTACCATGCATCCAACGGACCGGCCGAAAACTGCCTCCTCTACTCTATTATAAGTAAAGGTCAGTCCCCAGACGTAATGCACCTGTCAATTGTATGACCCACCCCATGGACCCCGGGGAAGGTGCGTCATGGTTGGGTCATTTACCATCAAGGTGTGACTCAGGGTACCGTCATTTTACTCCTATGGTCAGTCACAATATTGACGGTGGGGTGTGTCGATGTCAGTCACTTTACATAGGTGCGTCACTGAATAAAGTACAGTGTATTCACGGCCGCTAGCGAAGCCCGCAAGCTCGCTAGCGCGGGTGTACTTCGTGAAGTCTAGTCCAACCAAAATGCCGAGTCGGCAAACTTTGCCCCAAATATTTTAATATTTATATTTGTTAGAATCTCGTAAGCGATTCATTATTTTGGCATTTTACTTTCAAAAAGAAAATGTCAACTTGCTCAAAGCGGGATTTTAATTTGGAGTCACCTATTAAACAAAATTGGCGCCGATTCGTTCCGATCGAAATCTGAGCGCTGCAATCCCGACGGTCGCGGCAGAAATGCAATGCGATTGAATGTCCCATCGGAAACAAGTCGCCACTGATTTTGTTGCGCGATTTCAAATTAAAATCCCGTTTGAGTAAGTTCAAATTTTCTTTTGAAATTTAACTTGCGGAATAATAAATTGTTTAATATAGTCTATAGCATATACTTACGAAATAATTTAAAGAAAATCTGCCGACTGAGCAATAACAAAAAGAAGACTTGTCTTGGGGCCAAGGCAAATGCAAATAAAATTGTCAGCCGTGGCGGCGCGACTGGTCAGTTCACAGTCAAGCCTCACACAGGCCAATACCCGGGTTTGATGATCTGCGATCGTGATTTCTGTATATTTTAGGCCCTACTTTCCATATTTTTATAGATGCCATTTTACCACGAAATATTTCTGATCCAAATCTCTCATATTTCGGCACTACTTTCCATATTTTTATAGATGCCATTTTACCACAAAATATTTCTGATCCAAATCTCTCATATTTCGGCACTACCAACCTTGTGTCATTTTACAAAGTAGAATTGTGGAACCCATACTCGTTTGATGTTTTTATCTCATTTTTCTGACCTAAAACGCGCTCAACCGTCTGGGAGGCACAAGTCTGCCCCTCCCTCCCCTTCTACAGGCGTGCGAGTTCAAACAACGCCAGGGGCAAGTGCAAAACCTATCAAAATGATGAAAAAGAGCGAGAATTTTAACTTTTCGGGGCGAAAAAGAAGGAAATTACCCCATTTTGCCTGGCTTTGTGCACTATTTTGCGCTTCTGGTGCTTCTTCCCCCTTTTTTTAATTTCGCTCTCTGAAAGTGGCGCCCAAGCCCCCTCCGCCGGCTGTTTAATACGCCACTAGGGGAAATAAAACTGAATAGATATCATGCTGTGAAGGTGATTTAGAAAGAGATCAACGGTAGGAGCCAATTGTTCAATCTTTCTAGGGGTTATTAATATAGTGAAATAGACTGAAATAATTTTATTTTGCTGAAAATCAATGTGTTCTTGCAAGCAATTGCCAAATTAAAGAGCAAAATTAACGCGCTGGTCACCGTAACACGAACAATGCAAGTACTATTACTTACGATCATACTTATAATACGATCTTCAAATTGATTTGTAATTGGCACTTAAATTTGTACTACTAACTTTCAGCTCAGCACTCGACAAGCTACAGACAATTTTTTCGCATAGGAAAGCACATGTATCGCAGATCGCCATGCGGTTGGTTTTCTGTGGGTTCAATACGTAGTGATCGGACTGAAGTAAGCGGCGTTTTAAATGCGCTTTTACGTTCGCAGCATCTTACGTGCCTTGAAATGTGTATGTAAAAGCCAGACATTGCGCAGTGCAGCGAAACAAACTCATCCATGTGATGAGTGTGAGATCCAAGTGACGTACCGCTGTGCATCACCATCGCGCATTTAATAAAAAGACTTGAAGAAATATGAAACAAATCTGACCGTACGTATTCTGTATTTTACTTTGATTTTGATAATAGATCTAGAGCGTATTAATGATAGATTTCAGAAAAGGGAATATTATATAAAAACAAGGGCATTTTATGGCAAAGCCCTGCACCACCATCCCAGTAGATCTATCGTAGATGTCTACTAGAAAACAGAAAACATTGTGCGTGCGGTGCAGGTGGGGAACGGTATTGCAACAACAAACGAGTGCTCGTGCCTGGAAATGAGATTAGACCCCGATCGCAAATCAGGAAAAACACGTTCTGTATCATTTCGACCATGTCGAACGTGCGTCAAAATGACAGTCAAAATCAACAACTGGTGCGTCATAATTTTGACCGAGGTACCGTCATTGGTAGCCTGAAGTTCGTCATAGTTTTGCCGCATATGTGCGTCATGGTATAGTAAAATCCGACGCACATTAGACAAGTGACGCACCATCCCCGGGGTTCATGGGGTGGGTCATACAATTGACAGGTGCATAAATAATCATATCTGAAATTCTGATTGATACACGTCTGTAAAAACCCAACACACACACACACACACACACACACAGGGCGGAAATAATCTTTTCAGATTGGACAGCCTTAAAATCCAACAACAACCAAAACAACAAGGCAAACCCGGACTTTAGTGCCCAGCTGAAAATCTCAGTTTATTATGGATTTAATATCAATAATATTAATTATGCTAATATATGCAAATATAAACATACCAAAACTTGATGATTTTTAATCATTTGACGTCATAAAAAGCAATTTTAAGCCAAAAATAGCAGCAAGTAGGGGATCTCTCTTTGCTTGATGCGAGATACTAGCGAACTGAAATAACCGAATAAAAACTATGGTGAACTAAAAAAGAAAAGAAAAATCAAACCACCTCTGAAATTACCTTTGAAATGTTTATTAATTTTTTCTTCCGATATGCGCACATGATAGGGGCAGGTTGGGATGGGATGGGGGTGCTCAATAGTCGCCAAATTTGGGGTAAAGGGCAACTGGCCTTGGGGGCTAAATTTATTATTTACTTATTTTTCTTTGTAATCATTTTCTAATTTTTTTCGGGTGGCTCTTTTCTTTATTCTGCTTCTTCTTTCTTTCTCACCAGATATGCACGAAACATTGGGGTTTGAAGAGATGACACCCCTTCCTGATGGGGCGCCAAATTTAAGGGTTATTTTAATCTTTCTTTCTTTTTCTTAAAAATTAAAATAACCCTTAAATTTGGCGCCCCATCAGGAAGGGGTGTCATCTCTTCAAACCCCAATGTTTCGTGCATATCTGGTGAGAAAGAAAGAAGAAGCAGAATAAAGAAAAGAGCCACCCCGGAAAAAATTAGAAAAATGATTACAAAGAAAATAAGTAAATAATAAATTTAGCCCCCAAGGCCAGTTGCCCTTTACCCCAAATTTGGCGACTATTGAGCACCCCCATCCCATCCCAACCTGCCCCTATCATGTGCGCATATCGGAAGAAAAAATTAATAAACATTTCAAAGGTAATTTCAGAGGTGGTTTGATTTTTCTTTTCTTTTTTAGTTCACCATAGTTTTTATTCGGTTATTTCAGTTCGCTAGTATCTCGCATCAAGCAAAGAGGAGATCCCCTACTTCGCTGCTATTTTTGGCTTAAAATTGCTTTTTATGACGTCAAATGATTAAAAATCATCAAGTTTTGGTATGTTTATATTTGCATATATTAGCATAATTAATATTATTGATATAAATCCATAATAAACTGAGATTTTCAGCTGGGCACTAAAGTCCGGGTTTGCCAACAACAATACGTCAATAGGGCCGAGATCGAGACGGTTCGGTAAATTCATCGAATTCTGTGCGTGCGCCTTGAGGCTAGCTAAGTGGGCGTGTCTACACGCACATAAATCTAGACTAATTTTTGAACAGCAAAAATTTACACATGTGGGACTAAACTAAAAATATCATATTTACCTCGCTCTTTCTTGAACCTACACGAACAATTTCCATTTTATCAGCCATTCTTCACAATGGATGATAAAGATCCAAATCACTCGCAACGGTCTTGAGCTGTATAAAGCGAGTTTTTCTGTAGATCTGTGACAATTTGGGCATAATCTGATAGCGATTTTCACTTTTCTCAAAATGTTATCACACGTGCATTGACCTTCGACCCGGAAGTTGTATCCGATTGCTTTACGGTATATAGTTTTAAGGAAAAAAATGTAGTTCTATATATTGTCCAATACATGATATTATCAAACTCATACACATAATCATTACCTTAAGTACTTATAGAAAATGAGAGAAGAGTATGTTTTGTTCACACGAACCGATTTGTGGTCTGTAGATCAAGAAAGAAGTGTAACTATTTCGCATATTCTTCCGCCTAAGGCGTGATCCGTCTCGATCTCCACATCAGTACGTGGCCCCATCATACGTGTAGCTAACTGGACAAAATTTGCGCTTAGGACAGTGATATTGCCGTTTTATTCGTCAAGGATACATATTAAGAAGATGGTATGACAGTTTTAGCTAACTTATCATTAGTAGCAATCGGAAAAGTGTGATGAATTATTGAAATGTATATTTTAAATCTAATAAAGATGACTCCATTCGAGTTTTTTTTAATGATTCTGTCACTCTGTCATTTTGTCAATATTACTGCACACAGTCAGAAATCGACACTGCATTCCGAATAGCATTGCCATTGACATTAATTGCAGTGGCCTGAATTATGTTGAAACTAACCTAGCAAATTTCTTGTAAGTAATCTTGTGTTGTATGCCACAATGAAGCAAATCCTTGAGCTGTATATACATGTAGGTTATTTAGAGCTATTTTAACAGATTATTACTATTACTAGTGCAGTGCCAGTGAGACCTCAGTAGCGCAGCTCAGCTTAGACCGAAAGCTTCAGTCTCTGATATCGACGGTTGTTCCGCTGAGATTGCATCTGGCTCCTCTGACCGCCTCTATACATAGACTGAAGTACGGCGTATGGGGTAGTGTGCGGAACGAATGGTTCGGTTCGGCCGGACCGCGATGAATGAGATATGCAACGAGATTTTCACTTTTTACGTCTTCATATATCCACTTTGGCTGCAATTTTACACTGGATCTTTTAAAAAATTAAAAATAGCACAGAAATATCTACTTTGACTTACGATAGCTTGCTCATTTAGATCCTATATTAATGATTAATCCGAGAAAGTCTTGTAGTCAACAAGATTTGTTGTCAGCCATCTTGGTTTAAGTTGATGAATATTCATTTTTCTTTTCGAACGTCCAATAGCTACGTATGAGTCAGCACGGCTTGAGCCGGTGATGTTTGAATATTCATAAGCCCAATATCAAACACGTGCTCTGATTGGCCATTGGGCTTGTTTTGGTCGGTTGACCCGAAATATATCGGGCGGGTCATGTCATAGATTACCAGTTCGAATGCATGAACGTACCGTTTCCTTGGTTCTGAGATAAAAATTGGATAATTCATATACGTAAGTCCGTAAATTTTGCATTTAGAAATAATTCATTAAAAAATTGATAACTGTACATAGGAGAAAAATAGACATAGTATTTTTGTATCTGATTTATAAATCAGAAAATTAGATCTAAATAAGGAAAATCGTGGGAGAAAGTTTCGGGTAACAAGTGCTGCACAATCGGCTCAATCTCTCCCCCCGTTGCGAGCCGTATTGGTTACCGTCTGTGTATGGGGAATGTCAACAAATGTCAGTTTTATTAAAGAATGACCCATACCAGACGGTTATTTCTGTCTAAGCTCAGCTCAGCTTAGACCGAAAGCTTCAGTCTCTGATATCGACGGTTGTTCCGCTGAGATTGCATCTGGCTCCTCTGACCGCCTCTATACATAGACTGAAGTACGGCGTATGCAGTAGTGTGCGGAACGAATGGTTCGGTTCGGCCGGACCGCGATGAATGAGATATGCATCGAGATTTTTCACTCTTTACGTCTTCATAGACTATATCCAATTTGGCTGCAATATTACACTGAATATTAATTAAGATGAAAAGTAACACAGAAATATCTACTTTGACTTACGATAGCTTGCTCATTTAGATCCTATATTAATGATTAATCCGAGAAAGTCTTGTAGTCAACAAGATTTGTTGTCAGCCATCTTGGTTTAAGTTGATGAATATTCATTTTTCTTTTCGAACGTCCAATAGCTACGTATGAGTCAGCCCGGCTTGAGCGGTGATGTTTGAATATTCATAAGCCCAATATCAAACACGTGCTCTGATTGGCCATTGGGCTTGTTTTGGTCGGTTGACCCGAAATATATCGGGCGGGTCATGTCATAGATTACCAGTTCGAATGCATGAACGTACCGTTTCCTTGGTTCTGAGATAAAAATTGGATAATTCATATACGTAAGTCCGTAAATTTTGCATTTAGAAATAATTCATTAAAAATTGATAACTGTACATAGGAGAAAAATAGACATAGTATTTTTGTATCTGATTTATAAATCAGAAAATTAGATCTAAATAAGGAAAATCGTGGGAGAAAGTTTCGGGTAACAAGTGCTGCACAATCGGCTCAATCTCTCCCCCCGTTGCGAGCCGTATTGGTTACCGTCTGTGTATGGGGAATGTCAACAAATGTCAGTTTTATTAAAGAATGACCCATACCAGACGGTTATTTCTGTCTAAGCTCAGCTCAGCTCGGCTGTGTTGCATTGCCATTAGTAGGGTGTCTGATCGCGACCCGATGTTGTGTGCTAAAATCCTTCCCATAGAGATTGCACGCAGCCCTATGCAGTCTACGTACATCGCGCGATCATGCAAAATTGGTCAATGTTTTTATCACCAAATCGAAATTCAAACCTAAATCGCTCGTGATCCTGAAGGTGAAACTCAATAAATGAGGTGTCATATGAAAGAGCAGGTTTTCTCCATATTCCCAAAGGGGCTCAATTCGAATTCTAAAAATATCTTGATCAAAAAGCGATTTAAACATCGTTTCCATCATAGCTCCGATCTTTGCCACTTTCCTGAACCGAGCCCCCAGGCTTATGTAGGGCTAGACGTAAGGAAAATATCCCAGCACTTATTTTTCGCTGGCCCCAAGAGATCAAGCGATTACAGTTTGAAAATACCCTTCCCCACATTTTTCGGATCAGCTAAGTAGGGAGGCGGGAGCTTCGCGCCGGCCGAACCCATGGTGATAGCGCGTAAAATCTGCACATGAATATGCATCGGACCGCGTGTATACAGACCCGGAAGTGGGTGCCCATTGAAGACAATGGATTACCGATCGCCTTGAGTTGCGCATCCAGTTTACAACACGCGTACGCTTGCATATTGCGCAATTCAGTTGTGTTGCTATATTTAGCAAAACAACATAACTCTGCGTGTACGTCTTTTTTGTCGATTCTGACAAAAAAGAGGATGAATATTGTAGGGAATTGAAGGGGCTGTAACTTTTGATAGAAACATCAGTGAGTCTTGAAATTTAAAATGTATTATTCTGAGTGAATAATTTTTTCAATTATCCAACCATAATGGTGAAAAACAATCCAAAAGGGAAAATTGAAAAATCGTCCAGACACCCTACCATTAGACCTCTGATTTGGGTAGGGTCGGCTCCTCTCTTTAGAGACAGAAGCCGACCATAGGCGCTCCTGTGCAAACTCAGTGGTACGGATCTGGCCACCAAATTCCGGCCAAACTTTTGGACTAAAATTTCACTTTAGCGGATTCATATCCGATGCATTTATTTTTGAGCCGACCCTACCCAAATCAGAGGCTAACGAACGAAAGAGACAGAAATTTTCGGTCTAGTGTTGCATGTGTGTTGACTGTTGTCCCAAAACTCCGGGCAAAAGTTTACTGGCAAAAGCTGGCAAAGGAAGAAAAGAAAAAAATAAAAGTAAGAGTTAAGTTTGACATGTTAGAATCGTTCCATTAGGCGTAAACAATAAATTCTTTAGTTTTGCAAGAATTTTACATGTGGTAGGCCTAACTGGTTTTATTTTGCAAATGTTTGTCATGCTACAAAATAATTAAATCAGTAAATAAACACGTCTTACTGCAGGAGCGATCTACACCCATTTATTCCCATACCCGTCGTACTCGTCGAAACACCCATTTATTTAATACAAAATGTACTTGCTTCTAAGACGTAGGGTCTAGGTCTATATTATTAAATTGCTATCACTAATTGTTAGAATGTTTTTCTCCAATATCTTATTCAAATAAAATACACATAAACTTGCCTTTTCAGGAAAAAAGACTTTCAGCACTGATATCTCTGATTCCTGCTGGGGTCGGCAATTTGTTGATAAAGTTCATTTACATGTAAAGTCACAAGACCGAGGCAAAGAACACATACTGTATGTTACTAACTCCAGGGAGCTCCGCCGCCAAAGGCGTCGGAGCTCCAGAGCTTGCATAGGAAACGATTCAATTTTTTTTTAGATGTAAAGAAGTAGTAGACTAATTACAATTTTGACTTACAATGTTTTTCGACTTCTCTGGGCATCTTTCCA
This sequence comes from Mesocentrotus franciscanus, assembly GCA_037976565.1. Lineage (NCBI taxonomy): Eukaryota > Metazoa > Echinodermata > Echinoidea > Camarodonta > Strongylocentrotidae > Mesocentrotus > Mesocentrotus franciscanus. The sequence continues at coordinate 29,252,076 of CP137667.1, read as the reverse complement.
ACAACTTGAAATTATAATTTGAAGAAGTCTTCAATGGGAAAAAGGGTGATTCCTCGTCCTAACCCAATTCATCCCATGTTGTATATCGTTGATTCAACATGGCGAAGAGAAAGTACTCATGCGCGGTATGTGCTGTGCATGGCCTTATACAAATATGTTTATATTCAGCATATACATGTACATGTATGCTACGCAAGTATTGTGTAAATTTTGTTATTCTGAAGTCTGAACAGTTATCGAGCTACTACAATGTGCTGGATTGCTTCCCTCTAAGTGGAGCTGACTATTAAAAGAGCTTTCTGCGCTAGAAGCTGTCTTTCTTTATCTTGGTTTCGGGATGTACAGTACATGTAACTCGGCATCGCATTATGCAGTGATTAGGTTTTAAGGGTTGAAGTGCAAGTTTTTTTTATTGCTTTGAGAAAAAAATTAATCTTCATTTTGCTCTCCCTTTTTACTACTGCCTCTGTCTCTGTCTCTATTTCTCTCACTCTCTCCCACTCTCTCTCTCTCTCTTTCTCTCTCTCTCTCTTTCTCTTTCTCTTTCTCTTTCTCTCTCTCTCTCTCCCTCTTTCTCTCCCTCTCTGTCTTTTCTGTAGGTGCTGTTAGCAGCCGCCATTTGTACCAAGAGCGGGAAGGCTCTTGTCTCCCGCCAGTTTGTGGAGATGACGAGATCCCGCATCGAGGGCCTCCTGGCTGCGTTCCCGAAGCTGATGAACACGGGCAAACAGCACACATTTGTAGAGACAGAAAGCGTGAGATACGTGTACCAACCCTTGGAGAAGCTCTACATGCTTCTTATCACCACAAAGACCAGTAACATCCTTGAAGATCTGGAAACCCTGAGGTTATTTTCCCGTGTGGTGAGTTCAAATTTTTTATCTGCAATTAATTATGCTATTATGCACATGTGAGATATCATCAGAAAAGACCCTTCAATAACTTTGATCACAGTAAGTAGAATGGACGTTTTTCACAAAGTTTCCAAGATGAAAAACAGAAATTAGTCACAGGCTTGCAATTGCCACTGCTGATAACGATAATCAAGTTGCAATACTACATGTAAGAATGAAGACTTCTGTTTTTGTTTCGTTTTTTCTGTATAAAAACATTGTGAAAAACAAGATTTTGGAGGTAAAAAATGACTCATTAATGTCCAACTCCAATCTTCAATGATTGGAAGTTGTTTCGAAAATTACTTTCAAGATTATACTATGATATTTTGTTTGGGGCAAAATGTGTAATTAAAGCCCATTTTCTTCACAGGTCTGCTATGTTTTCAACTTCAGCCCCCCATGCTCATAATTGTATTGTTTCAAGTTAAACAAACCGATAATTGAAAATGGTGCCTTTCATTGCCAGTTTTTTAGGCTGTTATTCAGTTGCAACTTTTCTTTTTTTTTCTTTCCATTTCCTTTTCAGATCCCAGAGTATTGCAGAGCAATGGAAGAAAGTGAAATCCTTGATCACTCTTTTGAACTCATTTTTGCCTTTGACGAGATTGTTGCCCTCGGCTACAGGGAGAGCGTGAACCTTGCTCAGATTCGCACATTCACAGAGATGGACTCGCATGAAGAGAAAGTATACCAAGCAGTCAGAGAGGTGAGTAGCTGCCACAAAGCGGTGATGCTAGACCATTTCTTATGGGAAGATTGGGGGGGGGGGGCAGAAAATTGCTGAGAGAAATACAAATTTGCCATCACTCCTTTTCTCTTGTAGTCTTTCTCTTTTCAAGGCCTTTCACTTTTTACCCATTCTCACATCTTCTTTTTTTGCACTCTGTCTCTCTCCTACCCATTTTTCAACTCTTTACCTCTCGGTTTGTCTCTCTTCGAGTAGATGCAGTGTATGTATTAGTCATGTGGTTCAAACACTTTACTGGGCTGAGGGGGTCATGGGTTCCTGCTCAGGCATGGCGCTGATATCATGTGATGAGATACTAAATTGCAATTGCCAATCTGAACTGTGATGTATTAAATAGTTGACTCCTGAATTCTGTCATTCTCATAGGCTTAACATAGGAACCATCTGATTCCTGTAAGCAATGAGTTAATTGTTAAAGACATGATAAGGTATTCCTTGTAAGCTGTATAAATCCAAAATGTAATTAAACTTATTATTCTTATAAGAGGTTTGGTAGTCGAGCGGTTTGAGCACTTGACTGGAAATGCAAACCTTGGTCATAAGTTTGAACCCTGACACAGCACTATGTCTTTTGGCGAGGGAGCTATCTACATTTGCCATTGCATACCCAGGAGAAAAATAGGGACCTGGTAGGATGGCGGAAGCCATTGCGATAGTAATTCCCGCGAGGAGGCGCGATAGCTCAGTTGGTAGAGCAGTGGTCTCGTAATCCAGCGATCCAAGTCGATGCACTAGTGCCCGTCGGTCCTCTGGTTGCTTTACTAGGTAACAAGCATTTATGCTTTCTTAGCAGTCAGGTAAAATAACCACTACTACTACTACTACTACTATATGCCGTCACAGTGACCATGTGGTAGGAATACTCCTCAGGGAGTGGAGATTGTGGACACTGTGCATAAATGAATCCGATGACCAGAGTAATAATGTATTCTGTAAAGCGCTTAAAGACTGTATTATATACATTTATTGGTGGTGTTGTTGTTATTATCATTAATAATATTACTATTGATAATATTATTGTCCTCTCTCTCTGCAGTCTCAAGAGAAAGAAGCCAAGCAGAAGATGCAACAGCGAGCCAGGGAGCTAGCCAAGCAGAGGCAATTAGCCAACAGGTCAGGTCAGAGAGGTTACGGCAGCGGGAGCGGAGGCGGAGGCGGGGGCTACGGTTCATCCAGCTCATCGGGAATGTCGTCGATGTCAAGCTCGATGTCGATGGTCACACCAGAGAAACCTATGGAATCTTCAAAACCTATCAAGTGAGTGTATTACCCCCCCCCCAAAGGCTTGTGTAGATATTGCAGAGCTGCCAAGTAGTACGTTTTTAACGTATTAATACGTTTTTGGGGGGTAAAATACGTTTGTACGTTTTTCTGTGCTAAAATACGTTTTTTTTAAGTTTTGAGTATGGCTGTGCGAACGTGGTTGGCTGTGAGAACGAGCGTATGCATTGTTGTGCTATTGGGTTGTGTGAGCAATTACGTACAGCTTGCGGGCGCACGCACATACAAATGCAGGCGATTGCAAGGATGCCCACCGTACAGTACATGCATGAATGTATTCGCGCACTCGCACGTGTCAATGGACGCTGTGTATAGTGTGCGCTGCATGCTCGTGTTAGTAGATGCTGCTGTGTGTGTGTGTGTGCGTCCACGCGATGTTCGGTTGTTGATGTACGGAGATCAGCAGCGTGTGTATTGTGCATATACATGTAGGTCTATGTGCGATTATCATGGATTATATTGAAGGCTGAAAGGACCTTTTCTTTGCATCATTAACACAAGAAACTTTTAATTTATCCAGCTTCCTTCCACATGACAAAAACTGGCAAGTTTTGATTTTCCATGTCATATCATGATGAATGTGTCCCTGCACTAGATCTACATTAGACGAAAATTTCTGTCTCTTTGTTCGTTAGCCTCTGATTTGGGTAGGGTCGGCGGCTCAGAAGCCGACCATAGGCGCTCCTGTGCAAACTTCGGTACGGATCTGGCCACAAATTCGGCCAAACTTTTGGACTAAAATTTCACTTTAAGCGGATTCATATCCGATGCATTTATTTTGAAAATTAGTTCTAGGCTAATATACATCGGTTCCACTTACCAGATTTACTGTATGATGCGTTTAAGGGTCTTTTCCCGGTTTTCTTCGTCGAAATTGAACTCTGCTCCGTGTTGAAATTTTTGCAGCGCATGCGCAGTAACAATTTCGACACGGAGCGGCCTTCAATTTCGGAGGAAAACCGGGGACCCTTAAACGCATCATACAGTCAATCTGGTAAGTGGAACCGATGTATATTAGCCTAGACCTAATTTTCAAAATAAATGCATCGGATATGAATCCGCTAAAGTGAAATTTTAGTCAAAAGTTTGGCCGAATTTTGGCCAGATCCGTACCACTGAGTTTGCACAGGAGCCTATGGTCGGCTTCTGGCTCTGAAGAGAGGAGCCGACCTACCCAAATCAGAGGCTAACGAACGAAAGAGACAGAAATTTTCGGTCTAGATCTACATGTACATACTAATGAAGAATAAATTCATTCACGCGAAACAACTTTCTGGCATTCAACGCGTTTTTATTCAAAGAAACATAGTTGCAATAGCATTTTATAGGGAAAATAACGAAAAACATATAAAATAGGCAAAATATGTTTTTTCACCTGAAAATATGGTTTTTCAAGCTGAATAATATGTTTTTTGAAAGTTACAGGTTGGCAGCTCTGATATTGGTAAATGGCCGCAAAAAATAGCAGCCGCAGTTGTATACAAAAAAAAAAAGTAAATGAATGACAACTGTCCACAACAAAGGACTTGCACGTAATTCACTGAGCTCTGTGTTGTAAGATGAAGACATATGAAGCATGTTAAAGTTTACGTCATGATAAAAACGCAGTAGTTTTGCTGTGTCACATCAGGGCCCCGTCTTACAAAGAGTTACGATTGATCCAAATCAATCGCAAGTTTACAGTCTCCTATCTCTAGTCTAATGTACATTGTTGCGATTGATATCAACTCTTTGTAAGACGGGGCCCTGAACGAGCCTTTAATCGATGTTGACAAATGCCCTATATTTCAAATATGTAATCGTTAAAGTTATTCACAATATGCCCAGATAGTCGTATCATGCAATCTGATGAGATTCCTGGATATCACAGCTACAGTTGGTCAGGATTTCTCTCAACCCTATCACTTTAGTGAATCAGATTTATATCGTTAGAAATCAGCATTTTGAAAAACAGAGAATCCTTTATTTCATCATGTCTGCTATAGACTCCTTTATTTCAGCATGTCTGCTTTCAAATTCTAACAGTAGTTGCATCTCTAACTTCAAACCTTGATCCAACACATACCTTACCTAAATATAAATGTAACCTAAAGCCCAGTAGTAACTCAATCCCTTCCACTTTGTCTTTGACACACAATAGAATTACCCCTTTTTGGCAGAATTGACGGTTCGGTGTACACATTTTGATATTGAGTGAACATAGGGTCTTTTCAGCCCTCTGATTAGTATTGTCCAGGGCCGGTATTCAATTCAATACTTAGAATAAGTAAGAAATTTACTAAGTAAATGGCTAAGCTAAGAAGTTTACTTATCTCATATTCAAATAGCATTTTAGACTTTTACTTACCTGAGACAAAATCTAAGTAAAATATAAGATAATGTAATGAGGATAAGCATTGTGACGTCATGCGGCCAATCAAAAGTAATGCGCAATTTACGCGTCGCAATAAATGCGAGCTAATATAATTGGGCGCATGTTATGATACTGTGTAAGAAAACCATATGCCTGCCAATCAAGGCCTCCAAATAATTGGCTTAAGTCTGGTAGGGAGCTGTCTTAAATTAAGGGTAAAATACTTAGCCAAAAGTTCGAATTGAATACCAAAATTTGCTAAGTATTTGATCTAAGCCAAATGCTAAGTAAGAAGCTTAAATTTTGTACTTAAGTATTGAATTGAATACAGGCCCTGGTGCTTTATTTGGCCGTTTTCATTTCCATCCTCACAGACCATCAGCTACTGGCAAGGCCATGAAGCTGGGCAAGTCAACCAAGAGCACAGATATCTTTGTGGATAAACTCAGATTAGAAGGAGAGGAGGTCACATCAAACGTTCCCAAGAGTAGACAGTCGTCGAATGTCGCCAAAACTATCACACCGGCTAGCAAAACAGAAGGGTATGTATAATTCTTGTTTTATTTTAGACAGGTCATTGCTTAGGTAGCTTTCTTCTTACATACGTCCAAGGCTCTACTGAAGCAAAGCTTTCATCATACATGATGAGGTAAGCTGCATTAAAGTAGTGCTGCTATAGCAAAACAAAAATGAACGTCAGATAGGCATTGAGAGCTTAAGGTCCTGAACCATCCTTAGTTGTGTTGTTAGATACAGAAATGTGAAGCACCCCTAGATGTGCATCTATTTTGCAACTGCAATTTTTGTTACTTGTGTGTGTGTTTGGGGTGGGGGGTGAGGGGAGTTCCGCATTGTCTGTAAACAAGGCTTAATATTAACAAGCTGATTTTGATACAATCTGCATGCGACGGTTATGACAAAGTTGCCAATTCGTGTATGATCTATGTCAACTTTTAAACCGCATAGATTTCTGACCCTACACCAGATTTTCCTCAAACTTTCAACGCGTTTATTTTTCTCTCTTTCTCTTTTATTTTTCTCTCTTTCTCTTTTATTTTCTGCTTCCATTTAAGCCAATTTGATGGCGTGGTGGACTTCCCGAACAGTTATGATAAAGATATTAATCACCATGTATTTAGTTCTTACATCAGTCCATATTTCTCTTGATTCTCTTTACTTGTTTAGAATTCACTTACGAGTGGAAGAGAAGATGACTGTCTCCACAGGTAGAGATGGTGGTCTTCAAGCTCTAGACGTTCACGGTATGATCACACTACGTATCACAGACCAAAAGTATGGAAAGATCAAGATCGGCATCGTGAATAATGACGACAAAGGAGCACAATTACAGGTATTATATCAATTCATGATTAAAAATTTGTTGCAATTGCCGTGTGAAAGAAACTGTCTAGATGCTATGGGAATGGTTGATTTTTATTGTTTAATTGGGTATTGTGCAGTTTAGGAATCATCACAATGATATCAAGAAGCCAAATCTTGTGGACAATCAAAAGCAGAGAAATCACTGCACACAGATCTGGAGATGTGGGACCACACATGCATTTGCCATTGAGTTTTACTATATTTCGATTCATATTTGGAATATGACAACATTTCAATTGTTTTCATGTGACATGCTCTCAGTCTCACACATGTATACACTAAATTTCACAACCCCAAAAAAAAGTATATATATTTTTCAACTCTTACCAATACTCAGCCCTCTCTTTGTTCTATTGACTATCAGGCCTGAGACAACTCTGGATTCCATTTTACTAAAATCATATTGTATTCTCTAGGTTATCTTTCCAGGCTTTTTCTGTTTTTTAATTTCCCCTCTTTTCCTACTACGCAAAGTTGAGAAGTAATTTGAAAACATATTAATTTAATCTCACAATTTTTAACCCAGTGCACCATTTCCACTCCTTATGTACTCTGTTCTGTACAGCGCATACAGACACGCAATTATGCCAATGTGTTATGCACTATATAAAAATGTTTAATTAATATTTTTATCATCACAGACGCATCCCAACGTGGACAAGAAGTTATTTGCATCTCAGTCTTGCATCGGCATGAAGAATCCAGACAGACCTTTCCCAGTCAACAATGATGTTGGTGTTCTCAAATGGAGGTTCCAATCAACAGATGAGACCTTGATCCCCTTATTAAGTGAGTATTCTTCGTATTTAAAAGAAAAAATCATTGATAAGTGATGGCTCAGTGGTCTCGTTACTGTGAGGTTCCGGATTCAAAACCAAGTCGGTCACCTGGGCCCCGTCTTACAAATAGTTGATATCAATCGCAACTATGTACATAAGAGATAGAAGACTGCAAACTTGCGATTGATCCAAATCAATCGCAACTCTATGTAAGACGGGCCCAGGTTGCTTCTGATATATAAATGGTGATCACTAAAATGGTATCCTTTGGCGATCTGAAAAAATTAGCAGCTAGCTTTAGACTGCCAGTACTTGTTTTGAGGAAGGTGTCTCAAACTTCACTAACACTGAAACTTTCACACAGGTAGTTTAATTTAGATGCGGCGTAGAACTTTACTCTAAAGATTTATAGGAAGGTTTCAGGCAACAGGATCATCGTTTTGTGTGTTGAAATTGAGATTTTATATGCGTGTGTTTATTTTTTCTTTGTTTTCTCAGTGAGCTCTGTAAAGTGTATTCCGGGGAAAAGTGCCCAAATTGACTCTATATACTGACCTTTATTTCGTGCCAAGCAGACTTCACAAAAATAATCTGTCATTTGTCACCTTCTTTTCTTCTACAGTCAATTGCTGGCCGTCGCCCAACAATGAGGGCGGTTGTGATGTAAACATAGAATACGAGCTTCTACAGGAAGACATGGAGCTTCAAGATGTGGTCATCAACATCCCCGTGCCGTAAGTAGACCCTTTGGACCAAATTTACAAAAGTGGTTTATCTTAAGAAAAGGAAAGTCCACCCAGACCCTGGTATTAAGTTTGCTTTAATTGAAGGTGCAATCAATCAAGCACAAATTGGCAAGTCTGTGATGTATCTTCTTGTGAGGTCCCATCCCATTTTCCCTGTCCTAAAAAAATTCAAGTTTCCCAGAAAAATTTTCAATCATACATTCACCCTTAATATAATTATTAAAAATATGTTTTTATACAACCCCTCGGGAGGGGTCAGTGCTTCTTTATCTCTTAGTTAAGTAGTTGTCTCAGTGTGGGGGCTTTCTACATTTTATTATCTCGGACCCCTTTAATGTCAAGCTTTGATGTAGTCATTGTTCATACTTTGTATATTTTATCTTTCTTTTTTTTCTTTACCAAAACAATAGATCTGGTGTTGGCGCCCCCAAAGTCAGTGAAGCAGACGGCAACTACAAGCACGACGCAAGGCACAACATGCTAGAGTGGAGCCTCCCAGTGATCGAGACAAGCAACAAGACCGGTAGCATGGAGTTTGCCATCGCAGGACAACCTGATGATTTCTTCCCTATAACTGTCAACTTCATTTCCAGGAAGTCGTTCTGTGATCTGCAGGTGAGTTGAAACTTGAGTATACATAGAGACCAGAAGTGCTCACGTCATCTTCGCTCATTGTCCAGGTTACTGGGTCTAAACAACAGATCCTGGGCATGAGGTTCGCCGCAAATCTTTCAAGCAACAGGCTGGAGCAGGGCAAATTCAGTGTTTGGGCTGGTGCGGTCACCACACCATTGTTTGGAACTGGCAACCTTGATAACTTGGCCCTTATGACGTTGCACTGCAGGACTCTATAGTTGTCCAGTGGACAGGTCCAACTTCCTTGCCCTTAGATAATACTGTCTGTTTGGAGCCAGAAGGGATTAACTTTGTGTTGAAATTATACGGCTTAACACCCTTCTGGCTCCAAACAGACGATATAACAGCAGTGTAGCCATGACTTCTTCCCTATAACTGTCAGCTTCGTTTCCAGGGGAGTTGCATCCCAGGGCTTGAAATTGACACTTGCCTACAAGGCCATGAGTGGTGAAAAGCGATGGTGGATAAGTTACATTCCCTAGTACCTGTGTCCCTTTTTGCGCCTGCATTGTGTTAAAATTTAATCCTGCTCCTGGGTTTGTGCTTGTTTTAGGTCAGGTTTTACGTTGAAAGTTAGACACCAAGGTCTTCAATTTGGTCATGATCACTGTCATCATCACCACTATCAGAGTCGTCATAAATTTTTTCTTCCATAATTCATCATTACCATCAGCTTTCAAACAGTAAAATATATAGTAAAATATATTTTTAACTTATCTTTTGCTCTTTGCCTTCTGTACCCATTGTCTCTCTCTCTCTCTCTTCTCTTCTCCCTGTTTTCTTGCTCTCTCTCTCTTTCTCTCTCTTTTTTCTCTCTCTCTTTTTCTCTCCCCCTTTTTCTCTCTCCCCCCTTTTTTTCTCTCTCTCTTTTCTCTCTCTCTTCCATCTCTCTCTTCCATCTCTATCTCATTGTCCTGCAGGTTGAGGATGTTTTATCCGTGGAAAGTGACCAGCCAGTCAAGTTTTCATCAGATGTTGCTCTTCTTGTGGACAAGTACGAAGTTGTATAAAACAGGACACTCCGCATATCGAAATGTTGTAATATTGCCCATTATATATTGTACAGAAGTAGCTGCCCTTGTACCATGTAACCCAAGATAATCATGATTACAAGGCTACAAATATGAAAGGCTTATTGAGCAATAGTAGACACTGTTGCCCTTACATGAGTTTCAGCAGTTAGATGCCCTGAGACAAAGTCAAGAAGCCTGGCAAATCCGAGAGGTCATAGGAAGAATATAGTGGCTTAAAGTACTCTATCCTTTTAATTTCCTTTATACCAAGAAGACTACTGGAGGTGTTCAATCCTCCACTAGTGCTTATGTCCATGGATAAGGTATTTTATCCAAAGTGTCTTTTAGATCTAATTTTAGTAAATGGGTAAATGTTCCCATATATGAGGGAATGCTTGGAGTGCTTTGAGCAGTTATGGTAGCCTAGCTAAAGCTTTAGCCTTTCGGCACGGCTCCACACCAACATATACTCCTCAGGGTCTAGAACATAATATCGGGGGTCGAGGTACCCTCGGCCCCTGCTTGTATATTATATGTTAGGGTCTATGTGTGCCTGACACCTACTTTTGTCAAGCTTTGGTGTAGGCTGTTCAGGAATACAATATTCATTATTGTAGCTTTGAATTGTGACCGTGGAATCAAGTAGTCGTTATTCAATTGGTATTGACGCATTCCATTAATTGAAGTCAGCGGGATTCGACAGGGCCTTCATGTCAAAGGTCATTGCTAATCCATTGACCTAGCCATTGGGCATTTTATTGCCTACAAGCTTTTGTCGAAAGCTCACATGCCGTTGGAAATTTGTTTGTTTCCGACATACACGATTTGTGATGTTACTAGGCATTGCCAAACAAACAGATGATATCCATTGCAAGATGTGCAAGCTTATCTGATAAGCTTATACTCCTACGTATCTTTACCTGTAGAATAGGCTTCAATAGGTTTTGTGTGTATTGACAGGGATCGGTCCATGATACATCATGCACGAAGAGCGGGAAGTGATTTCTAAAAAGTGCATTTTCAACTTTGAACCTTAGGTAGTCTATTACATTTGAGTTAATTAAATCTTGCTAAGACCAATTTTGGTGTTTCTTTTACACCAGTGCAGCAATGAATTTGCAACACGGCCCCACATGGGTTTGGCCCCATCAATGAGGCTACGTATTTAAGATCAATGTATTCAGTATACACAGGAGTAACTGCTATTTTCAGGGAATTTATCAAATACTCCACTTGTTATGAATTATATTGTTCTTGCAGCAAATATAATTTTAGAATCAATGGCAAGTCCTAAAAACACGCCAAATTTCATATATGTATTTTATGAAGTACTTGGATATCGTATTTTGTATGAGGATTATAGCAGATATCATTACTTTTGATATGTTTGACAAATGTAGCTTGATATTTAAGGATTTCTGTGTTCTTTATGATTCAATTCTAAACACTACCTTGGTGTGGGGATGCTGGGTTTTCTACAAGACAACCTGGCCAATAGGACAAGGAAAGCATTTGATCTTAATCTATTTCATTTTTTCTTGGGGGGGGGGGGCTAAAGACTTAGTAACCTTTTTAGATTAATCAGGGCAATTGTGTTTAAATGTGTCCCATACAACATGTCTTTTTTCCACACATATTTCATCCAAATTGAAGTATCTCTTGATGTGATCATTGAATAAAGGTGCTCTAGACTTTAAATACCATTATTCATAGTCATGTCAACAGAGCATCCATCCAGGAATTAAATATATATACAAATGTTATTGCACGGAATCGCCCATCAGGGGGATTGAAATGTATTAACAACCTGAAAGCCTGTCAATCATTTCATTTGTTCACTGTTTTGGGTTACATGGTACAAGAATACAAGCACTTCTGTTTTTTTTTCTTTGTAAATAAATACTAGAATATTATTATCGTACAAATATGTAAAGTTGTAGCATCTTACTTTACTTCATTCCAAAACTAAAAGTAAATGTACTTCTAACGGTGACCTAGTTAATATTATTTCTTAATTTATTTTATTTTCATATTAAAAGGAGAGTAATTTTATTCAATTATGATGGGTTAGTAAACTTTTGTCCCTTTAATCACCGTTTCTAAATTTTTATGCATTTATTTTATAGTAAGTTAAGTATTCTTGGGGCTCATTTAAAGACAAGTCTATACATGTAAATACAAAAACAGTACATGAAGCTGTTTAAAAGAAACTACTTTTCATGTGATCTGCTACAGAAATAATAGTCATCCAGTTGAAATTAGCCTTTTCAAACATGCCTATCTCTCTCCTTTTTTTCCTGATTCTTTAGTATTTCCTATTCTAATTATGCTTATAACTTCTACCAGTGCTTCTTTTTCTCTTCTGTAAATGAGGTATAGATGAGATAAAAAGAGTAACAATCAATTTATCTCAGATTTCATTTGTATGAACTAATGTATTTTGCTGATATAAATGGGTATGTCCACTTGTCATATCTGTGTGTCATAATTTCTGTTCAGATTATCCTATTAATTAATGAGAAAATTTGTATTAAAGGTCTACATGTCAAAAACCACTGTTTGTGTCAACTGGGTTTTAAAACTGTCTTGAGTGTGTGTGTCTTTAATACTGCAGTCATACAGGCAAGACCAACAACAGACCAACGATTGTTCAAACCAAAAATTACATTATTCAGAGAGGTGAAGATATTCTTAATGATGATAATCTGTCAGTCTGGATTTGGTTTGACTGTGTGACACAAAAGGCAGTTGAAGTGGCATTACAGATTAGGGCGAAATCTTGCAATGTGGCCCATATGACAGATGTCTTTTTTAAACATATTTCATCCAAAAATAAAGAATCCATTGATATGACCATTGAATAATGGTGCTTTCATGTACTGCTTTCATAAGGCAGTCATATTCAAAATACTTCTTTTATTTTTTATTCATGGATGAAATATACCTGTGTAGTGATGATGAACCTGTGAAAAGAGCGTGTGATCTGGAAGAAGATGGCATAAGAGGGATACGAAGACCGACGATTTCATGGAAAGATATGGTGAAGAAAGAAGGTTAAATGAGGAGGATGCTCGAGACGAGAAGAAGTAGAGGGAGGGAGTGTCGGTAACCCCACGTAAGAGGGAAAATGCTGACTTTAATAAATGATGTTGATGATAAATGTCAAATATCGTACAGGATATTCTTATCCACTATCCAGACTTGTATTCATAATATAATAATAATAACAACAAAAACACAATTATATTTCTACAGTGAATTGGTTAATGCTTAGTATTGGTTTAAAACTATGAAAAGGTCAAAACACGTGATTTCCATATTATCAGATGCAAATACATGTATATCCCTCAAGGCTCTTATAAAGAAAATTGTTGAAAATAGTCTGGTGCCATCTAGATGAATGATGACCAACAATTTTTTCTCCAAAGTTTATGACTTTGATCAACACTATATATTGCCCGCCAGCTAGTTAACACTAATCTTGAGCTCTGGTGTGGGAATCTTATTTTGAGAGAAAATTGTTATGATTTATTCTGAATTGTTTATCCTGCAGTAGATTGGTTGTTTGAACCAGTGAAATAAAAACAAACGCACAAATATTTACTGGGCATCATCTTCGATAAAAACCACAACTCCCATTTGCAAATAGTGACCTCTGTAAGCACATGGTGTCAGGCTACTTACCCGGATTTCCTTATCTCTTTATGCTCATTACTCAGCCACTATATATTTTCTACCAAAATTGTTTGGCACATATGACATGTCATTTATTTGTAATCTTGAACATTCAGTGTGAGTTTCGTTGGATTCTGTGAGAATTTATTTTCTATATTTACCAGAACTCAGATTTATCTTTAATGTAGGTTAAACATCAACATTTCGAAGAATTCAATTGTGATTTAAGATCTCAAACAGTTAGCAGAGGCAGGAATCATAACAAATCACTTCAAAGTCTGTAGAGTAATGGATTGAAATCCAGTGATTTGATTTAAAGGAGAATGAGACCCCCGCCCCCGCTATAGATTATCTATGAAAAACTGTGAACATCGTTCCAAAATATGGAAGATAAATTTCCTACACACATGTATATCATTTCAGTGAGGATAGCAAACTCAGTGAACTTTGCACCGGTTAACAACCATTTCATTCACCTGCTTTGCAAAATAACATCTCAATATGGGCAATTCACTTTGCAAACATTAGATCTTGCTATGTCGGGCAAGCATATCGCAAGCTTTTCAGTCGACAGAGAAACTTTTGTTCCCAAAGTATACTTAATATCATGAAACGGGTCTATCACTCTATGTAGAAGGAGGGGGGCGGGGCGTGTAAGTTTTGATGGAATTTGGAATGTCTGAGTGACACCTGTCAAATGACCCGTATGCAATGGACTTGACGTTGCATAATTATTGGCCATTGTAATCCAAATTCGCCGTGCGAATCGGCGGTCATGTGACCCCTTGGCACGTCACAGCTGATCGTTGAGCACATTTTCGTGAAGATCAGTGGTTTTTATTTTTCCTACTATGCAGTAGGTAGGCTAAACTGTGAATAGTTGTTGCAGCTTTCTTTGATCAGCAACAATGTAGAGAGTACCGAAGCTGTGACGTCATAAAAATCTATTTTTGGAATTTCTCAATTTTTTCTTCATTTTCCGAAAGAGCACCAAAAATAATGTCAAATGTCGAAAACCAATTAAATATGTTAAGTATTTGCCGAGATATGACCATCTGAATAAAAAGATTGCCTATGGGAACTCAGTGTTATATTGCTCTGGCTCATAACATCAGGAGCCAGAGCAATATAACACTGAGTTCCCATAGGCAATCTTTTTATTCAGATGGTCATATCTCAGCCAATACTTAACATATTCAATTGGTTTTCGACATTTGGACATTATTTTTGGTGGTCTTTCGGAAAATGAAGAAAAAATTGAGAAATTCCAAAAATAGATTTTTGATGACGTCACACTTCACTTGTCAAATGATGCTTTAACAAAGAAACTGTTCGACCACGTGTCTCCATTGCCACTGCAGCTATCAGCTGGACAAGAGAAACAGGAACGTGATTTGAATGACTGCAATATTCTGAAGAAAATTCAGTGCAATAGTCCCATTAATAGCTAGGTGAGTTGTAAACAAGTCATTTGTTATTGCACCAGTTGTAGCACTCTGACATCACAAGTGGCGTCCCGCGGATTGAAGAAAAGGTACCAAGGGAAAAGGTAAGTGATTTTTGTTCTTCCTATTAAGTAAAGTAGCATTCATCATAGTAGTTTCAGAACTTTTAGAACTGGCGGACATAATTGCATAGGGTTGTTTTTACTCATTGAAGAAGGGGGTTGGTCATTTGCTGTCTGCAGGTTTCATCAACATCTGATGGGAAAGCGATTTTTAGAGGGTGATTATGGTTCTATAACTTATTCATTTTATTCATTTTGTATTCATATATTTACCACTTGCGGGGTGAAACACCCTTATTAGCACGAGTGCTGTTTTCCATAGGGGTCCACTCACGTTTAAAAAGTAGAAGATCGTGCGAGAAATACACTGTCTTGACTAAAAAGACAGAGAAAAGAGTAAGGTTGGGCGGATATATGTGGGCGAGTTTGTGCGTGTATGTGGGTGCGCGCGCGCGTGTGTGCATGTCGCTGTCGGAGAGGTATAGCTATAGGACGTGAGGTAGAGGTAGAGAGAGAAAGATAGAAAGATTTTATGTCACATATGATATATTCCAGATTATACTGCGTTTAAATTAGAACAATAGAAGTAATGACGTTTCGATCGTACAACATATATTTTTCTACTATAGCTGACATTACCTTTACCGGTATGTATTTACAGGCCGTGGATGTTATAATCCCGGTTTTCGTTTTCATTTTCAAAGGCAATGGCAATAGATGTATCTATATTTTTCCCGTTTGTTTAATTTGTGTGCCTTTTTAGACACACTATGGGCATAGCCATAAGAACGCAGTAGCAGTTAACTAAGTAAAATGATGATATTTAAGTAGGTAAAAATGATTATAAAAAACCATCTGTATACGCACAAGTACACTAGCGCCCCCTCGTCCATGCATGAGTTACTTAGGCTTGACCGAAAAGTCGGCGCAACGTACCGCGCTGACAAGTAAGCGCAGTTGGATCGAACTGTGCGGGGAGATAGTGGCTGTTTTGCGGATTTTTATTGTAAATGTAGCTTAGAGATGTAGATTTATTTAATTTTGTAAGAGATAAAAAAAAAAGATAGGTAGTATATAAATAATATCAATTAAGAGAGATCGAGAAAGAAAGAGAGATAGGAGAAAGAATAATAATAGTAAAGTCATTGGGAACAATAGTCAAGTATAAATAATTGCTATTAGATTTTAACGATCGAAGAAGAAGAAGAAGAAGAAGAAGGCGGAGGGAGGGAGGGGGTTGCCGGCTCGGGTTGCCTTCGACCCACCCCCTCCCCTCCCACCACCAGGCGCCGCCGCATACCACCATGTGGTCGATGTATATTTTAAGGGAAATAAAACTCAATAAACTTTAGCTGATGGCCTTTTTTTAAATCGTGAGCCAGTTAAGAATGTCATGAAATTACGATTTGATTACTTAGCAAGGAAAGCAATCTCTCCAAAGTTTGCAGTTTTCTTACTAGCCATTTCCCCATGGGAGCTGCCCTTATGATTAAAACAGTGACGTCAGAGAAGTACATATTGATTGACCTATATGGTGTATAGGGTGTTGCATAGCTAGAGACATCGATGCAAACAGCAGCACCTTGTTATTCCGGCATCTCAAACAGGTGATATTTTTATCAGTTTCATGTACGTCTTTATGTCACTCTTCGGAATAATTGGCGGGCCTTTGTCTAACCATGGTTAACAAGCAACAACGTACGCATGCCAAATTATATTGTTTAACAACAGAAGTGCTCAAGTGTTTGAAACAGGTGAACCAAATACCTTGTCACCATAAGTTATGAGAGAGTGTTCATTCATTTGAATGCATTACAAACTTAAGTATCTTATTAGGAAACCAACCATTGTGAAATGCATATCATAGGTGAGTGTCCTTTACTTTGTGACTCAAATACATGTCAGTGGGTATCTCACAAGTTGTACTACTCTGACAGCACTATTTTAATCAAAATGACAACTCACATGGGAGAATAACTTCTTCAGATGTCTTTGTTTTTATTATTGTTGTTCTTCTTGTTTTGTTTAGATTGACATGGTGTTGCATAAGTCCTCCGGATAATCGTCATACTGTGTCGGCATCGATTCACGGAAATGAATGACGTCACATTTGTAGTATAACACGTGATCATGATAATGTCGACGCCGCTTCAGGAAATGGCGCCATCTGCATGTTAAGTACAGTGTGACGTGGCGTGGCAAAACGTTGAGAAATATTGAGACAACTAAATATAAATTCCCATATGCTCGTGAACACGACTGAAAATAATAATTTAATAAGGCATTTTCATATACAAATCCAAAGTAACATTCGACAAAGTGAAGGAATATCCTTATTATCCTTTGGTGTCTGCAAGATGGCTTAATTAATTATAATGTTTTATTTGTTAAATCTGGTGTAAACTAGACATAAAGCACAAAAAAACATTCAAAAGTTACGACAAAATATGCCCCTAATGAAAATGATAAAATAAAATTTCTGTCATGACGTCATGAATTCTTATGAGATGCTATGATGCAGAATTTGAAATTACATAAGGTGTATATTAAATTTTGATGAATCACATGATCATTGATGATTAAATTGTAGTTGTAAAATTGAAGCAAGGCTAGCCTGTGTGGTTTGTCTTCACACAGAATGTATAACAGATTAAATGAATGTAGAAAGTATTAGAATAATGACTTTAATGTCTTTATATTTTTAATTCATCTTTATTTTACGCTATTTTATTTCACGATCAACCTCCACCCCCTTCTCCGTCCCTAAACCCCATACCCAGACAACAAGAATCATGCTCTACAATCTTCTTTTTTGCATGCTCATTATGTATCACTTTTATTGCTTACGCACACCAGCCCGATGTTATTTGAAAAAACCACAAGCAGAAAAATGCTCCAGGCGATAGAAT
This sequence comes from Mesocentrotus franciscanus, assembly GCA_037976565.1. Classification (NCBI taxonomy): domain Eukaryota; kingdom Metazoa; phylum Echinodermata; class Echinoidea; order Camarodonta; family Strongylocentrotidae; genus Mesocentrotus; species Mesocentrotus franciscanus. Next base: position 29,234,150 of record CP137667.1, on the reverse strand, counting down.
CAGAATACCGCCATCACAAAGCAGGATGTGACGAATTGATATGAATGCAATTAACCTTACACACCCTCATGAAACACATACTTCATCATACTCTCACCCGCATATTATTTATATTTTCTTTGGTTTCAGTTTCTTTGGAAGCTCGTTATTTTGTGACCAATAACATAAAAAAAAATTGGATTGACATATCGGAAATGGTATTATTATTATTATTGTTATGATTATCATTGTGATTATTATTATCATCATTATCATTATTGTTATTATTGTTAATATTATTATTACTATTATTATTATTGTTATTAGGCCTAATATTATTATTACAATAGAATCCAAAGGTACCAGCCATTTTATTTTTTATATGATAAAGGGAGTCTACATTATTAACACTCTGTTATTATTACAGTGTCTATTATCACTAAATAAACGTTGTAATTTAGAGAAACAAAAATAACTATACCATTGTTAAGATATTTAACCCTTAACCCTTATATCAAATCGATTTCAATAAGATAGACGAACAAAAACGAATCCTTACACAAAGAGATTCTCTGTGTGAGTTACGTTCAATATGTTTTGTATCATGATTACATAAGTTCTACAAAGAACACAATATATGAATATATAATATACAAATATTCTTACCCATTGTACTGTTTGAGATAAACGGGTTCCTTCACAAAAATGAAAAAATAAGACAAGACAAAACGAGCAAGGATGCAAACAACCAAACGAAAAAAAATAATTATGACAAATACGTCACACAATACTGTGACTGTTTAATCATTTTCCCAAAGTCATTTTCAACGGATATGGGGATCGTCATACAGCATCATTCGCTGTCAGAAGCAAATGAAAAAAACAATTAGATCTTAATACCTACATAAACCTACTCTCGCAGGTTCACACACACTCACTAACTCGTACCAACGCACAACAATATTAACATTGCACGTATAAGGAAAAATCGATGCAAAATATTTTATTTCTTTTCAGAATAATCAATTGTGTAAAAACGAAAGGAGATTTGTAGCAAAAATGTAGAAGGAACATTTTATGTTTCAATATGAACAGTATTATCATGTTTATAGTGACGGAAGGAAATTGTCAAACGTATATCCCTATAGCCTTAATCAATTGTGATTTCTTATTAGATGTACTACAGACACTAATTGAGAAAAATAAGTATTGAAATTCTTGGGGATAAAGATATATCCTATCGCTTTCTTATTCATTATTTTGTGCATTGTCGCAATAAATATCCATATTTGTATTTGCATGTTTACGTAATAAACCTTTTATTGAATTGAATTCAATTAAAAAATACAAAGAACATCATGTCCATTCAAGAGAGCTCACCATGTAAACAGAAAGAAAATACGTAGACAAAGTACATTTCCTTAAATGTTAATTCATAAACAATGCAATCGCAAAGACATTTGAAAAATCAACCTATCATTTTACCTCATTCTAACATATTGTATATAGACAATACAATATGGTATTCATATTTATCTTTTTAATGATCGAGCTGATTTCCCGAAATGTCTTGCGATTGCGTTATAGAGTGAGAAATTGCAATACAAGAAAACATTCCCCATCTTTTGTGATCATGAATATACAGTAACCAACAATGCAACGCAAGACTTGTCATGAACATATATGCACACTAAAGTCCTCAGGAAAAGTTTTGCAATTCAGGTTTGAGCGGTGAAATATATTTGTTACTATAGTATCGTACTTAAATTTGGTGTCATTGAAAAGCTTGCTTTATTTCCATTGAGAATCCCCCCCCCCATTTTAAATGATTACGTAATGCAGTACACTTGAATATGGGGCCATTCAAGTAAAAAGTGAAATGTGGCAAATTGCACTTTTATTGTCAATAGGGAATTCTTCATCTGTTTGGAGGATGGATTTCGATTAATGATTATCGAGTCGGTCATGCATGAACGCCAATGCCATGGTGTCGTGTCATATTATTTGGAGAATGGAACCCATTTTGAATGATGTTGAGATGGTCGTACATGAAGTTCAATATGTTGTTTTCACATTTTTTTTGGAAGATGAAATGTGTTTCAATCGATAGATTGTGAGATCATCTTTCAAAACACAATCCACCCAGCAAACAATTATAATTCACTGTTGACAACAATGCATTCTGCAACATTTCACTTTTGACTTGGCCCCCGTATTCAGGTGTACCGCACGCGTGTTTTCCCGTAACCTATCCATCCTAGAATGCATATTAATATTTGAATATATGAATATTTGCGTTGGTACGGTGTGGTGGAGATCAAAATTAAATCGGCCAGATTCTGGACTAAACCAGTATGTCGCAATGATTATGGACAAGTTACGACCTGGGTAGTCATTCGTTGACGGTAAGCCTCCCGATTTTGTCGCAATGTCATTTATTTTAAGTAAACTTAGCTTTGCACTTGTAATTTTTGTATGAAATCTCATATTTGATAAATTATCGCATCAGATTCTGTGTGCGTGCGTATCATGAATATTGATGACTAGCGCATGACGTATAGGTTCCTATTGAGCCAATCAAAAGCAGCGACAGGATGGCTAGGTTACGGGAAAAAAAGACGCGTACCGCACATTCTATGAAAATGTTTTTCTCACAGTTTGTTTGGAAGATGAGATGATTACATAATCAATCATTACAAATGGGCATCGTTGTAAAGAGGAATAAAGAGGCTTTTCAATAATAACAAATCAAGTATGAAACTATTTTTACAAGGAGATACCAACGCTCAAACCTGAATTGAGAAAAAAATGAAGATTTTATATGATGAAAATTAATATGCATAAATAAATAAATGCAAGGATATAATCACCGAGATGAACAGAAATTGACTGACCGATTGATTTATTGATTGACTGAAATACAATTTATTGCACTAAAATTACAATTCGCAGCTCAATAACAGTAGAATAGCAGTAAATTCTTCTATATTACAGTAGAATTTACAATATCAAATACTGAATAGACACATAGACATACGAATCACAACAGTTATACATATTTTTTCTGATACCGAGGTCTTAAGAGGTGGAAAAATTATAGAAGAAAAAAGAAAATCAGAGACAAAGTGGATGAAAAAGGTGAGCAAAATATATAAGACAATTAATGAGAGCTGAAAGAGGAAGGGAAGAGGAAACAGCAGCTGATATCTATCAATATGTTTATATCCGAATACAAGTTAGATGCGGTATACAAAAGTGATTAAATAAACTTCATGCATGTTGTATAATGGTCCAACCAAAGCAGCTGCTGCTTTCGGCAAAATGATAAGGTGAAGAAAATGAAAATAACAACCTTCCGTGTAACCTCTAGCCAAGGTCACATATAAATACATTGTGCATGGGGCAGATAAAAGTCATTATTTTGTACAGAACTGTATAACCAATCGAGACGGCTGGTGGAAACGTGTTCATGAAAGTTATGTATTCATTTACGCACCGGCGCGGCGGTACATTCTATGATACACAGGTCGAAGTATTCTTTTCAAGAGGGCAACCAAAATGTGTCCATCACTTTGGCATTCATATTTCTAAAATGCACAAAGTGGGACGTCCCCATGTGTAAAAGATCTGTGGATGTTTTGTGGTCATTCGTACAAGTGCTATCTCCGAAGTGGCCTGTAGTATTTGATATTTTTGTCTGATTTAAACTCTAGTATACCGCTATCAGCTTCATACAATTACAGATATACTGAAATCTTAGATGCAGTCGGTAACCTGTATAGCTTTTACTTTCCACAAAAAACACATTATATTCCGATTTCACATTGGCCCATTAAGTGGTTTATTCAATTCAATTCAATAATGGCAGTCAAAACATGTTAGTACAAATCAGTTAACGTGGGAAGCAGCCGAAGTTCGATCAGTCATGTCTACACGTAATGTTGGCATAATACATTTATGTATTTTGAAAAGATAAGAACATTTTATCATACGTATTAAAACAACAAGCAGACGTTATACTTATAAGGTTGATTTAAAAGATGCATTCCCTTGGTATATGGTAAAAAGAGATATTGCACGGTGATCTGATTAAGAATAAATTGCATTTGTACTAGTTGAAAAATTATCAACAAGGACCTAAATTGGCATATAAAATGAACATGACGAGAAGACTAGGACTATGACAGAAAATAAGTATACAATCATCCTTTTTATGATACAAATAAAAGAACCGTACAACTGTGATTAACTACATTGATCAAATAAGGTAGCGGGCTTTTTGTTATCTCTCTTGATTTTCTGGTTTCCCACAATGCAACGTGGATCTTCTTGCCAAGCTAGCAGGACGATGGAGAGATTTGACCGGGAGACAGGTGTATCGTCTTGGCAACGGTACAGTGGGAAACATCGTCGTCTGCGAAGAGGGTTGATGTTATCTATGGCCTACACTCAATGCCATAGGAACCACCCTTTCAAATGACGAGAGGTGAAGGACCCTCCTGGCGGGAAACATGCGCTTTGAAGGCGCCATTACGCGTACGCAAGTTCTAGACCTTATGTTGTATCTGAAACATAAAATGACAAACACAAATTTTAAATACACATGTGTATAAGGATCAGCCTTAAATCTCTGTCTCTCTCTCTCTCTCTCTTTTCTCTCTATTTCTCTTTCTCTCACACACTCTCTTTCCATATTCTCTCTTTCTCTCCTTATTTTCTCTCTCTTTATGTTATGTTTTTTATAATAATATTGTTATATAATTTATATATATGTCTGTTTTGTTATTTCGAGACCCATCACAAGCCTCATGCTTTTTAGTGAATTTCGCATCCTTCCTTCCAACAACCTATATGTTTATATTGATTAAAAGAAGGAAATAAATATTTATTGAATTGAAATACAAATAGTAATAATGTTATGGATAGAAGGTCCTGAATACAAATAGTTTTGAGAGAAATTTAAGTACTCCATATCTGTGCCATTGTCCAAGACTAACGGAAATTAAGAGGAAAAAGAAAATATAAGCCTATTAATTTGATGAACAAATATATCATTCGAAATTGAATTAATGACTCAAAAAATGGTGTATAAAATAATAACACAGTGAATAAATCCTGCTGAAATTTACAAACGGTGAAAAAGCTCCGAACACAGAAAAAGGTGCATAAGACTACAAATCTGAATGTGGTCCAAAAATATAATTTACAGTATTTCCAGTCGCATCTAGAGTTTGACGGTATTTCAAGAGCAGAATTTCTCACGTGACATTGCTACTATGGTATTTCTAACATGTACATGAACAAAAAATATCTCACGAACTTTTTAAACCTCTGCTAGAATGCCACCTCCTCATTTATTACGTTAAAAATATTATACAATACTCAATAAGTTCCCGTGGTTTTCCACATTAGATTTCAGAATGTCATACCCTCCCTTAAAGGCATCGTTAAACAATGTTAAATCTGAGATGCACGACCCTACGTTCAATCAGTGTCTTTGATATGGTGTAATATTGAAGCCCTAAAAAAAATTACGCTTCAAAATGAACAAGAAGTGCCTCAAGAATGTAAATATCTTTGAATGACCGGTTTTACCATAATCGTTTTTCCCAATAGACTGTAGTGTTATGAAAACCGTTAGGAAAACGCAAAATTTGATTTTGATTTCCAATCATAAATATCTTGATAACTAGACAGGCGATCGGCTTGTAAAAGTCACGGGGTTCCTTACTGACCTAAAGGTTTATAATTATCATTGCATCATGAGCCAAATCGAGGATTTTGTTTCAGAATCTGAGACAAAGTTACCCAATCCCTTTAAAGTACATTACTTTGTCTAAAAGACTTCCTGTTTTTCGTAATTTCTTGAATGGGATAAACAAGCAACATTTTCGCTAAACCGCTAAATAGTTCAAGAAAACAATAATTATTGAGAAAAAAATTTACTCGGACTAAACCAAAATGCTACATCAAAATGATTATAAAAAAATATATATATAATTAATTAATTGCCGGACTCGATTGTATAAAGAGCGGGGGTGTTGGATTCACCTCGCCTGAAAGTCAGTTCGTGGTCGGCCTTGCCCTATGTGCCCAAAAATCTTTTACCAAGAATTATTGTTTTATACTGTCAAGCTGAAAACATTTTTTTCGTCAGATAATTGATACACTTTAACATTACCGTCAAACCGATAATCATTCTCTTTGTTGCTAAAAAGAAGTTCAACGTTCTCCATCTATCATCGGTTTTGAAAATGTTTCGAAATTATTTGGATATCACATGAACGTTTCTTCAGATGATTACTACACTTTAACATTACCGTCAAACCGAATGTCATTCACTTTGTTGCTAAAAACAAGTCAAAGTTCTCTGTCAACATCTATTTTGAAAATGTTTCAAAATTATTTGGATACTAAATTAATCTAAAAACCGCAAACGAATCACTATTTTGTTATTGCATTGCGGTTATTTAAAGATTAAGCTGAGTTCAGGCTGTGCATTTACAGTCTTAAAGAAAGGAGTTGTTTAGACGTCTTTTGAATAATATGTTACAATAATCAAGAATTGTGAAGCTTTGTAATTGTCAAAATCAGACCTCTGTTGATAGCTTAAAATATTATTTGAATTTAAAGACAGCGAGAGACACTTTAAGTTTAGACTTATAATATGAACAAACGAGCAATTCTAGATAAAAACGTATTACTAATATTACTGCACTTCCTGCTCTTCTTCTTTCTCTTCTCCTTCCTCTTCTCTTTTCTCCTCTTCCTTTTCTTCTTCCTCTTCTTCTTCGTCTCCTTCTCTTCTTTTCTCCTTCTTCGTCTCCTCTTTTATTCTCTTCCTCTTCTTTTTCTTCTTCCTCTTCTTACTCTTCTCTTTCTTCTTCTCTTTTTTCTTCTTCTTCATCTTCTCTTATTTTTCTGCTCTTCTCTTTCTTCCTCTTTTTCTTCTTATTCTTCTTTTCTTCTTCGTCTCCTTCGTCTCCTCTTGTTTTCTTCTTCCTCTTTTTCTTCTTATTCTTCTTTTCTTCTTCGTCTCCTTCTTCGTCTCCTCTTGTTTTCTTCTCTTCTTTTTCTTCTTCTCCTTCTCCTTCTTAATTCTCTATCTCCTTCTTACTGTTATCGGTATCATCATCATCATCATCCGCATCATCATCATCACTGTTTTTCATTCTTATTGTTCTTATTGTTGCTGTTAATACGATTACTGTTACATGTACTCTACATAACCTAGTACTGCCGCTACTACTACTGCTTTTCCAACTATACTGCTGCAGCTACTGCTACTATTTTATTGTACATTTGAAGTGAAAAGAAAGCTGAGTTATTCCATCCCCCTTTCTATAACAAAAGGTATCTATTTGATTTAATTTGTCCTGGGAAGATATTTCTTACACGGCCTACCAACCAATATACCAGAGCCCTCACCACGCACAACCACCCGCGCGCACTCACACCCCTAACCCTCGCTCCTACCGGTTCTCACCTAATCCATAGAGGACCGTGTTATTCTTAAGTCATTTATTAGTGCGCTTTCTGCATTTTATCTTCAACTATCAATGCTATGCATACGACATACTTCTCTCTTTGGGAGGGGGAGGAGGATGGTCAAGAATGTAAAATATCAAACCAAAGAACTTCTTGTTTCAAATTTAAAGGAATGTGATATGGATTAACATCATGTTGAATAAGCGTTTGAATTCACACACCACTAACAATGACAATTCGTTACGTATTTGACTTGCAGGGTGAAGCTCGCTCTCATATCTATTCCACACACTTTGCTTCAATAATGCTATAAGTATGTAACACTGAAAAACTGATTCATGAACACATAAATACTTTGCAAAAACTTGATAAAAAAATATTTAAAAAAAAGGATATTTAAGAGGAAGCTACAAATTGTTTCTGTTTCCATGACATGCCATAACATAATACATATACACATTGATATTCATCTTTATATTTATATTCATATTACTGTACTTAATTAAGCAATAACATGTGACCCTTTAAAATGAATTTGGATTAGGAATAGGGACAGCGGTATAATTTTGGACATTACTTAATGAATGTATAATGGAAAGTAATAATGATTTTTAAAATAATTTTTAAAAGAGGAGCAGTACCAGCAGTTTAGTTTTTTACATTTTCGTGATAATCATGTTACATCATAATAATAATTTTGAAAACACCTGCAAATACTTGTAAAGTTCTTCTCTAGTACAATTTCTGTGAGACATCTGCTTTTCTCTTCCCCTACCCCCCTTATAACCTTTCTGAAACGATATTCATTTAAAAAAATATATATATATCGTTGAAAGTGAACGTTTCCTTACTGCATAGTTAACAACAAAACCTATTAGCAACAAATATTCTCCTTTACCTGATTATAGATTCTTGCGATCTAAATTGTGCTTCTTACAAAAGTTGCCCAAATTGCATTACGTACAGTTTCTTGTGAGTAGTTGGATTAAAGAAAAATTCTAATCTGGCGCCTTTTTATAAATGCCTCCAAAGAATACTTGGCTTGTAATACATTAAAACTTGAAAATTTTCTTCGTTTTCAGTTATTAAATCAAACTGGTGTGTTGCTCTGGCGCCAATATCTATTATTCAATTGTCAACATTATTCCTCAGCCACCCCATAGTAAGGTATTTATCAATCGCTTGGCACATGTTTTACATGTGATTCAGATGCTTTTAATTGCTTGACTGTAGGTGTCATTTTATTAATACAATGTTGCAATAATTAGTCATATGAAATTCTGTTAATTGATTGATCACCCCTAAAAAACAATGGTGTCGAACACTTGACTTTTTTTGTGCATCAGACTGACCACAATGAATTCGTAATATGTGATTATTTCAAATTTGTATTATTACGTTTAGATTAATAATAATAATAATAATAATAATAATAGGTTTATATTTATCGCAGCTACTATATGAATATACTCTACTGAGCTTGATACAATGTATCATATTATTACCCAGGCTGTAGCTGAGGTGCCATAATAAGGCACTGAAGCATTCAAGGAATTTCTTTCTACCGTTAAATAAAGTGTAACAAATTCACCAATCTTTACTGAAAATCGCAAACAATGAAAAGCTTATAAAACAAGGTACACAGGAACATCCTATAGAGTAACCCATTCCAGGCAGACTGCTATTGCAATATTCTTTTAAACGGGAAGAGGAAGACCGACTAAAATCTCACATTTACCCCCCCCCTCTACTTGCCAGAACTCAGATTTTTTTTCTTTCAATTGTATATTTAATATGAACGCCTGCTTTCTTATACTAACACTATGGTATGCCGATATGAAATAATTACGTCTTCAAAGGATTACATTCTCAGCATACTTAGTAGAAACAGATATCTAAAGTGAGGGATAACGTAAGTCATTTAACTGCAATGATATAAATTCAATCAATATTTATGAAAATATATAAATGAACGCTCTTCTTCTGTCCATCTTTTCAGGCAATTCCAAATGAGAACGTTTACATGTTTTATTTTAAAATTTGCATTAACCAAATCGAATCAAATATTTCGATCAATAAATATCTTCATGCAAAAGAGAATGAATACATTTTTTTTCTTCAAACTTTCAACATCATTGACTTAAATGTGAAAAAAGGTTTTCCTGCAATTTGTAACAAGTAATTTATGCCTAAAATTCTCTGAGTCATTCCCAGTATTACAAAAAGATATTCTTTTGATGCTTGAGCTCTAAGTAATTGTAAGAAATGAACTGTTCTATGATAGCTATTGTATAGCATGCTACTAATTAATGCTATGCAATTGTATTGACCACCCGTGTCGAAAACACGTTTTAATTTGCCTGTCTGATAATAGTGAATGGCATGTAAGCTCTTCATTTTCCCCATAAATTTCACAAAATCAAATGCTATCCCATTTATTTTAATTAATAGTGTTTTATGAAGTCTGTTGCCAATTGAAAAATGGTAGATATAAATAAAATAAATAAATAAATGAATGATACAAAAATATATGTAAATGTTAAAGAGGAAATTATAAAGCTCCTGTTTTCCAGGAATCGAGAATCATTGTTTGAGAGTTTTGGGTCTTGGCCATACCTATATATTTACATCTTGCATTGCACTTAGTTCATTTATTAGACTAAGTCGACTCAAACATTTGTCCTACAATAGCATGAATCTACTTAGAATCAAATAACCAGTAATATCCAACGCAATCTTTAAAAAAAATCTTTTATTTCCCTTTGACATGACTATAACATTTCTATAAAAATGAATAAATAACTGGTGCATTTTTTCTTACTAAAATGATTATGGTTCACATGTGCAATCAACAGAAGTTGATATTTTGACGTTGTACAAAAAAACAACTAAATTTAAAAAAAAAGTGATAACAAACATTGTGAGATTAGATTACATCTAATCATTAGGAAAAATTAATAGATAAATCTTTTTAGGAATAAAAGAGCTGTAAATACACACACAAAGAAACAACATCTTCTTTTTGTTTGTAAATGAATGTCTAGATTGATATTTTACCAAATAGACCGGTTTAGTAACATATTCCAATTTTTATGAAAATGTTTTCAACAAAGTTTGTTCTTGACAAGCTAAAAGCTTGCCCGATGATTGCCGACATAGCAACAAGTTATATATGCAGATTGGATTCCGCATAATGTAGTCCATTCATCAATAAGAGGTCAATGGAATAACTCGTCACAAGGTCCCAAGGAAGGAAACATCCATACATTTGAGTGTGTTAGTAAACCGGTCTCTTCATTATTTCAAACTGTACACAAACCACTTGGATGTCATGAACATTGCATTGGGAAATGAATACAAATATTTAGGGAAAGACTAGAAATCCTTGCATGACTCTTTTGGGAACATGCATTAACAATAATATTTTGAAATTATAATGCTACATGTGAATAAGTAACATGATCAAGATGTTGCCATACATCAATTCATTTATTCTTAATCAGCACATTGATATTCACTCCGTATTTCTACATATTTGTCTCTGAGAGCCAGACATGCTAGTATAAGTATAATTGAATATCCAAAGGCATTTGGAAGCGCTTAGAGACGTTTTATCATAATTTGATATGCGCTACACAAGAAGTGCATATTATCCTTCTTATTATTATACATTATTATAGCCAGAAGGGCGTTAGCTCCTACACTTTAACACAGAACGAACACCCTTTTTAGCTCTGAACAGAAAAAGGTGAACAGGAAGTACCTCAAGAATATTTTACCCAACAATTAGAAGCTAATACGACTAAGTTGATAGAAGTCTGAGAGGACCAGCACTTTGCGTGTACTGTTTACACATTTCAAACAAATTGATTTCATGAAACACATAACCAGAAACGTCTGAAAAATATATTAACGTGATACACACGCACACCAAGACTTAACCCACACAAGCATACACACCAAATTTTCCATCATGTCTATGAAGTGTAGTGTCTGCAATATGTTACATTGAATGTGGCACACGTGGTATGTACCGGTATACACAGAGAGACAAAGCAGGTATGCATATTAACAGACATTCCATTCAAAATGTACCTTGAGCACACCTTATCCTTTGTGTACGTCTAGAGCCCACTAGCATTGCATTATCAGCATACAGTCAACTCGCCACCGGGAGGGATAGACAGATCAAAAGAATACAGGCTTATTTAGTTATACCCGTTGCTTTCTAGTACCACGTACCCCCGGTATTTTTCAACGGAACCTTGAGGCCGGTCCATATTCCTCCGCGTGACACGGCGCTCTCTTAGATGGCGATCACTGATTGGTCAGCCTGGTCGCATCACGAACTAGGAAATAACGAGAAGAATTTCAAAAGTTAGCATAAAGTAGTTTCACTTCTTCCTACGAAATTAACGAAATACACATTAATTATACCACATAGGGCCTGTTAGTTATTTTACTTAATGGTCACTCAAAAAAAGACAACGTTTGAACATTTTATGAAAGGGGAATTATGACTCAACTTTCCATTTATCGAATTTCTTTGTGTCACAGTCTATATGAGTCATCGCACAACGCCCTTGAAACAAACAAAAAGAAAGAATGTGAGTACTAAACTCAAAGTTCATGTGTATGTCCCTAATACCTTCCCCTTGTATTCATATTCTGAAAATAATTATTTACAGTTGATATATTTGTTGTGGATACTTCCATTTCAATTATATAACAGCATTCATCGTGTTCGAAAACGTTTTACAGATTTTAAAAGCAGCTGCCTCCTGCATAACGCGTGGAATTTTTATAAAGTCTACAATGCACTACATAAGATATCACAGTGCAATTCTTCCCCAATTAATTAACAGAAGGACGAAAAATCAGAGAAGTACATAGACAGTATTTTTGCCTCAATTAAATTATGAGAAATTATTTGTTTAAAAAAATCATTCATTCAAACAATGACGGTTATTTTTGTTTCACTAGGTTTACAGAGAAATAACTTTACTAGTTTAAATGTTTAAAAATTTTACATGATTTTTTTTCTAAAGTTCCTGTACATGTATATTGAAATGTCAACAAAAAAAATCTATTATAATAGGATACGGCTAGAAACATTAAAGCTAATCAAGTCTACTTCCTTTAATTATTGTAAAATATTTGAATATAAAAATCCAGCAAACATAAAGGAGCTTATAGTCTGTACATAGATAAGGATATTTCTATTTACATAATTTAAGTGTTTAAGTTTAATACCAAATTTATAGTGGAATTTATAGCATTGAAGTTTAATAAAACCACCATGCCAGTTCTTTTTCTTTCGTGGAGAGTCAAATATAAATGCTAATAAATGGTAATACATTATGTATTTATTAGGTTATTGATATTTTTATAGTATCTCCCACGAAACAGAAACCAATACAACTAATGCAATCATTGATTGTAACTCTCATGAGATATATTTTTAGCATATATGGAATAGATGTGATGTTAACTTGTATGTTTGGTTTGTGACAGGGTCATAGTCAAACTTGGAGTTTCTTCTGAAGTCAGTGCATATATAAATAATATATGAATGTATGTACACTGAAATTTGATATATGCACACACAATTAAAACTATAACTTTACTTTAACTTGAGAAATCCATATTTCCAAAGGCCTCTTCAGTTGAAGACAGAAACAAATGTAGGTTATATTCGTGAGTCACAAGTATTCATTCATTTGTAACATTTGACATAAAGACTGTACATTCTCTTAGTGGTAGTGTAGATTTCTTAGGATATAGAGTGGTACAGCAGAAAATGACGGATAAATTTATGTGACCATGTCCTAATTTTGAAAACTAATTACATTATGAAAGCTGTTTAGCATTGCACTGAATGCTTTTTCTTGAAGAGTTCATACATTTCTGTGCTCCTACAGACGTCAAGCAAGTCCACATTTTTTTCTTAATATATTGGTTTTGCGTGGAAGAATAAATTCACTTAACTTCGACCAAAGTCATACATTCCCCAAATTTGATTTCTTCTTTAAAAAAGGGGTATAACCAACCCGATAATTGAACATACTAAACTTGGTCAAGAGATATGTGTAGGCCTATTTTGGGTTTGTTAGTGTGAAATGCTTATATCTCAGAAAGGAAAAAATGGCGGCTTTATAACAGAAGCGTACAAATTCGATGATTTTCCTTCGAACTTTGTAATTACATGGAAGTTGCTGGCTTACACGTGTAGACCATGAGTAGCTTTGTAGGTATAGAATTCTCATTGAAGAACACGTAATCTTAAATCCTTATATCTATTTAAAGCAGAGTCATTGAATTTCAATTTTTCTTAGAATTTCTGGTGTTCTAGGCGAATGAATTGTTAAAAATGAGGGTACTCTTTACAAATGCTGCTGATTTGCCGACCTTCTTCATTCCTTCTTAACTGAACGATTAACTTTTGGCAAATTATTTGCTAAATAGAAATCTACGAAATAGTCTAAATTGATCTTCTAGTGTCAAGTTAAGTCTAAATCTTCGACATATATCGGACTGTTGGCTGGGAAAATGGCGTAAATATAGGCTACAGAGATTTTAACCGTATGAACTGCGGGTCATGCAGCCGAAACCTCCCCGCTTGAGTTCCATCCGCGCTTCGCTGATTGATAGGGGCAATATACAGCCACGTCAATTGCCGATGCAGCAGTTATGCAATCGAAACATTAACTGTTTACACCAATACATGTATTATTTAAATTATTATAGTATTATTGAATTTTCATTATGATTAAAGGCATTGTAGAATGTGAGTAGCATATACAATACATCAGTTACCTAACGATCTCGGTCACATTCGTTAAATCAATAACAAGTACCTACTCCAACATCTTTAGGTTTTCGTAATCGTATTTTACCCCCGAATACACGTACATGTACATTATTTCACAAGTGGAATAAGCCCACCATTTTGGATACGAATTTGTTGAGATTCTTAAGTTACCATAACAAATTATTCCAATGAATTGAGTCACAATGTAGTCCTACAGGTATAAAAGTCTTTCTACGAATAATGAGGTCTTTTAACAGTTTCATTTGGCCTGTTAGGTCTATCGGCTATGGCAGACCATTTTGTGGTAGGTTCATGCGCAAAGAAACATACGTTACAAAAATCACATGCAGGGTGTACTTTGAAGGGGAAATTTAATAGATTCATGAAGAATAACCTTTTAATGATTTAGATTTTTCTATAACTATTGATTTTGATCGCCCTCAAAATGGAACTCTGTTCATTTATAGAATATGCTGCTTGTGGAGTTTCCTATAAGGCAAAATATGGACATACCTTCACGGTAAGATTTATTTGTCACGAGACTTTCAAATTCAGCATATTGAATTGATAAAAGTGATGCTAGTAAATTATGAAATGTTGCTTTGTATCTTTAAGAATATAGATTTATAGAATGAAGAATTCATCTTTTAAAACGATACCTTCTTATGTGCATGCATATGATTTGTTTAGCAATTTAGTATGGTAGGAATTATTTCTTAAACTTTAGATCGCTTCGTTGGATTTAAAGATAAAATCCTTATACACTGACACCATACTGTCTTTACACAAGAAAATCCAACACGTTATAGATTATATTATTACTTATGAAACAAAATGGAAGATAGAGTGATACAACTTAGTATTCTAATTTAATATTCGTTTGGCTATGATATGTTGTTCTTTGAAACTAACGTTAAGGACATTATAACTTTTATGAGACGAAATAAGGGCATAACTGCACTCTAAGATTTTTTTGTCACGAGACGTTTAAATTCTACATATCAGCCTTTAAGAGCAAACAGGTTGATTTGAGGAAGTATTGCCGGGAATCCAATCTGACATTTCACTCATGAATCAAAATCAAATTATAAAACACATTTGAATGTGTGAAATGACCAAATGCTTTTTTCATTTAAAGGTCATGAATGTGGTAATGATGTAGTTCCCACGGTGTTCAGTTTTGTAACCACGAGGTTATACTTTTGATTAGAATACCCTTTTCAATTTAACTTTAATCAAGATGAATGAGATATTTTTACATCCACATTAAAGAGTGTGATTTTTATTGGTCTGCGTTGAAAATATCATGTAAAATTGACCATGATTGATCATGAAATAGCACTCATACTTTACATGGGCTGTAAACTAAGATTTCCAATATTTGAAGAGAGCAGGAATTTGTGAAGTTTATGTACATAATTGAAATGTGTATGTCCCTTTCAGATTTTGCTCGCAATTTGCAACTTTGAACGTATTCCAAAATCTTGTATATATATGTGAGTAGATAATTCTGGAATCTCTTCTTCCCCTGAAAGTTTCCCCGACCGGCACTTTTCCCAAAGCTCCTTGCTGAATCGCAACCTTACAATTTCTGTCTGTCCTAAAATTCCAATCAGTATCATTAACTAATAGCGTTTAATCTCACATAATTTTGTAACATGGTCACTTCCAAGTCATTTTGTCCCAAACGTTACCAACCAAATCTAAGATTGCAGTAAAAGATTAAGTATACTTTTAGTACGTCTGATCATTAAATAAATTAGCAACACCTGTAAAAGCTTCGTTAACACCCAACGTGAAGTGAAATAAAACATTTGTTGTCACCTAATATGCAGATCTACACTCTACTCGGTAACTAACGTGACATCGAATGACCAAATACCTTACACAATCCCTATGCGCAAGTTTTCATCTTTTACTAAAATATCTTAATGTTTAGGCCTGATAAGTCATTTCGGTTTTAAACTAGTTGACATGATTCATTTACTCACTTTTTCGTTTTTAACATGATATATATATATATATATTAACGAATTGGTATAGAGACCCCGTGAGTCGATACTATGATACAATTTTTTTTCTAGGGTTGGATGTGAATAGATTTTATACAAGCAATAATGTGATGAATTGAATGTAATTGAGGATTTCACTAAATGTGATATATTGCATAACGGACCATTTAATATATATTTCACATGAAAAGCAAAGTTCTTTTATGCTTATATATATATATATATATATATATATACATGTATAAATATATCATATATATCATAGACTTCGTATAGTTTTATTGGTTTCTTTCTGGAGGTTTCGATTTGAAATTATTTTGTAGGCGTCTTGAGCATCTCTAAAGATGAATATATGCGCTTTATAAATATTGTCAATATTATCATTACTATATCTTTTCATTATAGGAGGAACATTTTCACGCTGCTTTCAAGAATCTTTCATTTTCTGGCGTGTCACATTTTAATGCATATAATTATTTTTACCTGAAAGGGGACTGTGTCCTCTTCATATATAATCCGATATTGACATATTTTCACAGAGTATTATTGAAGTTTAGACGAAGACCTTATAAAACTCAATTAATCTACTTGTGCCCATTTAATAATATCTAGTACATGTACTTTCAAATCATACCTTGTCAGTTTATATCTTAATGTACAACCTTAATTTTATTGTACACAATTTAGTACAGTTTGGGCTTTTTTTCACCCCCAGAACTTTCCTCTGCATCGTTATGTTTTACAATATTTTGATTTTTTACACAA
Source organism: Mesocentrotus franciscanus (assembly GCA_037976565.1). Classification (NCBI taxonomy): domain Eukaryota; kingdom Metazoa; phylum Echinodermata; class Echinoidea; order Camarodonta; family Strongylocentrotidae; genus Mesocentrotus; species Mesocentrotus franciscanus. The sequence continues at coordinate 29,217,095 of CP137667.1, read as the reverse complement.
CAATACGATTGCCAATTCTATTACATTTTTCAGTGCCACCATTAAAGCCTCTAAAGTGTTGGGAGCCCCAAATTCGCCAAAAGTTTGATGGCAAAATTTCACTTAAATTGCATCATAATGTGAAAGAGGTTGTCATTTAAGACACACTTCTGCAAAGATTCCCCCAAAAAAAAAAAAATATATATATATATATATATATATAAATAAATGTGTTTGAAGACAAATATTGATAAACAAAAATATAATTTGGGTTTTCTGTTGTACGTAGAAAACCTAAATTTTGTATTCTTTCATCAATATTCGACTTCAAACACATTAGTTTTGAAAATCATTGCACAAATGTGTCTTAAGTTACATCCTCTTTCAAATTATCATACAATTTAGGTGAAATTTTGCGATCAAACTGTTGGGGCTCCCAACACTTTAGAGAGGCTTTAATGTAACTTTTTACTTGTTTCCACTTGGGTTTCCAATTTGGGTTTTCTGTTGTACGTAGAAAACCTAAAGTTTGTATTCTTTCATCAATATTCGACTTCGAACACATTAGTTTTGAAAATCATTGCACAAATGTGTCTTAAGTTACATTCTCTTTCAAATTATACAATTTAAGTGAAATTTTGCCATCAAACTGTTGGGGCTCCCAACACTTTAGAGAGGCTTTAATGTAACTTTTTACTTGTTTCCACTTCCCTTATCTATTAAGCATGTGATATAAAATTACTCTACTGATTGAGAGTTGCAGAAGACTATTAGAAAACAGAAGATTGAAGAAGGTAAACCTTATTTTTGTATGTTACCTTTCGTGGTTGCTGTGTGCATCTCCGTATAGATTTGTTTGTTTGTTGTTGTTTGAAATTGGCCCCTCGACAAAGTGATGTTTTGTGTGTCAGTTGCTAACAAGAGTCAGAAGTCACTATTAGTCGTTGTGGTGTGGTCAAGGAAGTTGGTAACGGGTCAATAATTAAATTTGATAAAGCTTTAAAATCCTCCAGAAAAGAGTGATACAAGTAAATCATAAGTTCTTGCTTTGTATTTTCAAGAATCTATGGATTAATTAATGAAGAATTTATCTTTTAGCATGATTCTTGTACATGTTTTATGATTTGTTTAGCAATTTATTATGGTAGGGATTATTTCTTAAACGTTAGATCGCTCTGTTGGATTTTAAGATAAATTGTACATACACTGACATGATACTGTCCTTACATATAAAGAGGATCGCACACTAAGTCTTTACATAGTATGTTATTACGTATGTTTGAAAAAAGGGAATGGAAGGATGAAACTTAGTTGTTTTATTCAATATCCGTTTGGCTATGATATGTTCTACTATGAACCTGAAGAGTTAAGGACATTATCATAACTTAAAACACAGAGATTTGTTTTAGATCGCTAAACTATTAAATTAGTAGATAATTACAACAACAACCGTCTACGCCTACACCCGTTTACCAAATAGTTCTAGACATATTAAGAGAAATCTTATTTTCTTTGCGAATTCAAACTATACAAATTTGCTTCTATTTATCAACAAGATAGATTTCATGTTTTATTCCATATTTTCCACCTGAAAATGCTTGGCCATAATAGTTAATACTAATTTATGACCCTTGCTTGGTTTGGCTTAGACGATTAGACGACGTATGTAGTATCTACAAATATCTAATTGTCTTGAAACTTAATTAAAGAAAATGCATCTCACAGCCATTTAAGAAGAAACCCATAATAAATGTATTTTGCAAGAAAGAACAATTTTCTAAAAAAATAACAAAATACATCAGCTTATTGTTGTTGGTTTTTAGATAATGACTAACCAGTCACAACAGTCTTGATAGCCGGCTTTCTGTTTATATGAAATATATATATATTTTTTTTTTTTTACTAAACGTTGAAATATCATTTCGTAAACGAGGGGTTAGTAATTCCTATTGAAAAAAAGGAAAGACACACCCTGATAATATATAAGCTGATAACAATACAACAGAATTAACTCTTTCTCTGTGAATTATTTGTTTATTTGAAAACGAATATTCATTATGCCTTTACTTGGTAAATTTGAATGGCCATTTTTGTTGCTGTTTTAATTTTATTAATTAGCTATGAATAAAAGCTGCGAGCATATTTGCTTCTATGGTTGTTCACATTAACATTAACAAATTAAAGTAACTTTAAAAATCGGAGTAGACTTGATCTCCTACGTGCTGTTCATAGTTCCGTTTTTGTTCATGGTGTTACTACAGAAGTGGTGCCCTGATAAGTCCTAGTTTGCTTAAAGGTTCTATCTTTCTACATGGTCGTCAGAGAAGGTTCAGGAAAATGTGCCTGAATGGTTGAATAAAATGATAATTACCATTTTTATTTTATTTAATATTATTGTTAATATACAATCAATGAGAATGATAAAATTAATTAATCTGTCATCACAGACATCATCACAACGTGAGGTGGATGGACAACAAAACAAAATTATATTGCTACCAATTCGAATAATCGTGCTTTTCATAAGGTTTGGGACCTATTTTTACACAATGGATGATATTTTTAAAGTTGAAAAATAACTAAAATTATGGAAGTTCTCAACAGAAACATATTGTATTGAAAGAAGGATATCACTACAAAATTTCATGAATAACTTAATCTCAATGATTTGTAAAAAATAAAGTGAGGTAAAAGGAATAAAATTCCATCCATAAATGATCATTAAATAGTATTAACGTTTCGATAAAAAGCTTTAAAATACTTCTGAATAGTTGGAAACATTTGTGGATTTAAAAACGTGGGGTGTTACATCAAAGCCAATACATTTTACAAAATAAAGCTTTCATTGAGAAAATAAGGTATTGCAAAAAATGGAAATAATATTCTTACTTGTATTCTGACCCCTTATTCTAAATTTCGCTGCTTGATTCATTAGCAAATGTATTTCTTAAGTAACCATTGGTTGTATAATGCTTTAGAAAATGGGTTTTGAACATTGATTCTTTTTGGGGGGATATATACGTAGTACTTTGTCAGTAGAAGTATTCACTGATACCTTGCAAAATTACCTTAGAAACTGTATAGATGATACGGTGATAAAAATATTCAATTTAGTCCGGGTCAAAAGTGGAATATAAAAATAAGGGATATGAATAAGATAGGACAATGAAATGACAACAGGACAGACACCAACAAGATAGAGGAATAAAAAGTATGAACTGTGCAACATATTTTACACGTGAAAAGATATCTTCATTTAATCTGAGAAGAAATATCCAGAAAGAGAGACCTTTTACACTTTTCAAAATAGTTTAAAGATACTTTTAAAATACTGCATGTCATCATTTTTCCACGTTAACAGTGTATAGACGGCCGTTCGTTTGAACAAACCATAAATCTGCCGTTCTATATATATATACTCAATCATGTTTATTGCAATTTTCATGTCTGAAGAATTATTTCAATTGACTAGAATAAAACATATTATGCCGACCTTGCTGTTGGTACTTGGATTCTATTTATTCCTGGCTTTAAATAATCCAGGCTACAGAATCATCTTTGCGAGATTATACGATGACAATTAGCTTGATTTATCCATATTCCATCTGCATTTTTTTTTGTACAAGTTCTTAACATAAATTCATAAATCGTTATGTCTCCAATGCGAAATAGCCGGTTTAGTTTTCCTATCTTCATCTCTCTTGATCCTAAACAACAGAGATACCTTATAGAAGTCTGCATACAGTTATATTTCAAATCTCATGGTTAATTCATGCCATTCCTATCTCTTAGATAAGACATTTATCCTCTGGAAAATAAGTGGTATTAGCATATCGAATCCACTTTTCGTTTGATGGATTCATTCAACTTGCATATATACATATTATACTTGCATTATTATTATACCATAAGAAAGCCATAAATCCCTGAAATTTCCTACGGTAAATTTGTATATATTGAATAGCTAATGTGACTAAAGTAACTGTATTAGATCCAGGCGAATGTGGGGATATCTTCATTTTATTTTTTTTAGATACTGTGTCTCCTTTTGGAAATAATCAAAATGTTATCAGGTAGGTCGAGTTTGCTATTATATACCAAAAACAATATTTATTTGAACCTTCAAAATTGCTTAATTCCTGTACTAATAATGACATCAAATATACACAGTGTGACAATGCAAAGTCAACTTTTTACTTTTTGTTAAATTGTAAGTTATTACGAACTTTCTGGAAAATCACTGAAAGATTATAACGTCATTCTTTCTTGATACATGTAAATATAAATGAGGAACTTTTATTGATAGGCTATCAAGTGTCAGATGTAACAATAAGCTAACTCTTATTTACGACATTGCACAGTATACAGTGTATCGAAACGATATAAAGCATACATTCAAAAGCAAACAATACAACGCAAATTCAAAACGGGTTGATTTTAAGTTTTATTGTGAAATCATATCTGAAAAGTTTAAGTAACTCCAAATTTGGAAAACAAGATGAAATCAAATACTAAATATCAATCATGACTGTAAAATTCTTTTTGTTTAATAAATTAAATTAATTTATGTTTTTACGCTTTTGTTAACAAATATCTCGAAAGAGGATTAAATGGGGAATTTGAATGACCGGTGTCTTAAATGGTTAAACATAGCGATGTATTTCTTTGTCTAAAATTACATTTATTATCCACGATTTTTGTTATAACATTTCGTGATATTAATATATCATTTAAGAAAATCTGACATAATTTGTAAGGATAGAAAACAAGCCTACCAATTCTCTCCAAAACGTATGCATATACTTGCAATTTACATATTTTCTGTTTTCAGGATTAATCATCGCCATTAAATTTTTAACGTTCGCCTGCTCCACTCAATTTTTCTATTCCTTACGGATGACATTGTTTTAAAATGTAATTTATTTGATAATAAATCACAAAATGTCTCACACTACAACAAATGAAAGGAATACAAACAAAAAAATCCCTACGGAAAAAGGGAAATGTTAAGAAGGAAATATATTTCCAGTCAGACACATAACCCTGACTTTATCTTTTATTTGTGTGGCATGCATAGGACTCTCTAAAAATTTACTTGTTTTGTACGCATTGCTCAGATGATTTTGTCTTTGTCGAATAAGTAAATGTAAACAAATCATAAACAGCTAATGACTAAATACATGACATGAATTAAAGAAAGGAATAAATGTATGAATAAATAAATAAATAAATATTAAAAAATTGGAATAATGAAGGATGATTTAAAAAAGGGGATTAAATATTTGGAATTTTAGGGTTCTTGATGCACTATGAAAACGAAAATCACCAAATGCATTATTGTAGACATGAAGACACGTTCTATTTCTAACCCAATACTGCAATATCACTGTACATGTTATTCTTGTTACCAATGATCACAATTTCATTGCAATAGTAAGTACTTATACTAGACTAGATATTAAAAATGCACGTTAAATACATAACTAAAAATGTCCTTATTGCAAAGATGTATTTTCTTTATCGAAACGTTTTTGTGCAAACAAAAACACACAAGAAGACCTGTTAATTAGATTTCAGTTTCACTAATTGCTTACTACACTTGAATTCCGTGGCTTCAAATTGTAAAAAAGTTAAGAATCTATTCAAAACTTTGAAGAACAATTGTAGAAATCGGTTATATTTATTTTTTTCAAAAACGCGCCAAACACAGCCTATATTCTTCAACTTGAAATTGTAAAATTCTCTGAAAGATAGATATTGAAACTTCTGAGTTAATGGCATAAAAGGTACAGGATAATGTAAATCTAGAAACTTCCATTGTAGGTATGTTATCTTATCTGAACAATTTCCTTTGCAGAACTGGGAATTCGCGTCATATCAATAGTTTGATGATAAGATCTGTTGTGTAAAAATGATTTGCTAAATACATTTTAAGGAAAATTGGACTAACATGAAGGCCTAAAATAATCAATAGCAAGTATAAATATAAACAAAATTTTCTTCTTCGGAGTGAGAAAATAATCAAAGAAAAAAAAGTTCAGGACCCAAAAAATGAATAAAAATAATGCAAAGACAAATATGCGAATATATATTTCTATGATCATACAAAACAAAAAGTTTGTTTGTGCCGTCAAACAGCGTTGCTCGTAGAAATGTAGTGGCCTTTTATTTTTTGTTCATCATGATCAGAAGATCATGGTGACTTTGTTTAATATTACAACCTAAAGACTTAGTTTTCACGAACGTTGATCATAAATCCTAAGTTTTGTTTATACGGTCGTCAAGAATAACATCCCCGAATTTTGTCGTCTTATATCATTTTTGTTCTGAACCATCACTTTGTTAAATTATATGATTGAGAAAAAAATTCAATTTAGAATGAACAGTTGACATTATATATGTTGCTAGGGTTAAGTATATTGCAATATGTCAGCAAACTGCTTTTCATTGGTTCTTTTAAATAATCATATTTCAAATGCTGTGATTCAAACGACTGTCTAGACAGTCAAAATATATCGTTACGTGATACACACCAGTAGCCGATTCTTAAAACTGAGGAATATAAGTAATAAAGAAAGGAAACCTTTTGTTCGAAAAATGAAAAAAGGTAGAAAGAATGTGTATCCAATCAATGAAAAGAAATATCCAGTAGTCTCTGGTCTCCAAAAGGATATCTGAAAACGAAATTTAAGATATTTGATATCAGTTGTGCCACTATGGAATAACTATGTAAATATGTTATTTTTCTAGAAATGCTAAAGCATACGATTAAATTATCCGTAAGGATTTGTAAAATGTCACTATTTATTAATGTTTTTAATCAAATCCAGTTTTTATTTTCCTTTTTGTTTATGTTATACATGTAGTTTATTTCAATATAGGAAACGGATCTGTAAAAGTGCCGACATTCGACACTTGCCAATGTGGCCTAAGTTAAAAGGGGGCTAACTTAAATTAATTCCTCGTAAATTGTCTAGATTTTCGAACGGAGGAATGAAATTCTTGCAGCTAATTTTGGGTAGAACACATCGTCGGTCGATAAGTACTGTTTCTAAATAATCTTTATGAATGTATATTTATAATTAGCCTTTACAGACGAACATTACTTTTTTACAACAGGGCAGTGAAATTGTAATGTCTTGTATGCGGTATGGGGCTGTTTTTAAATCATGAATCGTACATTAAATGGAAGTCTGTATGTGCTATAAAATATTGCCTAAAATCACGCATAAAGTACATAATTATGAATTTTATATTTTTTGTCTTGTTACGACATGCTTTTATTGTCTTTTGGGTTTTTAGAATAATGATAATTGGGAGAACCTTAGGCATGAGCAGAGATTAATATTTATTCGGACAATCTCTAAGCAGAGGTTGTTTTTCTGTTTATTTATGTATAACAACTATCAAATTAATGAAAGTGTTTGGTATCCGTTGCCGTCAGGTTAATAAATACAGTAAATAGATTGTAACAATCTAACATATCATCTCTGCAAGGCCTTGCTTTACAGTTTTCAGGCTTCCTGTCGGCCATCTTTAAAATTTATATCTCGTTAAAACTCATATTTTCAAAATTTTCAATGACATAGTTTTTGCTCACACTTTATGAAGAGAAGAAAAGGAAGGCATATTAATTGGCCACTATCTCAGCTTTATATTGTGAAAATTAAAAGAGGCGAAATAATTGAATTGATATACAAATGATATGGTTTATTTCAAAAACAAAATACCAAGGCATTCAAGTCGCTAGTAAAGTGGCAAAACCTGCAAGTATGAATAACTATCAAAGACCCTACCCACCCTATTATTAATAAGCGGAGGGTATGTATTCAAAATTCAGCAGATGAAAGCAAAATATCTCGTTACTACATTTTTGTGGGCCCTTTTATGTCTTAAAGGTCCCTGAAAACAGAAAAATAGACTAAAAATCTAACAAAAGAAGTTATTTATTTCATTTATTTATTTCTGATATTTAGACAGGGTGACTCATTATCACCAATAAACATAATAACAAACAATAGTTAAAACAATATATATATATATATATATATATATATATATATATAATAATAACAAAATGATGAACATAAACTCATAACAGCAACAAAGAATAAGAAAGAACATGTATAAACATATATACAAAGTATTTGGTATCCTCGTAATGAATGAATGGTTTGTTTGTTTTGTTTTGCTTTGCTTTTTTGTTCAAGAAAACGTTGTTGCATATTTATAATATCTTACTATAACATTATATTGAATTATTTACAGAGCTAAATAACAACCAAAAAACTAACATCCAAAATACTATTATTTGCAACGTGCAGTGCGAGATAAAATCATCGAAACAAATCATCATATTGGGGGAGGGGGAGGATGGGCGGGCGGGGACAGGGGGCCTCTCCCTCAAGATTTACCACATATACCGAGTGCGTGAACTACCCGTGTGCTCCCTCACATATCACTCTCAAACAAGAAAGTGCGCTATCTACGACAGGAAGAAGAACGGATGTAACATGGTCCCTATATTTTCCAATTATAGCCTGCCTCAAAGTAATTCAAAATATTTTCCATAGTTATCCCTTGTCTTAATAACTGCCATACACGATGAATTATTGCTTCAAACCAATTTTCATCGCCTATTCAGACTAAGAAACATTTTCATTACAATCAAGAAACGAACCTACCCAAACGACAACATACTATGTTAAAGTATTCTGCTGACTGCGACTATCATGTCCTCAATGGAAAATAAATGCACCATCATCTCGAGGTGAGGCTATCCCAGACAAACGACCTTTGGCCGGTGTAATCATGAACTTCAGAGTCTCGTGTATACAATGCTCTTGGCATTACCATGTACTGAATTTCACTGACGAAAGCATGTTAGGCTCGTACCCTTCTTTCCAGGTTTTCTTAAGCAGCGGTAATGAGTAGTTGAAAACATAATAATCCGATCTGGTTTCAATTCAAGCACACAATAATGCTAAGTTTCTAATCATATTCGGATTTTAGTTGGTTTTAATATCCAGTAGTTATGAGATTAGCTATAATCTGGTAATTGTTAAACACAGACTCAGCTTCCAGCAGCATTTTGCTTCGGCGGCAGACTGTATCATGTGTATGCATATTAAGTGAAGGGGACAGATTCAGGTTACTGATAAAACCACAAAATTGTTGTCCGCCTTTACTTTCCTAAATTTGATCGCTTTACTGAAACGATTAGGGAACTACAACAACATATCTGACGAAACTCAGTGTGAAGTACACTGTTTCGATATGTATCTTTTATTAAGATATGGAGACATATAACTAGGAGCAGGAACATGCATTGAAGAGATGCAATAAACTGTTTAGCTAATTAAGAGCATCAACAAATTATTGGAAAAGACAGAAACTAAGGTTCATTATTTCATGCCTCATCATTACTAAAAACAAAAACACAATGGGGAACTAATTAACTATAGGAATACGAATAGTTATTCAAATGAAAAAACTAGGAGCAGTATTATTATTTAACACCAGCAACAGTATACATCCCAATAATAGAATATAGTCGTCGCCGTCGTGGTAGTGGCAGCAGTAGGAGTAGTATGGCAGTATAGCTATGATAACAGGAGGAGGAGGAGGAGAAGAAGAATGAGTAGTAGAATAAAATTGTATTTATTAACTTGTTTAGCCCGAGGCTAATATTCTTGCATAAATAACAGAGCTTGAAATCCAGTCAAAACGAATTTGATGAACCAACCAACCATTAATACTATAACTGGTTCATTTCTACTTTTGTCAGAAGCAAAGAAAATACCCCACTCTGGGACACGAATTCACACATTTCTTATATTCCATTTCAAAGTCCATTAAGAAATTGTCAGACTTCCCATAAAATTTAGCATTCTGTTTCATACTCTCTGGTGTCTCCACATCTTACGCCATCAGCATAATTGCTTCGTCATGTGCAATGGGGTAGGTAGATTAAACATCCTTTTCTTTGTCAGGAAAAAATAACCTACTTTCATTCGAAAACATGCTGGGTTTCGTTTTGGGTTAACAAAACCGAGTTCTCAGTCAGCAAGGTGCCCATTGGACATATCTGGGTTGAAATAAAAGCCTTTAAAAGTGATTTGTATAAATCACTGAGAGTTGGCCACTTAGAGTAGAAATAGTAATATGAGATAATATTAGTGCAAGTTTTTTTGAGCGAAATGGTTATATGATAAGAATTTTATTCTATTGAGTTAAAGTTGAGATCACTAATAATATGCAATATTCAATTTAATTTGCTTTTTTATTTTCCACATTCCAGTATTTAAAAAAAGGTATCCAATTATTGGCTTTTGGGGGAAGGATGTATGACGTCATAAATGGGAACTCTCCATTATCTTGTTTACCGAAAGAAAATGGAGGGGGGAAAGACAACAATAATAAACAAATGCAAACATAATAGATAGATCAAACATATCATCTTTTTATCATGTGTGATTTCATGAATTGGAAGTAATTTCGACCTGTCCTCCTGTGATTAGTAAAGTGTAATTTTAGGCTTACTTCGAGACTTTGGGTACAAAACAAATGAGCTCCCCATGTATGACATTACCCGTTCAAGAGCTCATTGCCTTTAGCACATTCTCTATAAAAGTGACTTATCAGAACTATTTTTGAATTTCAAATTTCTTCTATGTTGTTTTTTCTACATTAAATTTATGTGCTTCATTTTACGGAATAGTTTTTTGACTTGTGTCTTTGCTTCCATCCAAGCAAAATATCCATGATGGGTGAACAAAGATTCCCATTTTATAGCAGCCCTGTCAATACTAGTGGTTTACGGTTATGCTAGAGCAAATGACTTCATCTTTTTAATATTTCACATAGCAATGCAAAAATAAATTTCATAATTATGGTCTTTGCGCGTGATTTTAGGCAATATTTTATAGCACATACAGACTTCCATTTGATGCACGAGTGATCATTTAAAAGGACCCCAATACTGCATGCAAGACATTACAATTTCACTGCCCTATTGTAAACAAAAGTAATGTTCGTCTGTAAAGGTATTCATAGAGGATTGTAAATGTGCATTGATTATCCAGGAGTGTCTAAAGCAGCGATCAACGTTGATGGTGTTTCGTATCACTATATTATAGGCCGTCAGCATAATTTCATCAATCTGATATGTCTTAGAAGTTAAACAATTAGCTGCCAGAATAGATTCATGCTGTTCCAATAATTCTTGCAAATTATTTTCCAATATTTACTGCTGACTATTTTCAAAGTCAATTTTTATCAAAACTCTATGAGCATTTAAAAAGGAACAGTTTTTCAATTCTTAGTGAATAGATATCTAGAATCATCGCATGACCCTCATAAAAACGTTATGATCATAGTTACGTACGTTAAAAAAAAAATCTTATCCGATTCTTTGTGAGCATAAATGCAGACGTGACTTTCACAAAAAAAATCGTGTACGTTTTAAGGAATCATTTCTTAGACTACATAATCTTCAACATGACTTTTATTTTTTTTCTGACTATGATCAAACTACATGTTGCCTAAACACATTCCCGTGAAGTTCTCTTTCCAATTTATTAAAAGTCAACGCGAACGGTAGGGTGTGGATACTTATAAACAAGCGCAGCATGCTTCTTCAAATTGTGTTTCAGGAAAAAGAAAATAATAATGGCATTACAGATTAGGTATGATACGTCAGAAGAAGAAAAAAAATAATGTTAGTTCCGGATGTCTTCGCAGAATTTTGCAGAAAAGGTTGGGTAATATCATAGGGTTAACTTGTATTTAACAAATCATCACTTTAAACCAATTACATTCAATACTACCGGCACAATTAGCTGCTTTCTGTTGCGTTTTAGTTTATAGAATTTTGCCTAGGTAGTTGAAAATATATTTTGAGATAAAAAAATCACTATCACCATCATTTTATCACTTAAGTTTATAAAAACATGGTTTGATAAAAATCGTAGAATACTAGCCCCATATTTTTGCCGGGCGAATGGCAATACAGGCCTACATTTACAAATTCCATGACCAATATGCCCAATTAATCTAATTATAAACTGAGATATTTCTAATCGTCCACAGTGAATTATTTCCTAATAGGGTTAGGATTTAAGTTTGACTCTCTGAATTCCTGTTCAGTCCCACAAATTAAATCTTATATGGAAAACATATGACTTATAACACAAAAATGAAAATCAAACCATCGGATTTTTAAACAATGACAGTTATAATCGTAATCATAATAATAAAATATAGAGCGCTTAGAGACGTAGTATTAAGCGCTATACAAATGTAACTTTATATCACAGCAATGATATGGGAAGCAGAATAATGATAGTAGTATCATTAATTAGAAAAGAAAAAGAGTAATAGATAGAAGACAAAACAAGGAAGCGTGCTACAAATTATCTGTCAAATAAAAGCAGTGTAGTTGTGGACAAAACTAGCTTTAGGTTTACATGTGGTCTGTGGATGAAATAATTAAAATAATTAATAAGAATAGTGGTTAAGAAAAGGGTGTTAAAGAGCACTTAGAGAAAAATCTTTTAAAACCAAATATCGATTCAAATCGTGAATAAAAATAATCTTCAAACCAGTGAAGACAAGATAAATACATATTTCATGAGGATACCAATTAATTTTTATTATACCTGTTTATATGCTTGTGCATTTATCTATTTTGTTTTTGCTGCTGTTATTTGTTTTATTCCAACCAAACAGGGCCTCATTGAAGACCACTAAATTGGTGATATGTGCCACCCTGTATGAATATCAGAAATAAATAAATAAATGCAATATCATGAAAACACATAATTTGTATCACCTTCAGTCGGGTGTAAACAAAACATGACATTTAATTATTGAATATTAAAAAAATATCTAGGTTAATCTTGCGGCTTAATGCTTTCAATGACATTTAACGTTAGCAACTGACATATTCATAAACAAGTAAACTTACAAAAACCAAGTTCCAAAAGTTGAGTGCATGTAAAGTTTCGAGGGCATCAGTGCATCGGCCCATCAAGACGTTCCCGGGACGGCCGGGGTTCATGAGGTTCGCCATTCGGGTGAGCTTCCTTTGGAAATTCTTCCCCCGAGCGTTAGGCAGGCCATTAAAGGTACTCCTACCCCAGAATTATGGGTAGGTCGCGGGGTTGCATCCCGTACAAACTCAAAACACAAACTTTCGTCATTGAGATAAGATTTTCGGTAAAATGCAGCATTGCTATGAATCATTTTTCCTTACAGGTATCTAAACTATTAAATATACCTTCTCATCTTAAAAGCTATAGGAAGGATAATAATTGCTATACATTAATTTGTATATTGTGCCATTCTTTCCACGTCACAGTTAAAATCTCGAAATCTTACGATGATATCAATGTCACATACAATATCACATACGCTGGCCATTCTGATAATCCTTCGACATTGTACTCGGCAATTTTATTTTAGCAATTTTACTTTAGCAATTTTACTTTAGCACGGTCATCCTCTCATAATCAATTAAGAAATTGCAATCTAACATTATTCCAATGTTCTACACAAGGGAAACCCGTACTACAATGTGCAACATTAAATGTTCATTACAATTTTCCTTCGAACATAACTACATTACCTATATTTTCATTTTTCGTGTTGTCGTGTAAATCTTCTACAAGAAAAGGAGTAAATGGTTTCTACAGGTATGTAGGCAAAACATGAATTACATTTTTGTTTAAGTACAACCACTACATATCCTTACAATACCATGGTTGTAGACAACAATGTACCATAATCAACACTCCAAGGAATACAATTCTATTGACAAACAATTATACCTTTGTTGTACACAATGGAAAATGTTGTCTTGACAAGATTTTATAACGTTAAAAGAATCCCCTACTTTGTTACAATCATTATGATATCTTTGACTTGTAAGTTCTTGTTAAACCAAAAACAAAAAAAACATGCCACTCTTAATACAAGCATATGTTGCAACTCCTACTAAAATACATGAATGATAATTACATTACCTTGACGTTAGATTTCTTTTCACTTTACACAATCATGATGGCAATTGCACATGCAAAAAGTACTACAACAACTAACTAAAGATCATCTTCATTCCTTAGTTTGGGAGAAAAGTCAAATGGATTTTCACTGAAATTTTGGATTTTATTTTAACACAATTCATATTAAACAAAATATCTATTGAGTTATATAATTTTCCTTTAAATTGCTCCTTAATTTAATAAGCTTTGTCCGTTTTGTTTTCTTCAAACTCTTATTTCATTGTTTAAACATGTTCATGCCAGACCTCCTGATATAATTGCTGGCGAAAAACTGTTTGTCCCTACTCGCACATACTGGAGAAAATATATACAAAATGAAATATGAAACGTTTGCTGCTTCGTAACAGTAGTTATAACACAAAATCGGTATGCATAATATATTTGAAAAGTTTAATAGTAGTAAACATGTTTTCTTACTCTACAATGGACAGCACATTAGGCGCTGAGCCACAATCAGAGAAAACATTAAGGCCTATATCTTTTTAGTGTCTACTTTTCATTTGAATTTATTTTGGCCTACGGTGATATTCAAGTTTGGGACAGCATCATTTTCCATATCAAATATGACCATAATTTGGGTGCATTAAAGAGGTTCCTTTAAATGCTATATAATATTTAGTGATATTTATAGTATCCTGGAACGAAATGAGGATAAAGGAGGCAATTTATAATAGTAATAAATATTACCAAATCACCAATGATATCACATTTAAAAAATATAGATAAGCTGAGAATATAAAGTTGTTTTAACGTATTAAAGTACAGATATGACTATTTATTGTTATTAAATGTCTCATAAAATCTTCTTTCGCTAGTAAATTAATCGATGTAATGCCTCGTTCACTTTTAGGATAAGTTACAAGGTCGAAAATCTCATTAGAGTGACGGATTCCTACCCACAACTAACGCTGAGTGCTGTACCACCCGGGTAGTTCCCGCGCAAACAATAGGCGTGGAACCCCCCATCCGTAGTACAAAGTGCGACGCAATGTGTGCACTTTCCTCGCGAGTACACACGAAAAAGGCCGCGAAATTCCAGCGGAGCGTGGCGTCGTGTGTAGCCGAATGTTTTGCGGTACAGCTCGCCTACTGCTCCGGTGAATTGTGTCGGTACTACTGTATGCCGTCCCGTATATATTATGCGTGTGCTCATCCGAACGGGAATTTGATGTGAAAGGTCGCCGGGGCTCTGGCTGAGGTTCAAGCCGTAGCCCGCTTTTGCATTACTCAGACTCGCCCAAGTTTATAGCATTAAAAAGAAATCTTCTTCGTGCTTATATAAAGAAAGATTACAAAATGTCTCTTCATTTCAGTTATGATGTATTTCACAAGTCGCAGGTAAAACTAGGTTAGCTAGTTTGGAGAGATGGGAGAACTACATTTCTGTTAACCTTTTAACTCGAAGTTTATATTGCACATGACAATGATTTATTACAACCCGTAATATGGTAAGTTTTCTTAATATGTTATCCATGAAATTACTGGTAGTAGTATGCCTTTAAATAGCTCCTTCTATGCCTAATTCAAAAAACACGTTTCTCTTTGGTCTGGCAAATGATATGTCCAGATTCGCGACTAAAAATGACAGCATTATTGAAACATTAGCCATAATTATGTAAAACTCAATTCACAGAGACATTTTTATTGCAAGATTAATCTCACAAGGAACAGAGCAAACATCGCTTTTATTATAGGCCTGATTCATTTTACTTTCGTATGCTCATTTCCTTTAAAAAATATATACTTTTAGTCTTCTAATGAAGAGAAAATTCTATTAAACTTCCGTATCCTATCAATTCTGTAACATCTTGATTAAGAAAGTATTATAACATTTAGCCTATATGTAAAGCGAAAGAATTTAGGATTAAACAGATGACCCGAATTCAAAGAAGGCATCAAATACACGCGTACATGATGGGACATGCATGCTTGAATATAAAATGTTCACGTTTTCATAGCAAGTCTTCTCTCAGTTTCTCATCTCTTTATTCTTCCTTTCAAGATAGCGAGAGCGACAAAGAGGGGAAAAAACATGGGTAATCCCAGAATGAAGTCATTTCAATAATTGAATTAATATGAAACATGAAGGATAAGAACAAAATCTCGAAGCGATTTTGCAAAATCCACGGCATTGCCGTTTATCTGGAATCGTCTTAAAACCTATACCTTCCGTTTCATGTGCAGGCCATATGTTTCTCACATGTCACGGGGAAATAACAAGAAACAGCTTTAAGAAAGTCGATTTTTCGGCAGAATTTGGATGTTATTCCCAACTGTATCCCTGCCTTTCTCATTGATTAGGCCTTATGATGTATTCAATCGTTATTACTATTAATTATAATCATGAACGAATGAAGTCTTTACACAATCATCATGCAAAGATACAACGTGGCGTTACAATATCAACGATGTTTCTTATTTTACAATATGTACGGGATGTGTTATGAGAATGTTCAAAAGTAGCTTTACCGATAAATATATTCACATTTTAAATTGAATTAATTTTCAGGGATTAATAGACTACTCCAAGTGTAAATCTAAATATTAAAACGCAATCGAAATAACCTCACAAGATGCTTTGATATTATTCAGTATCCGCAATAAAAAATAGATTTACAGTATAAATCTCATTGAGAAAATAAAAATAAAATTTAGAATGCTACATGAATGGCAAGCAGCCTTCTGATCGATTTTGTTAAGTGAAAACATTTCAAAGTACAAACGCCTTAAATCATGTAAATGGCAGAAACGTTTTGAGTCACATAGTATATGTCGGTAGACTATGTTGCGTTATGAGAAAACTGAATTGGAATGAAACCACACATCCGATAGTCATGAAAATTACAATATCCTGGTACCTCTTTAGTTTAATATCAATTATCAATTTACGATATAAAACTTGTTTCCAATACTCTTTTATTGAACCTATATCAATTATATTGGTAAAATGCATAGTTTAACTCCTATGATCACTGAAATCACTTTATGAAGTTCATAATAATTATATCATAACAATTTTCATATTCAGAGAGAAGAAATTCCTTAGAAGTAAAGAACAAATCAATTTCATTAGCATCAGACAAGCTGAGTTTGGAAAATAGTTCACAGCAGATAACTCTATCCTTTTTCTAAATTAACAGATATGGAATCCAAACAGATTAGATACACTAAGGAAAATACATTTACAGATATTTTATCCTTTTCACCACTTACAGATATCTCCGATATCTTTCAATGCTAACGTATCTAATCAATGTGTAAGAAATACACAGCAAGAATTGAAAAATTATTATCAAGTAAGCAAAATTGGGAAATAGTAATAATGTTTTACAAGAGAGAACTTGATAAACATTGAATGGCAATCTAACTTCTTATTTGATTCACATAGATAGGTATATATGATTGCATCTGAATCGAATTTCCCTACTTTGAAATTCGGAATAGTTCAACCAAGCGTTATTTCTCTTCTCAATGTCTGCATTTAAAGCTCAAATAGACCGAATGTTCTCTACTGCGTGCTTGCACGCGCGTTGCGGTCAGACGAATATATATATATATGATCTCCACCATGTGCCCATTCTCGTCTGTCTCGGTTTAAAGGCCTCAAGTTCAAAAATGTGTTTCCTTTGAAGGATGCTACATTTTCCTCTGTCACTGTAACTTGTTCAGTTTAAGTTCCAGTGATCCTTGTCTTTAATGTTGACGATTAAGTGATTACATTAATTATGATATCGCATTCAACAGTGTTTAAAAAAAAAAGGAATGATAATAAATTTTTTTTTAAATAATAATATTTTAAAAAGTCACTTGTGCAGCGAGCTGCTATAACAGCGTGCCATTAAAAGTGAAGTTGACGTGACTATTTTTTTTTTTAATATCTATAATTTTGAAATATTACTAGACATTCAAATCATGATGGTCTGGTATAAATCAATTTGATATTTATTTCTTTAAATGTGTCGGGAAATTATTTTTGCATTTTGAATTTTATATCTATTATCAATTAAGGGTGTATGGACTATCATTTTTATTTCAATCGATTAATTATCTTTTGCTATTTTCTTGATCTTCCCGAGTAGTCATAAAAACAAAATCGCGTACTCGTTCCATTTCAATAGTAAAATCAAGATGACGTCAAACTCCTGATAAGGAAAATGCAGACGTTTTACGACGTAGAAATGTTGGGAAATCCTGCATCTTCGGAAAAAAAAACATTTATAGAAATTCCATATGGGTATTAAAAGTTTACCTGGAAAGTGTGTTTAACTAGTGAGAGTTTAGCAAAGCTATTTCAATAAGAATGGGATGAGTTATTTCATTTCGTTCTGTTTATATACCCTGTGATACGAGGTTTATTGGTTTAAAATGCATTTTTTTACAAATCTTCTAAGACTGGTACATGTACGTAACATATCTGTGTTTAACTTAGAACTGTTTTATTCCATGGAGATGATATTGCAATATAATTGAAACGACTCCATCAGCAACAATTACAAAACTTTTGATGAATCACAGAAGCAAAATTATAAATCAGGATAACCCAGAATGGAAAAAAATGCTGTATATAATTTGCATGTAAAACATTATAGATTAATAATAATCTGGAATAATCTGGAATTTATTTTCAGATCAAGAGGCAGAACAAGCGCTAGTTTCTGCTTACCACTCTAAATTATTGAAAACAAACAGTATTCCATTTTCTCCACATTTAAGACGTGTTACATACATTATTATTTCAAATAATTAAAAAATACATGTAGCATTCAAAAAATTAAAATCGCGGGTGTATCCTACAAGCGAAAGTTTATTTTAATATCATGTATGTGATTTTTTAAAGAAAGAGGAATCATTTGACAAAACGTTTCTACTCAATTTAATCCTGCTTAAACGTGGTAAGAGAATATACATTCAAACTAATGACGTGCAAAGTATGGGCAAAAGGGGTATTATATTGATATTTCCTTAGTAGGTATAACAAGAGATAATTCTTTCTTTTTCCTTGGGAAAATATCTGTGTTATATGTTTACATCTTCCATTTGATAAATTCAAGAAAGTTTCATATTTTATTAGAGTGTTGCTTTAATTGCAGACATGCAAATAATACTTTGATATTTGGGTTATTTCATGACTTGGTTAGATTAAGAAATGATATACAAGGTCGCATGCAAATGTAGCAAGCTGCAATAATACATTTGTTATTTCATTGACCTAAAAGCCCATCGGTCACATTATACATTATTTTAAATGTATTTAGTTATACAGTCATTTCTGTATACATCATTTATTCCACTGCCATTACTTTATCTTTTTTGTGTATTTACTTATTTAGTAATCTATTTATTATTCATTATTTGTTTATTCATTCATTCATTCATCTCTCTTCTCTCTATATATCTTTTATTTTACCAGGGTGGCTTCATCCGCGATTTCAACAGCGTTTTCCACGAAGGCTCATGCAAATTAACACGCATAACTTAACATTAATGGAGGCATCGAAATCCGCGCCAACCTTTAACATCGTGACGGATCAAGTCAAGGCAGACCACGTGACAACTTTCTTATGATAGATCACACAGTCAAATCTTCAACAATAGGACGGTTTCTGAGGGTGACAGCATATTATATATTTGTTTTTTTCATCCTTTGACGGAGCCATAATGCCATGATCGCCTCTGCATATGCTGCGGTCAGGGGTGGTGGAAAGCAGTTGATTGGTTAAGACATTCGAATAAAATACGCTACGATCCATCATACAAACCAAGGGGGTGCGCATTCTCTCGATTGGGGTCACGTGGTATTGACTGGTAAACTATCATGGCGCATGCGTAAGATGCATTCACGATGTCTGATAACTGAGAGGTTCGTTATGAATGGTAGGGCTCTGCATTCAATTTAGAAACCAAAGTGACTTTAGAATCTATACGCCTTGAACATAGTAAACAACGATTTTCTAATACTCTGGATCACTCAAAAGATTCAACTGAATGAATGTTTACAAGATAAGGAATGACAAATATAAGCACTTTTAACATGAATGGATGAATTAATAAATAAATAAACAAATAAATGAATAAACGAAATCAATGGTGGCAAATTAAAACTAAAATCCCTTCAACCGAAAAGAGGGGTGTTTCACAAATACACGTCTAATAATAAGACAACGGGCAAAGGGATCTGGGCGTCCCAATTAATGAGATGGAAAGGATAATGATATATATTGGTTACCAAGGAAACGGTAGAATCAATTACCAGTTCTCAGTACCAGGCCATAAACAGTCTAAAAAATAATTATAGAATGTTCCCTGATTATCATTTGCAAAAAATAGGGTCCCCACAAATAAAATACGTCTTATGACTTTTTTCCCCCTCAAAAACCAACATGTTTACTGACATTGTCAAAATCTTATTCATATTCCATTAATATTTCCACTCTGTTAGAAATGAATCCCTCAGTTTATTGATTTAATGCCTGGAACGAAAACTAAGAGATATATGATATAAGTAGGTTTTCTTAACATATGAGAAGAAGGATGGTATGAATATTTTCTATCTATGCTTGTTATTTCCTGTAAGTTTCCGCTACTTCACAGCTTTTTCTAGTATATTTCCGAGACGGAAATATGTAATACATTATTTATCTCATTGTCTCTAAACGTCTGTTTTTCTTATCATGGTTTAAATTAATTTTTGTAAGCTCGGAAATATGGATAGAACTTTAAATCAGTTTGATTGCTGTTAGTTCTTCATGTTTGGAAATGAGAGATTACTGTATAGGAGAAAGTTGTTTGGTATTTTATTTTGTATGAATATGATCATCTTCAATTTTAGTCTTTAATTTTGTTTTGTTTATACACACAAAACATCCAAAGTGAAATACTGGGGTCGAAATTGTCATCTCATACGACTATATTTGAATTTCGATAGAGGGCGCTCTCTAAGCTCACCGTAGTTCGGAAACGGAGAGAGAGAGAGAGAGAGAGGTGTCGTTGTGCGGAAATGCTGGATGCGTTGCTATTCACGTTTAATTTATTCCATCCCATTCGTTATTGGGGAATTACTGTTTCCTTAAGCTTTACTATTGAAATTCGGACCTAAAAATGAGCTTGGAGCTTAGTTTATGCAGGAGCTTTACTCACTGACATTAGAGTTTATTTCATTTACAAGATGACCTCGTTATTTGATGTAATGTAGCAATTCAATTCCATTATCCCTTTACATTTTGAGATACTAGATACTAGATACATTCGGTTTCTTTGTTTTATTATATTTCTGGCTTTTTTTTTCTCTTCCTTTGAACTTAACTTGTATTATTGCAATGATGGAAATTGGCTGTTTGGCTTCTATTCGTTTTCTGTGATTATTTTAAATCCTTTTTCGATGGAGCTTATACCTCTCTACTGTTTTTACATTCTTTTCAATTTTCAATCAGGGCAAATGTGGTATGAGTCATAACATCATTCTTTCACTTGATAAGTTACCCTTCCTATGAAGCTTGAGATAACTTTCAAATATCATGGTGAGAAAGTTTACAAATAATTGATTTGTAGTAGATTGTTTTTGCTATTAAATCTTAATAATAAAAAAAAACATAATAGAAACAAAAGTTAATTTATTTTCTGATAACTGTTCAAGGAATTACAAATCCCTTACATTTCATAAACGGACGACTTGATAATGGGAATATTAGGGGTGAATGTAAAAATAATAATACCCTAAATCAACTTTACATAATTTGTCTTTTTTTCTTAATATACCGTATTGATTTTAGAACATAATTGACATAATAATGTAAAGTAACAATCTTTCTTTCCGTAGTAGTAGTAATAGTTGTAGTAATCGTAGTCATAATAGTAGTAGGAGGAGGAGGAGGAGGAGGAAGAGGAGTAGTAGTAGTAGTGGTAGTAGTAGTGGTGGTAGTAGTAGTAATAGTAGTAGTAATAGTAGTAGTAGTAGTAGTAGTAGTAGTAGTAGTTGTTGTTGTAGAATACTTTATTAGATAAATTGTTTCGCACAAGGCTGATCCATGCACAAGGTCGTTATCCTCCGCCCTGTAAATTAATTTATTGATCGACATATTTGAGTACATGTATATTTGTAGTATCGTTATTATATCCAAATACGATCATGAATGACATGAATTGAACTAAGTGAATCTATGTATATGGTAATGAGGGGCTGTATGGGCCTTATCAGTCGGATTCTACGTTAATTCCAGGGGGGTGATTCACAAAGACTAAGATCGACTTTAAGTTGGACTTAAGTATAGCAGGCCGTTCATGCCATTGTTTGCTATCATTATTTACTGGCATTGGTCTCTCAAGGGACGTACAAATCATGGTAAAACATTCTACAAAACTTACATGTTTTGATAATTCATTATTGAAGGAAAAAATATTATCTAAATATCATAATGGTGAGAGTAAACAATGGCACGAACGGCCTGTTATACTTAAATCCAACTTAAAGTCGATCTTAGTCTTTGTGAAACACCCCCAGGACTATATGCTCCCTTTTTCATGTGGAATATCCTCGAAAAAACTATCCCATTATTGACTGCACTTGTTCAAACACAGACCGTGAAAGCAGTATTTCTATTTATTCTGTTCTATTTACTCTTTACTGGTATTGTTCAAGTTCAGCTCCAGGTGATTGCATTTTTGTGTGCTCTTTTGCCACTGTAGCTAACATCTATCGATATAAACGTAAGGCATATGTATCATCTAAAGAAAGTGAAGACCCTTCGCCCATTGTAAAACAACAGTTTAAGATGTATCTATACACAATATATATGGATATATAAATGTGTGTGTGTGCATGTGTGTGTTACATGTGTGAAGTTTTGATGATTTGTTTATCTATACCTGACTGCTAAGATAGCATGCGTGTAAGTAAGCAACCAACAAGGGGACCGAAGGCTTTAAGTCCTCTCCGGGGGACTGCGTAATGAGGATAAATAAGTTGACCAAAGGGTAAAAGAGCATTAACTTGACCCATAGTGGGTCTCTCTCTCTCTCTCTCTCTCTCTATATATATATACATATACTCCTTTATGCTTATGTATATACTTGTACATCAATGTACTATTCATGTATTAATGTTATAAGTTTATGAACCCTGAAATAAACGAATCTGTTGATGTGCATACAAGGAAAAAGTGTGTTTAATAAAATACACCTGGGCATGTTAGCAATAGTATACAGAAAGTGATAACTCACCCGTGTGTCTATTCCAAATACAAGCCATCGGCATGATACTTCCTCAATCATAATTAAAGTGCATTTCATGTCAAACTCCCAACATATCTTATCATCCAAACATGCCGTGAATAAACACTATGTAGTCCCACATATTCATGTCCATTGATATGTATAAAGACATCCGAATATATTGCGTAATCAGTATTATTAATGTAAGGGGTCGTCCAAATTGCTGATATCTAAAAGGTATGAGACTGTATGTTGTTAAGCCTCGCCGAAGTGAACGAATGTAAACATTACGCATGCAGAAGACTCGCAGTGTAATGTTATGATTGGAGCGACTCGACAAAATATTAAAAGGCCGTGAATGTACGCCGAAGAATGACATACTCTCAAATTAGTCTTCCACTTCCAGACCACTTTGAAATCATTCGACATAATTATAGACATTATTAGGTGGAGTTTCGTATAGAGTAATGATGCAAAGTTTACAATCTAAACTTGTACATGGTTAGGGGCACCGTGGTCTAGTGGTTCAGTTACTTGACCTTCATCCAGCAGGTTGAGGGTTCGAATCCAGACCGATGACTAATGGTAAAACCCTTGTGTTCAGTATTAGTGCTGCGTTCGTTTATTGGACATCATGGTAAAATTCTTCTTTCAATTTATGTTCAATGTAAACAGATTGAATTGCCAATTTCAGACCAAACTCCTTTACATTTGCCTCTCTCGACTCAGGTCAAGTATTTTAAATAGCTACATAATAAAAAAGTGGCATTCCTTCCAGATATACTAAAACGGCTGTTGTAGCTAGAACCAGGTGGTTGAGACAGCATAAATTTGGTGCATTTTAATATTAAGTAGCTGGACATGTTTCAACATGTTGCGAAGACGTAGATTGATCTCCAAAAGGAAACTATCGTATTTCCTTCAGCTCTCCATCTACCTCCAAGCGATTACCATTGTAATTAATGTAAACTATCATCTTGAGTTTTTAATTAGAACATGTTTACAAATAATAACGCCCTCCTCCATTCATTTGGGTGGCTTTAATGTTTGCTGCATGCCATATCACCGCCAAATACAAGACAAAGGATACCCGCATATTAAACAAAGTAATATCCTTTTTGGATGACTTTTTTGGCAAGCCTCGTGTTTCCATATATATATATATATATATATATATATATATATATATATTATTTCTAATAATTTTTTTATTAGTTGCTGGTAATTTACAATGGCTTCCAGTTGAAAAGGTACTCACAAAGACAATTTTACACTATTCACATTTTCATTTTCTCGGTTCATATGATTGTCCTCAATGGCGGATACATGGTCATGATGGTTATGTTTTCTCGGGTCGGGGGAGGAGGGGGGGGGGCGGGGCAAACAAATCCGGCCAATTTCTGAAAAGTCAGAAAAGAAAGTTATCACAATGCCATATGCATTTCGGGCGGAAATTGCTATAGGGGGCACATCAAGAAGAGGACACCATTTTGTTTCAAAATTAGCACTTATGGTATGCCACATTAAATTGGTTTTATTTCAGGAGGCACGTGCCCCCTCACACCCCCCCCTCGATCCACCACTAGTCATAGTTAATAATCGTTTTTTATGCGGTTACGCGTGTCTAGACACTGTTTCGCTTTTTAATTTCTTCAGAATCAAAAAACAATTCCACAAAATGTAATTGCACAATGCAATGTTGCATTTGACTGCACATCCTTTCACAACGCTTAACGACAGAAAAAAGATTTTACAATCGTGAAGTGAGGTGGAAAGATTGATGACATATGATTTAAATAACAAAAGATTTGTGGTAGACCTACATGAGGCCTGTCAAAAGCCCTTATCTGAAGAGCTATCCTTTTCAGGGGACACTTTTTTCTACGATACTTTTTCACACCGGCAAAAGAAAAGAATGAACTCAACCTTCTTTTTAACTAGATATGTTATAAACTTGATCGAGCATGTCAGTCAGGTGGTAGTTAATTTATGGCGCCTGGCTGGCATCCACCCCAGAGAGTGGAGAATGTGCATACGTTGTGTGCGGGAAAGCCTGAATCCGACGACCGGGTTAATAATATATCTGTAAAGCGCTTAGAGACATCGTTGATGTATTAAGCGCTATACAAACACGGAATATTATTATTATTATTATTATTAGACAGAAGTAAAGAATCTAAATAGTATTTTCGTGTTGAATTTCGTCTTGCTAATCTCATCATTTCAATAATTTTTGTGATATTTCCTTAAGTAAAAAATTAAAGACATCATCAAATAAAGCAATGGATTGAGATTGAATCTGATATTCATGCCAAACAGGATGTCAATAAACGTTATGTCAAAACTCTAATTAGCGTCAGTTTACATTTTCTTGGACGAGACATTTAGTTGCCTGGGAAAAGGAGACTAAAGACCAATATTAGTATTTGCTAAGATGACTATAAACATGATGAAAGCTGCTCGAATGCAATATGATCTGTTCATGTTCTGCATATAGCGTATAATCAACTTCTAAAGGTATTTACTTTGCAGGGGCGGTTGACTTCTGATACGATATTTTTTTGTTTAAGCCTTGGGGTTTGCCAGTATTTCCTCTCCCATACTCCCATGGGAATAAGACGGAGGTTATTTCATTCGAAAGAGGTTTTTTTTTAAATGCCCTAGTTTTCCATTTTATTTTTACCCGTTTTTTAATATTATTTTTTGAGGAGGGGGGAGTTTTAAGACTTTGCTTATTTTCTCAAAGAGCATAACATTATTCATAAATAACTACAGTGTCTTCTTGTCTTGTTTATCATTAATGCAGTGAGCATACTGTGCTTTTGTTTTAAGATATTTTCTGACGTACTCCATATAGGGACTTCCTTGTTAGATATAATAGCGGAAAGCAGGTAAGTAATTTCTCGCTGGAAAGTAGAGATCAAGTAAAGATGAATATAATTGTATGCAAGTTTCGCCCACCTCTGCCGATGCTATGTTCAATTCAGTTATTAACCCATCCCCGCTCCACACACACATACACACACACTTGCGAACACGCACACATTGACATAAGTTACAGGCCAAATAAAATACTCCATGTAAACTAGACTGATGGTTGGTTATTATTTTCAATAATGATTTGCTTAGCAAAACTAGCTACAATTATCTGAAATGAATCACTTTAGTCTTGCAAATGTAATTAAAACTGTATTAATAAATTAGATTTTTAACATGACTAAATTATACGTAGATATCTAAATAATACTTAATAAAATGTCCATAATGCACTCAAGTACAGATTCTTTGCGATTTACGAGTGATAATGTACATGAGACCAATTAAACTTGAATTCAAATAAGCACGCTCATACATGTAAAGGATTATGTTTATCATAGTAGAGGACTGTGTCGTGGTCGGGTGGATACGCCACCGGACATTGGATCACATGTTCCCTGGTTCTAGTCCCGCTACGCCATAATGGCACCCTTGCTAAAGCCGGGGTAATAACAATATATTAACCTACTATTAACATTATTATCATGCAATTTTTTTTAAAGTCCACTGGAAAATGAGATCATACACAATCGCTATACCTACACTGATATCATAATGGGAAATGCAGCCCAACATGAGAGTAGGTACGTGTATGTGTCTTTCCATGTTTAAGCGATTTTATACCCAAATTGGGCGATGTGTTGCCCAATCAAGATCCCCTGGGCGTAAGATACACATGTTTACTAATGTATTTCGATTTATGCATGTTTCCCTCCCTACCCCCCCCCCCGATTACCAGCCATGTCATTCACCTGCTTCGAATAATCGGATCTTTATTGATGGAATTCACTTTGCATACATTAGTTTTTGCTATGTCGAGCAAGCGGCTGGCAAGCCTATTAATTTGTTGCTGATGTTTTCAAAAAGCATGTCAAGTTGATTAATAGGTTAAGTGACCAAGAGATGGTCACAAACATCATTATCGTCATGCTGGACAATCTTTACCATACTTTTCCAAGTTCATTTATTTTCCACATAATGCTTCTCTTTTTCCCTCTCCTTTTTGTGGGGGTTCATTTACATAACACAATTCTTTTTTTATACATCTCTTACGAATTAAACTAAAACAGTTAAAATAGGTTTGTCTAAAATAGTATAAACATGATAGTGGTAAAGCACACGCGTCGAGTTAAATTTTACAACAAAATGAATAGGTTTAAAAGTTTCATCATTCATTGTATGAAGTTTAGTGGACGGGCCTACAGTAAACTAAGGCTTGTTGTCAATAGGCCTGGTGAATTAATGATTAACAGGCATGAAGAAACAAAATATTAATACAAAGGAGAACAAAATTAAGCCATGAAGCGAAAGGGCGGAATTTAGACGTTACATGACAAAACAGACATTGTCACAAGAACGGGGACACATAGATACTATTGAAGACAGGAAAGGACGGACAACATAGTTGTAATGGATCTGCAGCTGATATTAGTGATGCAGCAATATATAGGCATACATAGATCATTACATTATAATGAGTGTATACACGCAAAGAAATGATATCACAAGCGCCTCGAATGTTTTATCACATTAATGAGTTGTAGGTATTAGCTGAGTATTGCAAAGTACAATATGCTCTCAAGCATGTCAAAAGAAACATCTTTATTTATGTTTGACAGTGTACATGGGTCTATGACAGAGCGAGGGGGAGACTAATAGCTAATGGGGGTCTTCGTGGCGTAACTATGGGTACATTATCTGACCTAGAAACCTCGGTTATGGCTTGAACTTGAGAAGTGTATTGTCTGGGTCGCCAAGCGAGGGCAGACAATGGTAGGCTGGCCTGGAAGTGGAAGAAGACTCAAAGAAACAAAGACGATGCCGGAGGAACCTTAAGGTATAACGACGGATCGTGTTAGGGCTGGGTTTTCACGTCGTATTTCTTCTGATTAGCCAGATCGGAATCTTGCTAGTTCTGTTGTTAAGGTGTGAAGTATTCCTTGACAAGCCAACAAAAAAGTGTCTGTGGAGTAACACGTTTCAATGTTTAGATTCTTGAGGGAAATTATCACCAGTGGGTTTGAGAAGCAACGGACAATATAACCATTGGCATGATTGGACAGCAGTTTAAAAAGAAAGGAGGAACATATATTTTTCAGTAGGTCCAATGAAATGTTGGACCAGTGGAAACTAGGACCAAATGGACACATCAGTAGTTCCAACATAGAATATGACCAATAAACAGAAGCAACAATAGACTTTTGACTGTTAGGACAAAGACAGTGAGCACCAATAGAAAGTAAGGTCATTGACTAGTAGGACCAGGACTGTAGAACCAAAGGACAGTAGGACCTATACAAAGTAGGACCAGTGGACAATGGAGACGATAAGATGAAGACCTAGGCATTGATGGATAAGCCGCCAATCCGGTTTGCGAGGTCTTAGAACGTTGGGGGAATACAAATGCGATTGGAATCTGGTGTATTCAGATTAACATGAAAATTATAACGTGAAAACACAACCTCAACGATATTGAGGGACCTCCATCACGACAGCTAAACAAATTTGAATACAATGGGCATGATTTCTTATCCATAATAAAATGTAACGACAAGGGACTGCATCGAGTCACTAAATTAAATTAAAAGAATTAATATCCGGGATTCCTCACTGACTGTGGATATTGTTAAAGTACATTTGTACCTCGTACAAAACCACTTGAAGTGACACATCACTTTGTGTGGTTGTCAATGTCGGTTTTCCTCCTCGTATATTTTTCCTAACTTCATTCTTTTTTTTCCGAGATGACTTTGCACCTAGATTTTAAGTCAAAGCCTGAGAGTTTTTTTCCATCTTCTGTTTGTGAAATAGGTTGGAATCATCATACTCCAAATGCAGGACAATGACAAGAAGAAGTAAAAATATCTAGAAAAAGTAGAAAAGTAATATTCTAATATCCTATGGATGTATCGGTCTTGGCTTGGGTCAAACCTTCCTAAACTTGCCATCAGTAGGTGATATGAAATTGAAAATAACGAGTTATGCATAACGGATAGAGAGAATGAGTGGAGGACAAAGACATTGTTTTACCGTTTATCATGTTCATAGGAAGTTTAAAACTTACACTTTGAAGAGGCACTGTAATTTGGGTACGTTTATTCAGATAAACACCTTATAAGGTGTACAAATTGTAAGGTCTGAATCACCTTGAAATTTAGGAAATCATTTCATTGACAAGACTAACATATGGATCACCGTATCATTCTAAACGCGTGTAACATTAAATCGTGTCCGGAGGGATGTACCCCTTTGTTGATTCTCCAGGTTATTAACATTTTCTTCTAAAATAACAGGATGATTTCATCAAACGGAGCCCTCATCAATTGTTTTTTTACAATTAAGTGCCGTTTGACAGTGTCAACGAATCGATACGTCGCACACCTTAGCAGACAAACGTAGCCCCCGCCACACACACACCGCACCCACCCTCTGTCTGGCTTTTCACCTGCACAGATCAAACAAACATCGTAGTGGTGATACACAGGTAAGCAGCGGCATCGTACAAAGAGGTTCGCCAGACAGAACATACGCACACGCATATGCATACACACACTCGTAACCTCCCACCCTCCCGCACACAAAATACGCCATCCTCTCCGTCTGCACTCAAAGTACATTTAGTGCGTTGCTGCATATATGCAGCCTAGGATATGGGTCCCTAGCCCACCCCAACGTTGCGGCGTATGTGTAGAGTCCATGAACCTGGTCTCTACACCAAAGCCCGCCGGATCGTTGCGGCGTTTACGCAATCCATGGACTTGGACTTGCTCCCCCAGCATACCCCATGATGCTAATGATGTTTATAAGAATGTTCTGGTCCATGTCTGCCCCGTGCCTATGCGACTGAATAGCAATAAAGGACGGCCGTCTGGGTATGCTGTTATTGACATAATTTGTCTGGTGACCCCCCTAACCCCTAGTCTGCCTTTCAAGAGAAGATTGGGTTCTGGGGAAGGTGAAAAATCATTTGCGAGCCTTTTCATTCTTTTTATGTTAGTATAGAAGAATATTATAACAAAAAAGTTTCCCCTGAAAAGGATGGCTCTTCAAATGCCCTCATAATCAACATATGACAAGTAACAGCTAAAGGTTGAGGACCACATCTTTCATACCACATGTTTGTATAGTCCCACAAACACATTTCTATGTACAGTGCATGTGGATTTTAGCAAGACGAGCCCAATTTCTAATCAATTTGATGATTCCAAACCTCAAAGTATACACCAATACTTATCTGCTACATGGTCAACTTTTTTCAATCGCTTCCAGATTAAAAAAAAATCACAATGCAATATAGCATGACCAGAACTCAATTTTATCTTTAAAGTCCATGTTGTTCGGTGTCACAATGTCACGGCGCGCACTTGGTCGGACTAATGTTACTCTAGTCTGTCTGCAAGCCATCGAGAACTGGTTCAAATTTGTCAGGCGCTATCACGCCACTCACAGAACATGCTTCAACGTACCAAAATAAATTTGTTATCACAAGTGGTGCATTATCATAACAAAATGTGACTAAGCTATAAAACGCACTTTGGGAGATAGATATTTTATGAAAACAAGTTTATTGCCACATATCAGAGAAGCTTTTATGCGAGGCTAAAGATTTTAGGTAATTTGTTCGTGAAGTACTTAGTATTTAATGGCAGACGTCACTTTTGTTAGCACAATGTCTGTATAAACATAACAAAGCTGTGCTGAATTTCGATGGCTCTTAGAGTTTTTTGACGATTCTAAATTCCCTAAGAAGTTGATTATACAAGCTGCTTCGGCTGAAATGAAGTGAAGGTAAGGTAGACATTTTAAAATGCTACGCTTAAACAATTTTCTGTAAGCAATTAATGCACGGTTCATTTTCCTTGCTATTACCTTAATTGCATTCGATAAGTAGAACCTTTCAGAGAAAATACTATCCAGATGATACTAAAGGTCAAAGGTCAATTTAACAGAGGAAGAATGATTAAAGTTGAATAGTGCTCGATAATTTTGTGAATGATAAAAATTCAAAAGCAGAGGATGTTGACTGATTAGTCCTGACAAAATTCATTAATAAGTGCGAATTCATCGTTTTATTTGTTATTGCACTTATTCGTATAATTTTACAGTTATTTGACAATAACATTACCATATTTTACCCCTCCCCCATATTTGTTCCTTTCTAAAGGAAGCTCCTAGTTTTAACACCTGAACTTTGGAAGCGATCAAAATACAACATTATTGTAAATACAACAAACCAGAGAGGGCGTGTTTTGTAGTTGGATATCCTTTTCTCATTTGCTAAGAATTTAGGGTATATTGATCATCGACAAATTCTGCTGCAAACTTAGGGAAAGACAAAGAGGTGGAAAGATTCAAACGGAGATAATGTATTCATTATTTTAATCATTAATTATTATTATTATTGTTGTTGTTGATGTTGTCATTAGTATTATTATCATCATTACAATCCTTATCATCAGCAGCAGCAACATAACATCATCATTATTATATCATCATAATTATTTTTTAAATAGTTTTTTATGCATCTCTTTCGTAAGCGTGTAGAGAAGGAGATACATATGCAATGATATTACCAGCTTCAATTTGATTCAAAGTGAACGTGAACGTTTTTCTTTCGCAATCGTATCATTAAAAACATCTGAAAATGTACATGATGATTGTCTCATTCATATAACTTGGAAAAAGTATCAAATTCAATTCAATGTATTTATTTGTTGCATGTACGTTCATCATGGATATTTGTTTCGCCCACATGTAAAATAAAGACTTGGACATATATTCGTTTACATTTTACAATGAACATAAATAGAAAACAAAACATGGAAACATGCTGGTGATGACTAAGTAATAATTATATATAATATAGATTTCCGTATAGTTATGCCATGTTTCGTATCCTTATGTTATATGGTTAAGATGTCTTCATGCATATTTAGAAATAAAAACTATTTACCAGTATACACACTAAATACCAGATATACGTTGCTTACCTTTCTATTTAATCATACGAGCAAAGTAATTTGGTATTTAAAACATTTAGCTTGAAATGCATACACTAAGTCTTTTATTCACTTTTGCCCACTTATCAGAGGTTTTCATTTTTTTATACCGGCAGCATACTTGCATCAAATCTACAATAGAAATATAATTATATGATATGCCGTTTGTACAAACACTTATGGATCCTTGGTATACAAACTAATAATAATGTTCTCTTGTCCTTGGGTTGTAAATTAACTTTAAAGGAAATGCATTTTATATTATTCTCTTATTTTGGACCTCTCAACGCTTAGAAACATTTATTCAACCAAATCCCCAATTTTGGATCATATAATTGCATTTTGGAAAGATGCTAACGGGTTGAATTATAGGAGATATTTTTCTAAATATACATTTTTTTGGTTAAAGAAACACAACAGAATTAATAACGAATTCCCCTTTTCATTGAATTAGTTACACTGAATTTTCTATTTTAGGAAACCCATTGTACGGGTTACGCATGCAGAATCTATTTTTCCTTTCACCTTATTGTAAAATAGAAAACACTCCAAATCACAAAAATGTAGGCTTGTGCAAGATGGCTTTGGATTTTCAAAGTCACAAAGATTAAACTTTGTATATAACATTATAAAGTAGTAATTAGAGTGAAATATTAGGAAATTCATTTAAACCCTAAAAGCTCCTCAAAATTGGAGAGAAATATACTTCATTTAAATTTTGTTCTGAAGTAATCCTCCAAGTTTGTCCACAGCGGAATTGCTAGTGGACATCTTGCTTTCATTTGGTAAGAACAAAAATCTGGTTTTATTTCTCAAAACACTCCTAGTTTCACCGTCATTTCTCTTTATCGCACAAAAAGATATCGTATATAATGTGCGTTTTCATTGGTTGCCTCAGATCGCACAAAAAGATATTGTATATAATGTGCGTTTTATTGCTTGCCTCAGACCGCACAAAAAGATATCATATATAATGTGCGTTTTCATTGGTTGCACAAAGATTGGTCGAAATAATTGTCTTGATATAACTTTATCTCAGTCTAGATGAAAAATACTGAAATTAATCACATGAAAATAAAATAAGGCAAAGATAACAGAAAACTCTTTTTTTTTCGTCTGGAGACAGCTTCATCGAAGACAGGACGTGAAAATACGGAGCTGCTTGCATGACCAAGGTAACTTAGTGAGAAATAAAATGACATTACTTCCCTCCGCAATCATTACAGGATGGTCAAGCCCTGAAAAATCATCTTAACTTCAAAGTAATGTCTTTTGCCTACACATCTTACGTAGTTAACGAACTCTTTTTAGTTTCGATATTAGCTAATGTTAGTACGCATGCGCATTAAATTGTAAGGAAATAACATTTCTTTATAGAAACACAAATTCACATTAAACAATGCACATGATACAAGAGAAACAGTGACTTGTGTTTCACCTGAAAACAACCAATAGCGCTTCGGGGCTTCGGGGCTCTACCCCCTCTCATTTTACTCGATTATCAATTAATTTAAGCGAGGGGCATATACAATATGAATGCAAGAACCCACAAGTCCCCTCCCCTTCATAGCCCCAACCGTCCCCTCCCCCAAAGGAATATAATCATCTAGAACCGCGCTGGGAGACAAACCTGACAGGGATAAAACATGAAAATACGGAGCTGGTTGCACGCTCGAGGTTACGCATGTCAGGGCCGTGTATTATGCCGAATCTTATTAAATGTTGGTGACATTTTCCGGCGCTTATTTCGTTCAAAGTTCAAACTTTCATCCTTATCTTCCAAAAGAACCTTCCTCACGTACGGATGTTGAGGAGTCTCCAACCCAGACAGACTCTTAACCCCTTGGATGCTAAATGGTATAAGAATGTATTTGGATATTTTAGTTTTTACATGTGATGTGACAGGTGTCATAAAACATAATCAATTTTTTGGAACTTTGGCAATGTTTCGGAGAAGAAGAGGAGAATTGCAATCTTTTTCGATGATTCAGTGGAATTTGATGTTAACAGGTAAAGTTTTGTTTGTTTGTTTGTTTGTTTTGGGTTTCATTTTTGTTGTTGATGTTGTTTTAATACAGGAATCGTGAAAAGCATAAATTTAGTTTATTTATGTAAATTGATGTAAATGTTATAATTAAACTTTTGTCTTTGTTTTGAAAAGATTATAATGGAAACAGGGATGGTTTTATCCTCATTTTTCAGTTTATTAGTACAAGTACATACCAGAATTAGATTTCTGTCTATTTTACTTGGAGGGATTTTTCTTTACCCCCCCCCCTTTTTTTTGGTATAACTTTGTTTCGTCACGAAACGGATAACTTTTATCATTTGGCACTCGTACATAATTTATGCAAATCAAAATGTTGTCGTTTATTCAGATAAAGTATGATGAATGCATGACTCCTCTATCGTTTGTTGTACACTTACCGTGAAACGCATTTATTTTATGTTGACTCGTATTCACAATCAACAATTATTTTCGTTTATCAAGTAAATAAATAATGGAGGCATGGATAATGTTTCGCATTTTGTTTTGCTGTTTCACTCTTTCTTTTGTTTTGAAGTCCCTAAAAAGGTAATTTACAGTAGGTTTTTTTTTCACGAATTTCCTTTTTTTTCTTTCAAACAGCCATACATTATTTTCTACATCATATGAATCTTGTAATGCATCGATACCTTGATATCATTTTCTAAATGTATTTAGCATGTTATAAAAGAATAATGTAAAATGAAAAAATTAAAGAAGCAGAATAATTCGCTTACCGAAACACTCATCTTCTAGCCAAATCCATGACATCAATATTACAGTACATGATATTCGAGTCTATGTTCCAAGTGCCAAAACTTACGTAGCGATTCCATATGACATGTTCATTTTATTTTGTCCGTTGCATGTTTATCCTTGGGTTTTTTCTTTGGTAAATGTTTAATTATGTGTATTATTTTTCCACCTTTTTCCGTCCTGTGTATTCAGGCAGTAGCCCAGACTTGAATGTTCATTTTTAACATGCTTTCTCTTGTCATATTAAATCAATAAAGTATGTTAACCAAAAAGTGAATGATGTAGATGATGTTTTTAGGATTGGGACAATGATTTTCACAAAATAAACAGATAATCAGTAAAATCATTGTAAGTTCCATTTTCCCTTCATATTCCATGTCTAGAAAAAACAGCCAACAACGGATGTGTTTTTGTTTTCTTTTTGTTTATTGTGATCAAGTGATAGTTTGACTGATAAATTTTAAAACGATAATGTTTACCTAAGAATAAGATGTAGTTTTCACGAAGGAACACCGCAGATAGGTTACAGTACTTCCTTGTAAGATTTTCTTTCTGCAATTTATTTGCAGTTCACCTGCACAATTGATTGATTTTCTCAAACTGTCATAATCAATATTTCCTATTATTATCATCCTGTACTTTAGTATCAGGACAAAACACTCAACTACACACATTTGCAAACAATGGCACAGTTATTTCCTGGTAACCCAAACTGTTTCTACTTCCTGTGAATTGTTATATTTCTTCTTAAAATGCGCAAAATAACATTTTATTTGTCAAACTATTTATGACTTTGACAAAGAGACTCAACAAAACGTCTATTCATTGAGGATTGCATTTTCATGATCAATTCTAAATTTTTACTTCACTGTAATGTATTGATATTTTAAACTTTTCTGGGCATAAGAAAAGCTGGATTCGAAGAGTAAGAGTAATCAAAACAGCAGGGCAATTTTTAAGTTGGTAGCCATGTCTTTGAATATACATTAAAAAATGAGCTTGGCGCAAACGTCTGTTCACCTCCCATATAAATTTAGTTCACCGATTCCAAAACAATCAACAGTTTTAAAAACTATCGACTTATAATTCATTGCTGACTTAACATTTTTTTTATCTCAATTCCTTTGCGTAAGAAACTACAATCAATCATAAATAAACCATCTCAAGTTGGAAAATGGCTATTTATTATTAGTATCCACTCTTACAAAAAGGATAATATTTCTACTTGTTTTTATACTCTCTGTATTTTTCAAAAATATTTTGTATTCATTGAAGTGTTACTTAATAATTAGAAAAAAGAACAGGTATATGTTCTCTAACGAATTAAAATGTATAAACCAACATTGTTTTGTTTTTCCTCCCTTTTCTTACCTTTTCAGACCACTGTGGTGTGACTCATATATTTGTTTGCCTCCAAGACATCACTTTCATAACTGGGTAGTGCATCATTACGATAAGCGTTCCAATTGCTTCGTACTAAAATAGGGGTAGTTCTTCAAAATTTGCTTAATGCATATCATTGCTCAAAGCTTGTGGGATATTAAAATGCCCGGATGTTTTGCAAATGTTAACACTATATCAAATAATGATAATAACAATACTAGTAATAATAACAACAACAATAATATAAACGATGATAATAATTAAGCTGCAAATAATAACAATAAAATGCCCATTTATTTTGCAAAATTTCACCACTATATAAATATATATATATCTGACAGTATATTTAGGTCATATATTTATAATTACTTAGTATGAAGAAGAAATAAATTAAGAACAGAACATGCGTTATATGATTAATATTGACACGATCATAACTTTTTGTCAAACTTGCTCGTTCTAACTTTTCACATTAATCAAAGAATTGCCATAGGACATTTAACGCATGAAGATAATATTCAAATCAATTCAATAAACAAATGTTTTATTCAACAACATGGTTTGCAGCAATAAGCTGAGTCGCACATTTATGTATAAATATATATATATATATATATGTGCGTGTGTATATATAGATATATATATACAAGATAAAAATGAACATGTTAATTGAAATTACATGACAGTATACACAATTGATACAAATGTTTTTTTTAACTACAATCATCAATATAGTTATACAGCTAAAATACATTGTCAGAAATCTGGGAAAGGTATATACAAATATCGAAGTGAATACCTACACAAATTGAAATTAATTATTGTCCAGAACCTCGTGAGTCTTCCCATTCTATAATGTATCCCAAGTTGGCCACCCAATATTCAAATGTGCATCTTCTTTTTATCCTCATACATCAAATTGAAATCCATCTACCACATTAATCTGTGAATCTTGATGTACACCCCTCCTCCTTTTTTCCCCTTTTTTCTCTCCTTTTTTTCTTCCCCCTTTTACCATTTTGTTTTGTTCTCCATATTTGTATTATTAGGTATCCATTGAGGGTAGTCATGCTATCAAACTTTGCTTACTTTGTCAACCCTCCTGTTTGATGTTTTCGATTAGTTACAGCCAACCGTACTTTGTTTTACATGTACTCTTTTGTCATGTATAACACGTTCAATGATTTGTTTGTTATATATATATTTGTAAAACTGCAAAAGAAAAAGAAAATCAAACAGAAATAAATAAATCAAATCAAATCAAATAATAATTATAATTTCCATGATTCTTGAAATTTTCACCCTGAGTTTTAGATTGTATCGTTTCTCATATTGTATACTCACATGACCTCATGTGCGTAAATGAGTGAACAAATCATAAAACAGGGTAGCTGGGCCCTGTTTCATAAAACTTGTTATCAATAATAAGTTACAATAACTGATATGCTGGCTGAGAGCAAATTTTTCAAAGAAATTTAACGTTTGTTATTAATAACAAATTTTATGAAAAAGGGCCCCGCTCCAAAAGGCGTAGGAGGTTAAGTCTGATAGGACTGCAGACCTGTGACCCCTCCCCCTGTATTTTAGAAATCTTATTTTTTTATGATAGTGTTGGATGACAAACAAATTTCACTATAAAGTGGACCCGCTCGACATATTTAGAGACCGGAAAAGTTGATATTATAGGTATTAGCCCCTTCCCCTTTCTCACCCACCCCCTCCTCCTCACGCACACACTTGGTATTGAAATTGGCCCGTCTGTCTTGGAATGGTTTCTATAACGTCTTCATTTTTTTCTTTAAAATTGCTCTTATTGTTAAATAATCAATCGGAGCGAACATTTCAATTGGGTTATGGTAATGATAAAAACATAAACTCTATTATATCCTGCATCAAAAATTTGTTGGCTTTTGATTGGTTGAGAGCTCGTCACATGACCAGAAATATTTGAACTATTTTTAGAAAGTACTATATGAGAGTACTATTTGGGAGTACTATTTGGGAGTTGAATTTTTTTTTTTTTTTTTTTTTTTAATAAAATAAATTGTTGATGCAGGATATAAAACAAATATACCATGCCTTCTATTCGAGGTACTGGTTAAAACTATGGGCCTCGGTGACTCCAAAAGTACCATTTGCTTTGGGGCTGCGCCCCTCAGCAAATAGTACTATTGGAGTCACCTCTTGCGCATAGTTTTAACCAGAACCTCTCAAGACAGTGTATATTTGTATATTATTTTGACAGGGTTAATGACGGTGATTAGTCATGTATGCTCCCGTTTATGGGTTATTGTTATTTTCCTTTAATGACCAAACAACTTATTTACTTGCCAGGCTTCCAAAGGGTTCGACACCCTCTGAGCTATGAAGGGGAAACCCCAATTTCACCCAAGGGGGTTCATGAGTTTACTGGCTATGGATTTTCTGGCTAGAATAAACGGCCCATTTTATCAGTTCTTATAGAGCTTTTCCTTTCAACCTTATTGGTTATACATGTATTGATGATTGTACCAGGTCAACTAAACTACAATGTTGCCCATAAAACTGTTTTTCCCCACTTTCATGTAATGATTGTGAATTTTTTTTGTTTTTCTTATTATATAACGTTTATATCTTCTCAAAACTGTATTTATTAATCTCTATGAAAATTGATCGTTAAGGGTCTGAGAAGATATATACTTTATTTATGAGAAATAAATACCATATTGTCACAATCATGTCATAAAAAGAGGTAAGAAATTAAATATTCCAACTGTATGGATAAATAGTGTGTTTCCTCTTGTTACTGTGCCTGTTTCATGCATGGTTTGAGAGGCAATAGTACTAAAATATTATTGACAGTTACATATTCAGCCATACAGGGTCGATATCCTAATTAAACTGTGAGGCAAAATATATCCGTAAATACATTCACAAATCATTTTTTAAATTCAACCTAGGGCGATTTCAATAGGCATGGCCATCAATCATCTATGATTAACAACTAAATTAATCATATCCCTTGTAAATTTGATGTGTTTTTGTTATTTTCATAACTAAATAAAAGGTGGACTGTTTGTCGAATGCCTTTAAATGTAAGCTTTAATTTATCACAATCTCAAAAAATATAAATCGGGACAAATCAATTTTTCACATAATTAAACTTACACAATTTGGTAGCGGTATAAATAATTTAGTTTTTAACTGTTAGTGTGCGAACATCATATTGATGCATTCTATGGAATATACAAAAGAGTGCTGAAATTGCCTTTTAAATTGAATTTTCGAAATTCATTGCTATCGAGATCGTTTTTCTTTTTCCGAATTCTCTAAAAATATTCGGTACAACACACTTTGATTTAATATTTATCACTCACATAATATCCAACGTGCTTTTGAACTTATCCATTATACATTATAAGCGGCCGAAATCCCTAAAGCAGAGCTTTTAATACGATTGTCTGGAAAGGGATCTGAGCTGTATAATGAAAAAAGGCCATTTTTATTCCCGTGACAAAATAATAATTTGTTTCAAAGGTTACCGGTACGCATATCAGTATGTGAATAGTATCTTAAAAATGAATACATTTTTCTTGACCGTGTAAGTACCGTTTTCCTAAAGGTATAGATAATACATAGTTCACTGCTTATGCACAAACAATTATTGTATCCTTAATATCATAATATTATTACACTTAATCTCCTATTATAATTATTTGATTGAAGCAGGAATATCAAATAGGGGGCATATTATCCTGATATAATTATCGTGTGTAATATGTGAAATTACGCTTTGTAATTATATGACTTGCAAAGTGGATCATGAGATTTATTGCAAAAAATATTTATGGTTTTACCATGCAATTGCAATTTCGTGTGATCTCGTAGAACAAGATTTTACGACAGGAATCTTCGAAACGAACATGGAATACATTTTTTACAAAATATCCCCCTAAAGAACTTGCATTTATCGATGCCAAATCACCTTAGTACAAAGGATTAAAAAAAAACGAATATAATGCGATTTACAATCAATTAATGATGCCAGGTCATTTGTTTTCAATTCGTCTCAACTTAATGACTTGGTTATCATTTATAGATTTATTGAAACAGTTTTTTGATTACATGAAATAAATAAAAAGGAAATTTAACGATATTCAATTAAAACTTTAAAAAAGGAAAATACTTCGTTTGATAACAAAAAAGACCATTTATTTTGCTAAGACACTTTGTTTTCTGGAAATCATTCATGACAATTTCGTTTCGTATACGCCTTAGATGCAGCTGTACAATTTTTCCATTTTCCATCTATTTCTTTTCACATGAAAGCATTTAAGTAAAACGGGTCGAATTCATCCCTTTCAGAGGGAGGAAATTGAAAATACATACTCTTATCCTTCCATTAACCTTATACTACTTTGCGCCTGATTTTTCAAGATCTGAATAAAGATGTAGCTAACAATGTAGGGTAAATCCGAGCCATTCGGGACTTGAACTGAATAAATAGAGAGAAAAAAGAAAAAGGAAAAAAGTTTCAACAAAATCGGACGGAAAATACGAAAATTATGGAATTTGAAAGTTCCACATAATTTCATAAAACAGTGATATGAATCACATAGGCTGTTATGCCAATTTTCGAGTTGATGTCATCCTCTAACTATTACCCACATATCGTATTTATGACATTTCAATTTTTTCATTTCTTTATACAGCTGTATAATTTTTTCCCTTTATATTACAATAATTACAGTAATAGTGATTTTGCACTGGCATATTCCATGAGGATTAAAGCCATGTTTAACATTCCAAGAGTAGAAAAGTTATATTTTTCGACAAATTTATTTACAAACGGATAGAGAAAAGTGAGGGGATGACATCATCAACTATCTAATTCGTATACAAACTATGTGATTTATATCACTGATTTATGATATGTGAAACTTCTATAATTGTCTAATTTTTTAACCGATTTTGATGAAACTTTCACTAAACTTTTTTGTTTTGTTTAGGGGGGATTCTCTTCAATTCAACTTGCAAATGGGTCGGACTTACCCTTTAAGCATATGCACTAATGTGATACAAAATTAAATTCGATAGTAATACGTGCGTGTGGGTTTTACGTGTGCGTGTGTATGTGTAACCACTTTTTATATCGCAACGTCATCCACGTTTAACCGTCAAAGTAGGCACAAGGCATGTGGATAGCTGGATTGAAAAGACGGCGAACAGGGACATTAATACTAAGTAAATACCTTTTCTTAAAGGGATCGTTTAACAGTGTTAAATCTGAGATACACGGCCCTACATGTTATTAGTGTCTGTGATATGGTGTAATAATAAAGCCCTAAAAAAATTGCGCTTCAAAATGATCAAGAAGTGCCTCAAAAAAGTAAAAATCTTTGATTGACCGGTTTTACCATACTCGTTTTCCCTAATAGACTATAGTGTTATGAAAACCATCAGGCGAACGGTTTTCAAAATTTGTAATTCCAATCATAAATATCTTGATAATCAGACAGGCGATCAGCTTGTAAAAGTCATGGGGTTCCTGACTGACCTAAAGGTTTATGATTATCATTGCATCATGAGCTAAATCCAGAATTTTGTTTCAGAATCTGAGACAAAGTTACCGGATCCCTTTAATTTTAAATTGTTGATTCTTTGTCTCTGGCATTTTTAAAAATACGTTTGAGGGTTGAAGGTGAGTCAAGCTACTTGCTTGTTTGATAGCCCTTTGGTTATGATATCTTTTGAAAAGTTGGGTTTTTTATAAATATTAATACATCTTTTTCAAAGTTATATGCAATGATAAGTGTAGAAATATTTTATCATGGCACCGTATGTTCAAAAAGGTGATGAAGAAACCATCATATCAAATGAACACGTATCATTGTTGAAAAAATGTTTATGGCTTAATTGTCTCGATGTGGCTCCCTCATCATAAGTCTCTTGCCCTGATGGACTTTCACCACCTTTTTCGATATGTTCATAGATAAAGATTTATCTTATATTTCTTTTGATACAAGAAGGAAAGAGATGCATTTTAAAATGAATTTGAATTTGAATTT
This sequence comes from Mesocentrotus franciscanus, assembly GCA_037976565.1. Taxonomy (NCBI): domain Eukaryota; kingdom Metazoa; phylum Echinodermata; class Echinoidea; order Camarodonta; family Strongylocentrotidae; genus Mesocentrotus; species Mesocentrotus franciscanus. Next base: position 29,174,599 of record CP137667.1, on the reverse strand, counting down.
GAATATTGACTTCATAGGTTTGATGTCTTAGTCATTATGACGGCAATATAATTTGAATAATACAATGATACATTTAAATAGATATGTGTGTCGAATTTGAAATAATCTGCATAAAAATGGCATCTAAGATGTATTATCCTTGATAAGGGCTACTCATTTTCAATCTTCTTTTTCTATTGATTTACTTTTTATTATCCCCTCTTAAACATATTTACTTGAAAAGTATAATATTTAGTGACTACAACGCCATGTTCAGTTAGTTAATAAGCCTGCTTTGTAATTGTTGTTGTTTTGTTTTGTGCTTCTTTAAAAATACATATATCTGATATAAGCTTATATTGTAATACATACAAAGAAAAAAGGAAAAAAAAGCTTATATTGCCATACGCTATTATTCCTGTATCACAGTTGTAAATGTATTATAATGTTTATATTGTTAAATTATTCTCATCGTAAACATAATATATGAATATAACACAATGAACCATGTAGAAATGAAGGAATGAATGAATAAATAGATAAATATATAGAATGAAATGAATAAACACATATACCAAATAATTATACGTATAAAAAATAAATGAATACAAGTATTAACAAATAAATCCATAATTAAACACATAAGTAAATAAGTGTAGGAATAAATAAGTAAAACAAAATGATATAAATAGGAAAAAAATACTGTGCAATGATCGCTACAAACAGCCAAACTCAATGTAACCTAAATCTACCTTTATTTCTTATGACGATCACGTACATTTGAAATGAAAGCTTACCACTTAATTCTTGGACGGCCTCCAACTCTAAATTGTTTATTTGGAATATAAGCTCTTTGAGCTACCAGGTGGTTGATGTCTGTAGATTTGATGGTTGGATTTGATTATTTTTCGTTTCTGACATTATTTTTCATTATTTTTCTCTATTATTCATCCGATAAAAATGAATCTCGTTAATGATTTCAATCATGGCAATTGAAATAATAGAGTTTTTTAAAAGGCAAACCGTTTTAATCCTATTAATCGCAATATTTCCCATTATTCAATTTAATTCGAAACTCTGCATGATGCTTATAGACAAGAATATACGTTAAATAGGTGATCTCATGAAATGGAATTGAATATGATCGCAAAGGCTTCCCCACAAAATAACCTAATGCAACGTCTACAGCCCTGTCAATCACAAATGAAATTGTGCAAACATTACAATGAAGGATCGCGTAATCCGAACATGATTTCTATGGAATTTACGATAGGTTATTGATAAATGAGTTCATTTCTTCAGAATGTGTCCTATTTCATTTTGAATGGAATTTGAATCACCCTTTCTAGATGAGTTTCTGTATTACGTGGGCACTTTTTTAATTGAAATTTTACTATGCAATGTATTATTGACATGTTTTAATTAAATAGGAAGTATTTTTTGCATTCAATCATTAAATATGCACTAGGGCTGTTCAATATATTTAATTTCTCTCGTTAGATGCTTCTTATATATGCCAAATAAGTTCGTTCTAACGGTTAGTGCTAACTTGCTTTGTAAGTCATTGTAATTTACAAGCATTATTTTAAATAGATTTTATAATTTATAATCAAAGATTAGCAGCAGTAATGATATGAACAGCATTTTATATTTTTGATTCTTTTTAAAAAGCACGTGAATTCCACCGAGTGACTGACTTCCACCATCGGTGATGGATCGGTATAGAAAAGCAGGCTTTGTCCGTCTTAAGAGCTCGGCTGTTCGATATTGAACGAAACAAATATTGTATATTGAAATCACCTCCATACTGATACACAAGATATATTATATTTTAATAATAATTATTATAATTATTATATGTAATATTTTACCACCAGAAACAACTGTTAGGATTGATGATTTGCGCGATATATTACATTCTCGGTCCTACCAAGCTAATTCTGGAGCCATGGATCTGTGGATGAATAAACAGAAGAATAGACTTATGACTTTTCTCTTCCACATCTTAGATTGATTGATTGAAAGGTTATATTGAAGAAAAAGAAAACAAAATCCATAATCGCAGTCCAACTACTCAAAGGCCATGGCTTGCACTAACAAGATTTAAAGAAATGTACACAGATTGACCAAGAGTGGCGTACAGAAAATAAAAGATTATCATATTCCTGAAGCATTTTAGACCTACAACTGTAAATTCATTGAACATACCTTTTTACATCTTTTTAGTTCTTGATCAATTGAAAAAATAAAATATCTGTTTCAACGAAGAATGTAGAAAATTCTTATAATGCAATTTTCGGAAGGCTTATAACAATTTCAAGCTTCATTTGTTTTCTCGGGGAATTCAGGCCACAGGATTATCACGCGGGTAGGAGATAGCCCCGCGCGACCCCGCAGTCTTAGTCCTTTGGACTTCGTTGGCGAAACCTCTCTGTATACAAGCTCCCCCATACGACCACCAAACGAGACGGATGCTGAGAATTGAGAAAACAATGTTATTCCCCTATTTTCCATTTTAAATGACTTCTGTTCAGAGCCAGAAGGCCATTGACTCCTATACATTAACACAGTGTTAATGACCTTCTGCATGGCTTCAAAATAGGTGATATTTTGAATATTTCGTTCGACGATGGCTTAATTTAATTCTCCATCCAAAACCTGTATTTGATTTTAATTTTCTCCATGTTTATATGTGAGCTGATTTTTAGATGAGTCAACCTATAAACTAATTTTAGCTGATAAGAAGTAAAGCTGTTACGATTTCTTTGTTTTTATTTCTAATTATTTAAAGATCGAACGCGACATTAAAAAATGGATTGAAACAAGAAATATCTTTTTCAATCATTGTGCCACGATGTTATCACTGAACAAACATGGTAATTTCATATCATAAACAAAATTTAACAATTAATGACCTACTTGAATATGTTATTGTAGATAAACATATAATTCATAATTTGAAACGTGATAATTCAACCTCATTTCCCACTCTTATAGAAAGAAAACCAAAAACAAAACTAGCATAGATTCTCTTTGTATTATTTATTAATGACTTAGCTTCTGTATTTGACAAATGTGCATTTCATTTTTTTGCAGATAATACCGTTTTATATTTCTCCGATAAAGATCCAAAAGTTGTTGAAACAGCTTTGAATGCCGAACTTACCAAAGTGAGTAAATGGATGAATAGAAATAAGTTGAAAATAAAATGTGCTAAAAATGTATGCATGTTGGAACAAGACAACTGCCAGCAAGGCATGATGTTTTAGATTTAAGAATTCAAAATGCTGATATTAAGAATGTAGAAACAGTAAAATACCTTGGAATTTTTTTTGACAAAGAGTTTAAGTGGAATTTTTAACTTGAACAAATGTGCACTAAAATCGGTAAAATGATAGGTTTTCTTGGTAAACTGAGATATTCTGTAAATGAATCTATTTTAAAAATTGTTTATTATTCTTCCCCATTTTGGTTAAACCGATATAATCTGGCAGTCTGCCCCCAAAAAATATCTAGACATGTTGCAAAAACTTCAGAACAGAGCAGGAAGAATTATACTGAATAATCAATCCATACTCTCATATTTCCACTTCTCATATCCATGAAGTCTTAAAATGGAAGACACTAAGTGTCCACCAAGAAGCACATATGTATATTATGATATACAACATTTTAAATAATCTTATTCCTGAATATATCAAACGTCCCATACCAATTAAAGCAGACAGGTACCTTTTCGTTCTGTAGGTAATCTAAGTCTCCCCTAGACCGAGAACCAATAATTGTAAAAGAACATTTTATTACAGAGGACCTTCATTGTATAACAAATTAACAGCTAATACCCGAGTGCTTGCACGATTCAAAATTTCAAATCCAATCTCAACAATTATTTCACAGTATCTTAGAAATGTGCTTAAGAATCTGTTTCCATCTGTTTCCTTTTACTTTATTTGTTCAGGGTTCGTGCGGTTCGGTATCCCTTATGAAATGCACTGAACATGAATTCTAAATGTAAATTGAATTTATTAGCCTCGAAAATATATTATACATCTTCAGTTATATCGTTTATGTTTTGTTTATTGAAATGTTTATATTGAATTTACTGTTAATTTTAATTTCCCCATGATTGTATAAAATATTTAGATTTTTATGTAATAGCTTTTTATCCGGACCCCATGAAAGAACAGGCGTATTTTGTTAATACGCCTGAAATGGGCTAAACTAAAAATGAAACAAAGAAAAAGATCTTGTAATTTTCACAATTACCATGTCGAAAAAAGTTTGTACATATTCGATTTTTTTTTTGGTTAGTGTTAGTTGTTAGTGTTAGTTTAGAAACCTTTGTAAAAGACACCGGTACATTTAAAGCTTGATTGCATTATTCATCCTTATATAAAACAAATAAACTTGTTCGAAAATATATAGATAGCACTCTTAATTATCGTGGAAGGATTCCCGTATTTAAACGTTTTGAAAAAAAAACAATTGCTACTTTTAAAATACGTTTTGATCTGCATTGAAATGTCATGTACTGTTTATTCATTTTTTTCCTATAATAATTTGATTTATTTAACCAACTTCGAATATACCAGTACATACATATACCGGTGGAAATATAAACGCATTGAAAAGGGACATGAAACTGCATTGGATTATAGGGGGGAAGAGTTTGAAAAATCGGCCAACAATCAGTCAAGACACACTGCTTTTCAGCAAGCCCGTTAATTTTTCACGTACATTATACTGTGTCATTAACCTTGACATAGATGTAGTACTTCTTTGTATTGTGTTGTATTTCCTTGTGTTTTTTGTATTGTATTGTATTATATTGTATTTCATTGTGTTGTATTGTATTATAATGTATCGTTTATATTAAATCACGGTATAAACTCATAATACGTCAAGACAGACTGCTGCAGCCATCATGCCAGTTTTCACCTACAACACAATGTGGCATTAACCTTGATATAAATGCTTGTACTTCTTTGTTGTATTGTTTTGTATTGTATTGTGTTGTATTGTATGATATTGTATCGTATTTATTTAACCACGGTATAAACTCATATTCCGTCAAGACAGACTGCTTTTCAGCGAGTCCGTGGATTTTTCACCTACACTACAATGTGTCATAACCCTTGATTTAAATGTTTGTACTTCTTTGTTGTATTGTATTGTATTTAATCTAGGTATAAATTATTTTAAAAAACAGACTGCTTTTCAGCAAGTCCGTGCATTTTACTTTTAATTTAAAAAAAAGCAAATTTATCACAATGTCATTCACAAACAAATATAAAACAAATTTGAATATTTACAAATAAATATAGATTTTTGTTTGATGCAATTATATTTAGTTACTGTGCCGGGTTTTGTATACAAAACAAGAAAGATAACTAAATTGAAAATCTCTTCTTCACTTCCAATGTTTCTCATGTAATAGAATCAAAAGACTGACGAATGGACTATAAATCAATAGAATCAGTCATACATGCAACTCAGTCTGAACAATACGATTTAACTATTTATCTATAGCTATTTCCCATAGCTTTGAGGCCGTTGGGGTGACAGTGAAATGGACCTTGATACGCACAGGTTCTCCATAACTTCCTGTCTTCAGCTGTTCTAGTTAGCTGCTCAAATGACATTCCTATCCACTGCTTGAAATTAGCAGTCCATGTCCTAGTTGGTCTGCCCATCTTTGTTCCCCCTTCAGTTCCTCCTTGCAAGATGGGGTTTGTCGAGTTATTCTTTCATCTAGTTACATGCCCAAACCATTGCAGCTGTCTTCTTTTCACAGTTGTGATGATGTTGCCCTATAAAACTCTCCATAATCTCTCTCACTTTCTCAAAAGCATTGATCCGCTTTTCGATCTCTGCTTTCAGTGTCCAGACAATACAATAAGCCAATTAATTAATCCACAATTGTACTACCTGTGCGAGTTAATAAGGTTTTGGCAGGTTTAGAGTTGTGATCATTAACATGAATAAAATATTCACATATTTCTTATTGTTTCCATTTGATCTACTATACAAAGAATATTCTATCTATTTTTTCTACCTAATTATTCTGAAATATGATGGCATTGTCTGAACTTACTTAAAGACCAAATAAAATATTTGAGAGTGTTGCCATATTTAGACTTTTCTCCAGACACGGTAGAGTTCAAGCTGAGATAAATCTGTCATCAGTAAGTATGATTAATCACGAAGGCTGGAAGTTGTAGACAAAGCCGACTTTCTAGACAAAAGAACATGATGATACACCAGAAAATAATAGAATTACACGACACCATTTTGGTTTTTGAGGGAAGAATGTTTTTTCAATCAACACATAAAAAGAACATTAAATCGATATCCGCATGTAGTTGGGATCCTTGGATTTATACAGAGTGACCCCAAAAAACCTAAACTACCATTCTTTCAATAAAGTGGGGACAAATTCACTGGTACCAGCGGAAGCAGAATCCTTGCACATGAAAAGTAATACCAAGATTGACAAATTTGGTAGAGGTTTCTTTTTATTTAGGGAGCATTTTTTGACGCAAGGAGTCCAAATGTACTCAATATCAATACAACTACGTTTTAAGCAATTAGTATTATTTCATGTCTGTGTTGATCAAGTCGTTAAAAACACCTGAAAGAAGAGAAACGTGTGGAATAATATGTGTGTGTTCAATCTGACCTCTAATACAGCTTGCCCAAAAGCCCAGGCAAAATACCATTTCTAAAAATAAACAATGATATATGATTTTAAGCAAGGAGCACTGCCAGTGCATGTATGCAACATCGTTTCACCAAAAATCGTCTGCAATTTAAAAAATAAGAAAAAACTTTTTTTCAAATTTGCAAATTTGGTATCATGTATGTTAGCATTGAAGTATGCTAGTACGTTTTCTTATGGGCAACCCTGTATAAAACAAAGTAGGTTAATGAAATGGAGGGGTTTGCAGAGAGTTTGAAAACCACAATTTGGGTAACAAAACCTACACCGTAACTTCGTGTGCGCCATATTTAGGGGGAGTTGGGCGTGGCGTCAAGCATACCGTTTGTGTAATATTTGCGGGGATTGGGAGCGCAGGGGCGAGACGTCGATTTTAATTTCTTTCTGTTTTCAAGTTGAAAACAGTTTTGTTCATTATTTGGTATGTGCCCGAGTGAGGTTTTTGTTTAACTATTATTTAGCTGAAATTATGTAAAGGAGAGCTTTGATAACGTAAAAAAGGGTGGTGAATTTCATCTTGACTGTTTTGCAAATGAAAATACTGCCGGATAGACGTGACATTTGATTTCGCACTTTTTTACCAAAATAATGAACAAAAATGTATTCATTTTGAAAAGATATACTGAATAGAAAAGAATAGAGTCTAGGCCACCTTAACTCAAAAAAGCACATGCGTAAAATTTCACCCTATCTGGGGTAAAACGGGAATATGCGTTTTGATTGGGCTCAAATCTTAGAACGTTTGAACTGCTTTTTCAGAGCTATCGACTACGAAATTGTTTTGTGTTTCTGAGTTATATAACACATATCCTGAACCTTCCCCTAAATCGACAGCACACACAGCGAAGGGTGTTATTACCCTATTTGTTAAAATGTTTACAGAACTTTAAAAATTCCTATTTTACATATATTCTACCAGTCATCTTTATTTCAGTGGAAGAACATCAAAGAAGTTACATGAAAAATACCCAGCTCCTCTGCCAGAAGAAGAAGAATATTTCCTCCTCAACTGACAAGAGGCAGGGTCCCCAAAATAAGAATACAATATCAAATACAGTAACAATTGTAATAATTAGTACATACAGAGGGGGGGGGGGAAGAAAGACTGATAACAAGAACAGTCATGTTGCAGGTTTAAGATAAATTTAAATACAGTAAGTGAATATCATGCTTAAATTTATGAATCGTCAAGTAATTGGCACACTAGTATATTAAAATTTTGATTAGGAATAGGGGAAATTCTTGGTTTTAAGTTATATTTAGCTGTTTGGTTCTCAGTGAAAGTGATTGGATTTCACCATTAGAACAGTAACTAGTAAGATAGTATAAACCCCTCAGCTCTGAAAAACAGCACTCGTGCTGATGAGAGTGTTCCATCCCACAAGTCTTAAATACATTTTAAAACAAATAAAAAGAAAATATATGTAGTAATGATTCGGAACTATTGTTTCAAGGAAAATGATCTTATAAAACAGTGTGGCCATTGAAAATGCGTAATTTCTTTCAAAGATTACTTGGTTCGTTTTCTGTTCTTGCATTCTTTCAAATTTTGAGCGCTAACAGGAGTCTTGTTAACCCGAATCGTCCCCGATAGTTCGTCTTGCTTAGCCGGTGGTAACATTTGTATTAATGTTACATTCCTTTTGCTTACAATTATGAAAGATAACTTGGTTTGCTTTAATATTTTCCAATGAAATTAGCGTCTATTTCCATTTATTAGCGCTCTTAAGAAAAAAACATGTTGGGAGGATATAAGCCTGTAGTAGGTCCAAGTTTACGCAAAAGTTCTATCTATTGAGTACTATCCATGTATAAAAGTGTTGTGTATGAATACATAATACGTGTAATAAATATGTGACTTTATTATCTTTGTTTGTATTATATATATATATATATATATATATAAATATATATATATATATATATATATATATTTAATCAATATATATATATATATATATATGTAATTTACCTTTCATTCAACACTTTTCAGGCAGATATTTGTTGTTGTAAAAAAGAGAAACATAAGTATCTCCATTTTTTCTTCAAAGTAGTTATCTCAGATTCCCAGAGATGGAAATATCATTATTTCATATCTGTTCGTTAAGTATGTTTGAAATGGCTTACCGTAAGTTCTTGGGTTGCACCCTATGCTTGATCCGCCATAAATGCAGACCTGTAATCATAACTAAACCTATGATGATTTTCACATTTACCATGTCTAAAAAGTTTGTATATGTTCGATATTTTTGTTAGTGTTAGTTGTGTTGTTTTAGAAACCTTTGCAAAAGCTGAACCAATTCAAACGAATAGCACGTTTCTGATCATTTCTACAACAAAACAAAGATGAGGACAGAAAATTAAACTGTATAGCTTTGCCCCGGGACTGTTGCCCTATTAAAATGACAATTTGAAAAAAATATATTGATGCACTTTACAGATAGTATATATGTTTTAAATTGTGACATAGGGACACCGGCGAAGAATCGAGAGGGGCTAATATATTTTTCTGAATAACAAACCTTATAGTATACAGAAATTTTAACTACTTCACCCCCCCCCCCTTCACCAAAAAAAAGAAAAAAGAATGAAATAGAATTAATGAGTAAATAAATAAAATAGAATAATAATGATAATAAAATAACAAATGAATGAATGAATAAATAAAAAAATAAATTAGTAAATGCATAAGTGAACAAAAAAATAATGTAATGAAGATATTCTATTCTTTAACCGCTTTGACTTTTACAAACAAATATGGCAACTGTTGATTAGTACTTTAGTAAACATGGAGTTCATTCAAGCAAACATTGCCATGAGACATGCGGGTACAATTTTTCATAAATCATCTTTCTGCTTCACGGGCGGGGGTTCCTACCCCCCCCCCTCCCCCGCCACCCATCCAATTACGAAAAATAAAAGAAGGAGAAAAGGGAGAGAAATATAAAATATAAAATGAACTCTCCAGGAACACCCCACTCACTTCACTTTCGAGGGTTCACACAAGTAATCCAGGCACCCATTCAATCACATGCTGTGTCGATAATTTTAACAAAAATGTATTTTTAGAAACAGTAAAAATACATTGATATAATGATAGATGTTTCTGCATAGGGGTAAATCGAGAAGCCTGTGACTAGTCGACATCATTTACTTTCTTAAAATTTACAAAAGACAGTTACTCGATTTTATATAAATCTATTTTTTCAATCAATATCCTACAGCTTTCCTCCGCCTCGTCGTCATGCGATGCGGGTAAAAATACCTCTGTATGTCCAATGGATAGACCTGTTACTTAGCATTTCTTTTATCGTGTAGAGTAAGACCTGTGCCCATCCCGCTAACGGCCAGCACCCCTTAATGTCTAGTCCAACGTACGCTGCGCCAATGTCGGTTGCCAATATGTTTTGAAGAAAGTAGAATGAAAAGAATGATTTTCATCTCGCTTTATCATTTTTATTAGAAGTATTAGTAGTAGTATAGTATTAGCAGTAGTAATAATAGTAGAAGTAATAGGCCTTTTAGTAGCAGAAGTAGTAGTTATAGTTTAGTAGTAGTAGCAGAAGTAGGAGTATTAGTAATAGAAGTAGTAGTAGTGAAAATAGTAGTAGAAGTAGTAGTAGTATTAGTAATAGAAGTAGTAGTAGTAGTAATAGTAGTAGTAGTAGTAGTAGTAGTAGTAGTAGTAGAAAAGAATAAGAAGTAGTAGAAGTAGTAGTAAAAAAGTACACTAGAAACCCACAATCTACTTATATCTCAATTGTTGCTAACCAACACACAAACCATACTTAGTTGAATAATTGTACCCGCCAAAGGTAAATTTATAATTGTATCAAGTTTAACCACATTGATGCACTGCATAGCAAAATAAAGAAGAACAATTATATTTTTAAAAGAGAGAGAGAGGGAGAAAGAGAAGGAAAAACTGAGACTTGCAGTCTTTATTATAAGATAGAGTAAAGGTGTTTTAGTGAATACGTCAGAGGACTGTGGATCAAGAGGTTCGCGGTTCGAGTCCTGCCGCAGCACTAATATATTTTGTCAAGGAAATACTCTATATTTACCACTCTCCATCTATGTGTGATAAAAACGTACCTGGTTATTTTTTCTCTGTGAATGCGATCGGCACATAAGGGCAGCGGTACTAATGCTAAGGTAATAATTGTACTATGTGGGCACCTTGAGCATCACATGGGCTTCGTATTTGCGCAATATAAATGTAGGTATTATTATCATTATCCTAATTTGCAGACAGATTAAAAACAGATATAACAAAGTAAGAACTAGGTTTGAGAAAATAAAAAGATATATAATGAAATACAAACCCAAATACAAAAACGTAATGGACGGTTATGGAGAGTGATTAAGTCTTACACAAAACTCCCGCATTCGATTTAAGACATTTGAGGACAGCTTCTTAAAGTTATATACAGATAAGCGATATGGTGTCCTTAGATGAAACAGAGAAAACAGCACGGCCCTCTTATAAGACTTTATTAAACATGTAATAGTTTTCCTTTTCACTGTAAGGAATAGAGCAAATATGACAAGCATATAATACACAAGATACACATTATATTCTATACACATGGAGGATTATGACAATGGCCCTAAAGAAAAGGAAGGACTTGTGCTAAATATTTATATGGGCTAATGGACGTCCCTCGTCCATTGATGACAGGGAAACACTAGCTCAAAAACTACCAAGTTGTATTGATAAAATTAAATAGAGTTAGCCGGAGCTTCGTTTTCGATTTGAAAAGTAATCAAATTTTGAACATCCCTTTGATTTTGTAATGCAGATAGTCAGGTGGTCACAACATCCAAACATGTTTGACATCAAGTTATATGTACAGTATGAACAGTAAGTCAAAATCTGAAATGATACATCTAAATACAATATATATATATATGTAGATATATATTTATTTATTATATATCTGAATAATATATATGAATATACATCATATTTAAATACCATGGAATATGCCTCTCGCCTCGTTTGGCAGACGGATGTGTACGACCCCCAAAACCAGATGAAGGGCACATCCGCGTATTACGTGAATAAAGAAGTTTATGCTCCTGTGGTATTACATCCCCCTCTCTCTCTCTCTCTCTCTCCATCTCCATTCTAAGTCTCCATCCTTCTCCTTCCATAAGCGTCACAACGTGGCCTACAAATATTACTACCTCATGATTTATCTCGTCGATTCAGCCACGAATCGCGAATGGGTCTGGGTGCTCCAAATTGTTTTTATTTGTCACCTTGTCTGGTTAAAGTCTGTTCCATTGTTCAAGCTAACAAAAGGACCAGGGTACCCGCATAGATAAACATGCCGCACGTGCTTGCTTAACACAATGACTACGACAAGCCTGTGAACTTGAAAAGAGTTGGTGGTGATATGAAGAGTTTGAATGCACGAGGACTTAAATCCGTTTTAGCGTTTTCGAGTAAATCACGGATTTCTAATTTTACCGCTAAGTCAGTTTTCACGTCTGCTCATATATATAAATGGATTCTATTTTTTCATATCTTTTTTTTTATTTGAATTTGTTTGGATTTATTCCCTTGTTGAATGAAACTGTGGTCGACCTTCTCTTTTTGCACATTAATCACTTTAACGATTTATATTCAGTGCGAAAGACATAAATACATAAAGGGCTTAAATTTTATGAGGATATTTTATCAACTATTACAAATATTAATCATTTATTGAAGAAAAACAAATTTAATCACTTTCCCGCTACAATCCACGCTTTGGAATGTTTCCTTCAAAAAAGAGCTGATTCCAAAAATACTCGTTAAAAATATTTATAGAAATTAAATTTATTGAAATTTCGCCCTGAATGTCTGGACTGTTAACTTCATTATATCTTCAAATATCAGTCCGTTTTGGAATGAAACCTGAATTTTTAAACAATTCTTTTTTAAGTTCAATATAATGCAATTTGATTCCAATGTGTGGGATCCACATATTCATTTCAAAATAAATTTTAAAAAGAGGATTTGGCGCCTTTTGAAATTAAGCACTTCATATTTTAGCATGGACTTTGTATTTGCATGTACATAAATCATGACAAATAATATGACAAACAGTCAAGGGATTCCTTTTACAGGAGAGCGTCATTTTTTTTCTTCTTCAACGCACTAATGTGATTTCATTTTATTTTCCCCTATTTTAGCAACACAAGTACATTTCAAAAAGGTTCTAAACTTAGTAATTTCGGTCCACCTATCTCTAAATATTTAGTCTGTCTTTTTCACAATTATATCTCTTAGAGAGTAGACTAACATTGCTAATAAAATGCTTTAAAAGGTGCCTTCTTCGGTCAGAAAAATAGGAAATTGAGGGAGGCGTTTATCTGAAGTTTGAAGTTTGAATTTTATTTGTTTAATATTTGCATGAAGAATTGCAATATTAAAACAATGTCAAAGGAATGAATTTAACAATTTGGACATAAAATACAATCAAAATAAACATAGGGGAAATAAAGGGGTTTCATTCTACAAAATTTTCTGACAAACATTAAACAGACAAAGAAATTTGTGATTTATATTCCACAGATTCCTCCTCCCCCTTCTGAACCTCTTCCTCCTCATCCCCTCGCTCCTCCACCTCTACCTCCTGCATGCTCCCCCTCTTGGTGATATCCTGCTAAGTATGGAAACATATGTAATGCTTAGAGGAGAACCTTAATTGATCATTTGTGTATACACTAACACTTGCATACATCCTTATACAGTGTGGAGGACATTGTCCTTTCTATCATCTTCACTTTAAGATAATAAATTCAGTATTACATGGTAGCCATTATGTAGTTTGAATGAAAAGTCTTGAATATGCTATCATACCATTCTACAGTGTACCTTCATATAGAGGTATTTGCGTCACATATTGTGACTTTCTATCCATTCTTTCGATGAATATATATGTCTCCAAAGGCGTACCAAAAAAATTCATGGAAATAATCAACAACCTGTTTTGTTTTGTTTTCGAAACATTACTTTTCGTGTCCTTAAAGTATGACAACTGACAAATGTGTTAAATCCTTTCTTTACATATGGATTTGTCTTCTGTTTGATTTACCATTCCCTGTTTTCTAACCATGAATAAAGGAATAAATATATTAGATAAATAAATTAAATAAGTAACTGGATAAATGATTATATATAATTTCAAATGTGCTTGTGAAACCAAAACTTTAGTGTAAAAAGATATCAATGTAAAAAAAATAATGGTTGGTTCACATTAAAGTATTTTCTAAAATCTTTTTATTTAATCTTTAATTTAATATGCATATTTACCCCATCTTACAAAGAATAACAGTGTAAATATAATAATGTACACAAATATAATATTAAAAACATTTATAAGATAACCCTTTCAACCTTTTCAACCTGTGATGTAAAGCATAATGGTTTTATAGAAACATATTGAAAGCAAAAGCATTTCGGGTATATGCCCCCCCCCCCTTCGAGAGATGGCAAAACGTGCTCGGTTGTGGAGCGGTGTGGGTGCTTTTGGACTTGGGTAGGCCTGTGTGTGTGCGTGTGTTAGTGTGCGCCCGTGTCGCCCCACTGCTTACTTGTTTGTGAAAAATTACAATTGATATAATTCCACTGAAAGCCTGCTTCCGGCCCCTATTTTCTGAAAAAATTAAACGGTATTTAAATGTATATTGCTATATTTTAACATCTAAATGTAGACAAATACATGTTTCAGGCCTGCAAAATATAAATATGTTTTAAATGCATTGCATTATGATACTGATCTTGAAACAAACAAAATAAATTGAGATTATGGAGGATTCTTTCCTAGGCGATAGCCAGATATATTCATATTAATACTCATGTCCTGATTTAAAATCCATTGGTTTATTGACAACCTAAACATATATATTTGGTGTAAACATCATTATATGTCTGTTCCAACACGCCTTCGGTCACGATAAAAGCAGAGGTCAACATATGGTACAAACGAAAAGTGCACAGTGAATTACAATGGAAGAGCTGACCGAGGAGGGAACGAGTCCGATTTTGTAAACACTTTATAGAACATTTTTCCTTGGTAATAAAAGTGAGCAAATTGGTTTTCCAAAAAAAAGGGGGGCAAAGGTCGCTTTTGTCCCCCTTAATCCGCCCATGAGTATAATAATATACTGTAAGACATAAATTGTGAAATTTATGATAAAATCATGATAATTATACCTGAAAATGACATATCAAAAGAGAGTTCGATATACAATGAATGTCAATCCAATAAGGTATTTTATGAAGCCAGGGAAACGGCGTATTATTAATCGTAGATAGAGACAAAAGATACAAGAGGGAGACACTAGAAAAGTAAGAGAAGGAGAAGGAGTACCACAGCGTTTTATGCATCGTATGTGTGTATATATACCACCTTATATACCACCTTATATACCACCTTATATACCACCTTATATACCACCAAATAACTAATCATGATTCGAAGTGGTCATTCTATTTGGACGGATGCGGGCATAGGTCTTGTCTATGGCAGGGGGGGGGGTTACACGAATTGTTCTATCCTCCACTTTTCAGAAGCTATAATCTGAAGAAAAAAATTATTATGGTGTTAGTGGACATCGTTAAGTAACGAAATGTACTGTCTATCAATTTTCCTTCTGTTTGGTGTATTGAAATCGTTACGTTTAAGTTCATGCTGTTCACTCGATCATGATTCTATAATTTTATCATCTACTGCACATCCTAAAGTGTTTTGTTTTATTTCAATATCTAAAATGCGCTTTTCTTCTTTTCAAATGTGTCATACAATATGAAATGTTGAGATAAGAACATATAGTATGATAGTTATTCTTCATATTTACTTATATCTGAATTAATAGAATAATTCATATTACAATTATAATTAATAAATGTACATCTTTACGATTTCGAATTCATTATTCAACAGTTCTAGAAATGAACATTTGTGCCGGATATTGGTAATACGAAAAATGATTGTTATGTACCATTTTTATTATTTTTTCAGCCTGAAATCTAATTCATTTCATCGGAGAGCAAATATGGTAGTTGCTTACCCAGACCTGTTCACTTAAGCGTCGTATGCATGGACGATTTTAAGCGAATACGTGCTCTATTTTTAGCCGCTAATTTCTCAGATTACTGGAACTACCCCCGCCGCCCCGTTCGCTGGTTCGTCTCAATCTCAAGTCAGTCCATTAATCAATGTTGAAAATGAAAATGTCTGAATGGAAGCAGCACAAATTTTATGTATTTTATTGTCTGCCTTCTTATCGTGTAGTCTGCAGCGTACGTGTTTGCGGATAGTCTATTTTTGAAACATTTTGACAACAAATTTACAATAATTTGTTCATTATTTGACCATGTAATTACCGGCTCAATCAAATAGGGACAACATGCTTTCGAGGTGATCAAAGTCAGCTAACATATCGTAGAACGGACAGGATAATGGTCATGACAGAGTTGCGAATTCCGGAAAGGTTGTTCTCGTACACATTTCACGCAAACAGTTCAAATTGTACCTTGATATTAAATTATCCGAGTATGATTTAGGAGGCTACGGTGATGTATGCCTCTTCTATTATACATTAATGTGCATTTTCCGCAAAGGCAATGCGGCAGTACGATGTTTTTAAAGCATGTTTTTCTCTTTCAAACGGAACCAGCGAATATTTCACCACACATTCTGTCTTCCTCTTTCTGGGTTTTAATTTTCTACATTTCTCCCTTCAAATTCTTAGACTTGGTGGCGAAGAAAGAAGGCGGGAAAGCACTTGATTGGATGGAGGGCCTAGAGCGGGAATTCCACAGGAATTAGAAAAGCTCCGGCATTGGTTAACATATGAAATTCAAACTGTTCGGAGCATGTATCAGAGAGTGGGGTACGCGCCCGAAACATCGGATGGTGGTGAGCAGCAACCAGGAAGAAAGTCACGGGGGAGTTTAACGTAGACATTCGCTGTCTATGTGTACCGCGCAACCTCTTGAATTATTAACTAATAAGTGATTATTAAGTGAGTATTAGTGCACTATATCACTGTAGCAAGCTGACTTTAAATGATGACGTGATACTAGAATTAATTCTTAATGCGTGATTTGTTCTAATTTTGGAAGGAACCGAATCTGGCAGCTAGCAGCTGTAGACTGAAACTCTAAATTTGTCAAATAATTTGCATTTAATCAACATGAACATATTTTTTCCAAGACAATCCTTATTCTGTTGATAGATCTTTTTCCTTATATACCTACCATGGTATCGAGGAATATGTATTATACCTTGCTGTGAAAAATGCACGTCGGGGGACTTGAACGCCGACGGATTTGAACTGTTCTTACACGCCTGAACTCTGGCGACGAGCTGATTGCGTTTGCGAGTAAATGCTGAGGAGCTGTCAAGTGTACTGGACACATTCAGGTTGGGATTATTGCTCGATGATCTCTTTCTCCAACATCATTCGGAGAATAGAGCAATACATTCCGTATCACTTTCAAAATATACATAAGTGGCATGAACAATTCGAGTGTTAATGGGGAGAGCGTACGAAAAACACCCTGAAGACTTTTCTGAGGCGACATGAGATTTTGCAAACAAAATGGCGCCGGTTCATGTAGGCCTCTCGTTGACATGGCCAGCAGACAGCTATGGATTTTCGCATAGGCGTACTGGCGCCATTACAGGTAGGTGAAATTCATGATATATGTTTGCGTTATAGTCACACTTGCAGAAATAGGTCAATATCAGTCCGATTTGAAAAGGAAAAAAATCTTTATTTGTCTCTATTGGGTTTTATATTTAGTGGGTAAGGATGAAATATAACGATGAATTTACACCTTTCGATCGAAAATGTTTAGCCCTGTTGCTCGTCTTCCTTTTGATCAACAACACAAATTACAATCTTTGGCAGATAAATGACGCTACAATATCCAATTAAAACATATAATCTAAAATGTATTGCAGTTATTACAGAGTCCTTCAAAAATCCAGTTGAACACGTTTAATAAATGCAATTTGTAGGCCATATCATAGACATTTTATATGATTTCGTCGATCACTACCTTAAGGCCTGATAAATGGCTACATACATAATTCTAAAGCAGCAAAAGGTTATTTCAAATACAGACGGAAAAAACCTTTTATTAAATCGATATAGTTTGAAATTTGAAAGAGCTTCTTCATTTGATTCGACATTCAGTGCATTTTGGCTTGAAAAAGTCAGAGCTGTATTGCCAAAGTTTTCTTTAATCTTCAAGTCAATGATGAGCAAAGTCGATTGATTTAAAGCTGAAGCAATCTTATAGTAAATGCAGCAAGATGAAAACGTTTGTTTATTTTCCGACAAAATTACGGTTGACAATACCTTTATAAAATTAAATTATTTTTATGGAATGTTATATAAACGGCTTAATTGTTCCCCTTATACAACTAATTTTGCGAGAAGATCACACACGAAAGACGAAAATATGTTTTTTGTGGAGTTATATAGAATTGACTTCATATGATGTGTTTTTTGTTTGTCAATTTTTTCCCACTTGCACCAAGCCGAGGTATAAAAAAATGAAATATCACAAAAGGGGCAGCTCTTTGATGATTGCATTAAGTAAAATTAAGCAGAAACTTATTCGAACCTAGCGCATATGCCAATAATAATTAGATTGGCCAATTCGCGTGAGAGAAGAGTTAAAACTGATCGTGCAAAATGTGTAGTTTGTATACAAATTTGTATACAAACACCAAAACCAATTTTGCAATTTTACATTTGGATACGATTTAATGAATAATCTTTAAATTCTAACGCAATCGACACTGTCACAAATACATCGAATTCAACTTTCCTCTGACTTATCCTTACATTTTTCAACCTTTGACAGAGTGGCCCATATTCCCCATAATGCATTGCAAGGCTTGAGCAGTATCCTGTTGAACTATTTACTTCTTCCTTATTGTTTTATTTTCTATGTGTTTATTGTACTTCGTCATCCAACGACCGCAATCCCTATTTTCAACGTTCTTTTTTAAATTCTAATTTCTTCTCTCTTTCTTTTTTTTACTGGGGGCAAAATATAACGAAATTTGAATTTTTCTTGAACATCTTTACAAAGACTTGTCAACGATTGCAAAGACTTTCGAAAGGTCAGCTTATAATGCACGTTTGATAGCCTTGTCCATCAGCTATGTTTCAGAAATTTACGAACATGATAATGACGTATCACGGAATCTGAACAAGATTTCCACAAAAAATCAGAAAAGGGTATTGAAATTGCCCTGTAGTTAATTTCTGCAAAGTCATTGGGATCGTATGGTGTTTTTTTTTTAACTGCCCTTTTTTAAAGATATAATTTACATCTTCTGTTTTGTTCCGAATATGTTTTTCAAAACTGTAGTAGATTCTCTGAAACACAGACAAAAAGAGTGACCACCCACGTGCTTATGAGCTGATATCATTATTCATGGATACATGTATTTAGTGACTAATCTTTTTTTTTGTCTGTGGCTTGATTATAATTTGTACCTCTATTTTAACAAAGAAACAAAGAACCTATTTTTAAAAGGCTTACCGTATAATATATCATGAGGTGTTTTTTTCCTTGATGACCTTTCTTCCGAAAAATTAGTATGAAATTGTAGTTATAATTAATGTGTAGTCATTACCAATCACTCAATTCCATAATCGAATTAAGTGGGCGTGTGCAAGTCAATTATCTACTGGGCCAGTGACCACAAACAGTCATCATTTTGATTTTTAGATGATTTATTTTTAGCACACTCCCTTTTTTAACTTAAATAAAACCCTAAGTAGTTTCAACTTAAGATTTGTATATTACCCCCCCCCCCCGAAAAAAATATAGGAAGAGGGGAAAAAAATATCTCGAAATAAATAATTGTGCGAATTTTTCTGATTTACCCTCATCCTAGGGATATGTACATCTTTTCTGCTGCAATATTTAATACAAGAAATATGATGCGTATCTGTTTTCTTCAGTGAAAGAAACCCTTTCATTTGGGCCCACTATTTGACACAATGAAATGTATTATAACGCTTTAAATGAAAATACAAATGAAGCCATCATTAAGTTTGTTTGCCTAATTACTTATTTTGTCTATTCTTTGTCTGCGTTAAAAAAAAAATCAAAAGAGTTACAATTCTACTAAGGATGAAAAAGGGGCATATTTTGTGCAAGATGTTTAATTGTGATGCTATCGGAAGACATAAATCATAAAAACTAAATTGTCATGATACCAGACAAAATAAAAACGATTAAAAACTGTAGAATTTAGTAACCATATTATATACCCATTATCTTTCACAATGCACGTATATTTGTTATTTTTTTTTTATTCTTCTCTGTTTTTCTTAATATCAAATTATTAACAGTTAGTTGATTCGATATCCAAATAGACTAAATAATTAATTTATTAAAAGGCAAATATCTTGAATACACAAACAAACTCATCGTCACCCACATATACTTACCCACTCTTTGCCACCAATCTTCTTTCTGTAATTATTTTACCACAATAAAAGTTTCAAGAAAAGGATTTTTGTTTCTGTTATCCTTTTTGTTTGATTTTGTTCTAATAATTATTAGGACAATGCAATAGCGCTCGAAAGGAAGAAAAAACAGTTTTACAATACAATACGATATTAGCACTTATTAAGCGCTAAGAGTAATTCTATAAGTTTATCGCAGAAGGGGTGTCAGCTGATTCTCTCTGCCTATTCTTTGTTTAGACTGACGAAGGAAACAGTTGATAACTTTCTTGGCAGCAACCCCCTAAAAATATTGACACCTACTAACAGGCGTTTTGGATAGATAATTAGAAATTACCATACGCCCTTTTACAAAGTATAATACGCCCTTTTACCAAATGTTCAATGCCATTGAATAGCTTGTGTCTAGACTTTCAATGTCAGTTATCATCGCTGATGAGATCCAAAGAAAATGAAGACATTGGTTGGTTCATCCATTCATTTCGAATGTCAAACACACGTGGTTTCGATTACGTTATTAATTTATATTAGTGATGCAAACCGGAAGCTTTTAAACAAGTGTTTGAAAAAATATTGCATAAAGCGACAAAGATTCATGATTTAAAACATCATAACATACCTTACTTTTGCTGTACTAGATTTGTTGATAATCTAAATTGTTGGTTAAATGAAACCTTCTAGCACATTGACGCGATTCCAGATGATGGTTGATGACTCTTTATAATTTGTCCAGCTCTTTTGAATATTCAAAGTGGTGATTTAAAAAGCAAGTGTGAAAACTGGAAAGGTTTAATAGTAAAATATCGTGAAAATAACACAAATAAAAATTTGTGTTAGCTCATGCAAACAATGATAAAGCAACCTAGATTTTATCATTAGGTATAACCCTTTAAATCTGTAACTGCCTTTTATATACAACATTTGAATTTCAAAGCATCGCAGTAATACTGAGCAGAGATCAAATAAGAAGTTAAATTTAAATTAAATATGAGACGTTTGGTGTGGGGAACATATACACTGTTGCCTATAACGTATGAATAAATTCTACTAACCTATTTTTATGGAATGATTGTGGCTATATGATTTATTCTTGATAAACATAATTTCTATCTTCTCATAAATTGATTGATCAATACATTTGTGAGAAGATTTACTTTATTTACCAAGACTAAATCATATTGTCGCAATCATTTCATGTAAAGAGGTTTTAAAAAAAAGTATTCAAACCTTATGGGCATCAGTGTAGCTCAAACTTCACACCTTTCAAAGAAGACGTATTAATTTAAAATTGTCATCCTACACTCAAGTTTTGTTTTGATTTCAATTAAGTTCGTTATTGTTTCACTTTCTAATGTTCACTGTCATGTTCTATTTTGTTTCGATTTATGATGTAAATATGTATTGACAATTATTTAGTATTATCAGATTATTGTATTGATATCAAGTAGTGAAATAAAACGACTTAATGGAATAAACAAAGGAATTGATTAGGACTGCATAAGATTTGGAGGGACCACACACAATGCAATATGTCCTTTATTATTTTTTTACAGCTTCTCCATCATTTCATGAGAATTCCTTCTTCACAGATTTGTGATTTTCAACCAATTAAAACAACTCTACATGTACGAATAAATACGTGTCAGCATATCCTTTTAAACCTTAAAAATACAAAGGTAAATGTATCTTTATACGTACAGTAACATTATATTTCAATGTCATCCGAATACTTGAATTGGAATGTATTAGACTTTTTTCTCCATTTTTTTGGAAAAAATCTGAAGTAACATGGAATATGCATGTCAATTAAAATTAGAATAGTTATATAGTTCATCTATGCACAGTTTACCTGATAAAAGAACAATAACCATTCCTGTGTATTTTTCTTAAAAACTGAGTAGACCATTGATGAGGTTATACTAAGGCCAAGAACATGAAGAATGCCATACTGATATTATTCATTAAACAAATCACGTAATATTCTATTCATCATACGTGTAGCAAAACATAGAAATGTACATGATCTGATGGACGAAGAAGTGAAAGAAAGAAGAAAGGAATGATCCAATATGATTCTGTAATGAATATCTCCTTTTCTTTAACCTTTTCTCAAAAGATCCATTTCAATATGTAAAAGGTACTTCACCTAACCCCCGCCTATTTTTTGGACTTTTTTGGACAATGTTTTTCTCTTTAAAAAGACAGTTTTTCATATTCCAGATATAAATCACAGATCAAATGTTAGTTTAGATTAGCTTAGTATAGTTTAGTTTAGTTAAGATCAGCTTAGTTTAGTTAAGATCAGCTTAGTTTAGTTAAGATTGGTTTAGTTTAGTTAAGATAAGTTTAGTTTAGATTAGTTCAGTTTAGATTAGTTTAGTTTAGCTTATTGAAACTCAACGACCCCAATTATGAATGGGAAAACAATATACAGAGAATTGAAACTAACAATTTTAAAACCACCGAACTGACAATGGCAATTTATGAATTTAGTGTACCAACAAATAAATTAAGCACCAAGTATTTATATTTAACACATAATGAGTAAAACTGTAATAGAAATAATATAGTATGTCGAAGAATTTTTTTCGGTTTTACACGTACGCACATAATGGTTTCATATTCGTCGCTCGGTTTAATCTAAATGAAACAACTTACTATTCATGTCATGTGAAAATCTTCAATTATGGCAGCATCATTTGAAAATGTACAATCTTATGCAAATAGTTAAAAACGGCTGAATATTTATCATATCACACTCACACATTACAAGACTTGCTACCACTGCAAGGTAAAATCTGGAATAACTAAGACTGAAAAATGCAATGGAATTTCCTTCGATATTATATTGCTATAACTGCGACAAAACATTGTATACTTCATAATGCTAGTCTGGATACAAAAAATGACATTTGTACCAAAAAAAGATAAATAAAAATCCATCAAACTAATTTTAGTTAAAATATTTTTTGGTTTTATTTCTGTTATCTAAAGTATTTATGGAAAGGCTGTTTATAGAGTTCTTGCAATAATTGATACCAAGTTCGGTTTCTTTCAGTTTTATATCAGGTATGTCAAATATTTTTGCAACAGCTATTTACATAATTCTTGTAATTGATATTAAATCCCATTATTATACGATAAGTAAAATTTCACTACACGGATTTTTCGTTAAGACATTTTTGGTTTCATGTCTGTCATGTCAAATCTTTATGCAGAAGCTATTAGTATAGTTCTTGTAATTGATATTAAGTTGCATTTTTTGGAAGAGTACAATGGCTTTAATGTGACTTGCAGTTTACAGAATTAACTAATTTCACCCATTTCGAATAACCAATCCATCGCAGTGAATATTACGGAACGCAGTTATCTTTATCTGTATGCTCTTTGATCGTTAAAAAATGGATTCGACACTAAATTAAGATTTGTTATAAAAATTACATTTCTGAAAACAATTATAGAAATTCTGCGTGGAAACGATATTTTGTCTTAATACGTCTGTTAGGAGCAAGAAAGTTGTTTAATCGTATACTTTAGCACAGAGTGAACGCCCTTCTGGCTCCAAACCGTTTTTGCAGCAGCATTACATGGAGTGCTTCCGTGGATTCGAACCCGAATCCTGACGTTCACCACCCCGGAGACTCCGGCTAGAGAGGATGGTTACAGTCGTAGGGAGGGTTTTTCTTTCTGCAGAATATTTTAATCTCTCATTGGTTTTTTTCCACCTTCCTCATAAGCATCAAACCTAAAACTGCATTTGGTTATTCGTTTTTTCAATGATATTTTACCAGTGTTTAATGTTCCTCAGTTGGGACCTTATAATATTGACAATAATACTAATACTAATAATGATGATAGTAATAATAATTATTATTATTATTATTTTGTTTACCAATCACGGTAGCGTCATCAGCTTAAATGCTGTTATTTCTGAGGTCCCTGCAACTATTATCACCCAAGCAATGTCAAAGTACGTTACTATCGGGCTGGGATGCGAACCCTCAACCGTTGGATTGAGAGTCAAGTGAACGAACCACTACACCACGACACCACCAGTATCTTCGAGAGATATGAGGTGGATATGGTTAGGGCTGCATCAATCTTGGTGTTTCAATCAACTACACTTCAAAATACATCTACTACAGTACACCTTACATTATATATATATATATATATATATATATATATATATATATATACCGTAAAATAAACCTTTCAACATGGTAACCAATTTTCGCATGTGTGTAGCTCTCCAAAATACATAGATATAGATATTTAAAGAATTTGGCTTTTGTCTATATTCATGATATTCCCGATGCACAAACAAAAAAGGACGGTATAGCTTAATGAAGATGGATGGAAAGCAGGTGTATGCTTGCGAATAATATCGAGTTACAATTTACCTTATTCCTACTCAAAGCTTAGACATTTGACTCTCTGGAAATAACTTACGATAATGGTGTCTCTTGCATGAACTAGGTGAAATTCAATGCAACGGCAAGAAATTAAACTCAACTTGATTTGTATCCATTCAGGATCGCGTATTTGGCATTTGCCTTTTAAGCTTTTTATTTGCGTTTAAACCCAACTTTGTATGCAAGAAGGCCCTGTTCATAAAGACGTAAACAGCAACGTTTCGTGGGGCAGAGAGGGTTCCTTAACATGAACAAAAAGGTCTCAATGTTCCTTGTAAGTTATCTGTTATTCTGTGGAAGCATGGATGCAAACATGTAAAGTGCTCCATCAGGTCATGCATATTGTGAAATCATGGAGAGTGGAAATCACAAAATAATTTACCAAGATTCTAAGAAATCTTATCCTTACGATGGAAGAACAAGATGGTAGGCCTATTCAACTTGGTGAATCAGCCATCAGGTATCAGCAATCATGGATTCCCACGGGCTAGGTCCCCGATAGGGCCTACCCAACTCACCGTAACTCGCTCGGACGTTTGAAAAGTTACCCAAAGTTCTTCTACACGACACCCGCTGACATGTCGCGGTCTTTAGTAATGGCACCTCAGCAGTTGGGATTACGGATGATATCTTTCTAGAAGCCCAACCCTTTTCATTCTTCTATTGATATTTTAATTGTAAAACCATAATGTAAGCTCAAAGTAACTGTCACAACTTATCCCAAGTGTTATTGGGATAGGGAAACATATCCCCCCCCCCCCAAAAAAAAACATTTACATGTAGCCTTATTCTACAGAATTTCAGGTTCCTCTATTCAAACTCGAAAGTCGATAATCACCTTTAGGGGGCAAGGGGGTGAGAGTCTTTTTTTATTACTATTTTTGTTTTCTAGGATTTATTTCTTATAGTCATCAGCCCCATTCCCTTCGTTATAGTTTTATACATATTAGTATTTTTAGATAATTGTGATTTTTTTTTCCCCCTTCATTTTCACCTACATAATATGACTTTGTATATTCAATTTAATTGCATTTATTTAGTTATAAGTTTCACTCTCAAAGTCCCGTATAGGTATTGGCTTTTTCATCATAACATAGTCACTTTTAGTAGAATTCATTTATTTTCTTCAATTATCTACAGAAAAGAAAATATATCCCCACTAATAACTAAAGTGGGACAGTCGTTACCAACCATATTTTCTGTGTTTGAAGCTTGCAGATTTTGTTTTCATTTTGCGCTCCCGCCCTCGAGATCTCTCTCACACACGCAATTACACACAATTGTACATTTTTTTTTTACGTTCAGTATCTCTTTAAAACCCCCTCCCCCTCTCTCTCTCTCTCTCTCTAATGCTTTATATTCCCCATTGTCTGCCTTCCTATCTTCCCTTTATCTCTCTTGTTTCCCCTTTCTCTTTTTTGCCATCGCAACCCATACAACCTCCCAACCTGTGATACATCAATACTGATTCCTTCCGGTTACCCGCTGCCATCCGCTATGTGACTTTTAACATACATGAAAAGGCATATTATTGCAGCGTAAATCATTTCATTTCATTCAAAGATCATCACAAATCAAAGGACTATAAAATGTAGATACTCCCGTGGTACGTATGAATGGCGAGATCCTAAAATTTTGTGAAAATGAAATTTCCAACATTTTGAAATACGAATACAGTAACGATATTAAAAGGATATAATTCATCTTCATTTCATACAAAGATTATAGCAAAGCAAATAAACGAGTTTTGGTGGATTTTATCCAAGTACAACTTCAAATAACAAATAATTATTCTGGAAAAAATTCTCAATGAGGGTAAGATGACATGTAAAAGATTAGTTCAAGAATGAAAATCATGTTTATTACATTCAAAGATTATAACAAAGTGAGGTATTGAGTTCTGTACGTTTTTGTCCAACTACGAATTGAAATGGCGACCAATTCTTGAGAGTCCCCAAAAATCAAATATGCAAAGAAGATAATAAGCACGAAATTATCCGGTTGTTTCAGGATCAGGATCAGGATTTTCTTTCCATTGAGAGAACATGGAGAAGAAACTAGTTCTATACATTTGATCAAATTCCAATGCGAGATGGCAAACGGATCTTCAGGAAAATAAAGACGGCGAAAAGTAACGAATATCCACTTTTTAAGGATACAAATCATCTTCATTTAAATCAAAGAATACAAGAAAGCATGCACAGAAACGAAATCTATACGTCGTTATCCAAGTTTAACTTGAAAAGGCAAACAATTCATGGGGAAGATAAATTTCCAAAGAATCGGAAAAGACGACAAGCAGGAAATTAGTCGGGTTGTGATAAAATGAAAATCATCTTCATTTCGTTTAACGATTCTAATAGAAAAAGTCAACACGTTCTATACGATTTATCCAAGTACAACTTTAAAAGGCAAACCATTTTTCACGGAGAAGATTTCACTTCAGGGAAGAAAAGGATAACCATGAAACTATCTGCTTTGTTAAGGGATTAAAATATCATCTTCCTTTCATTAAAGGATTATAACAAAGTAAAGAAATGTCTTATTCCACTACCATTCGAAAAAGCAAACAAAACTAGGCAAAGAAATTGATAAGCCCGAAATAATCAGAATAAAAATCATCTTCATTTTATTCGAAGCTAAAACAAAGTAAGGCATCAAGTTCTATACATTTGTATCCCTGTTCAACTGGAGATGGAAAACAATTCTCCAGGAAAATATCATTTTCAGCGAGGAAAACGGGGCAAGAAAGCACGAAATTGTCCGGTATGTTCCCCGTGATAAACCGAGGGTGATCAGATTAAAAAATGATGTTATGGTTTTCTGCACAGCAAGAGACAACCACTGGATCAGCAAGTGGCTTCTTCGTGTACAGTGGCGTAGCTGTAGGGGGCACAAGGTGCGTGCCGCCGCCCCCTCCATTTAATTGCTAAAACAATGAAATTGTAATTCTAATTCAATTTCAATTTATTGATTAAGATCCAACATGGAGGATCGTTCTCAATTTTCGGTTTTCAAAGTATTACCGAAATAAATGTTATAGTGTCAAAAAATGCAGTTCACATAAAATGCTTAAATTACAATTAATGGAAATAGCACAAATGCACAGGCTTCTTCAGGAAATGTAAGCGTCATAATGGATACCATAGTTGCCTTCCATTGAAAATTAAAAAAACCCTAACCCAACATCTAACCTTAAACAAAATATAACCCTAACCATAACCCTTTACCGTTGACGAAATAAAGCCCAGAGCAATTTTTTTCTCCGGAGCGTTATTGTGTCAGAGCACCAGACCTGAAGCCCCTATCCATGATGCGAGAGCCCCCTTATTGACGCTGGCTACGCCACTCTTCATGCACCTTTGGTCGACCTGACATCTGAGACATTGAAAAGGAGAACTAGATGATATGCGGGGTTTGACATAAACAACTGTCTGTTATGTCTTCCTTTCTTGTCCTATCCTCGATATTGTGACCAAAATAATGCAAAAAAATTTTGAGGAAAATGATAAAATATAGAAGTTTAGTGGGTATATGGCACTGATAATTATCGTCGAAAGAGGCGAGGGGCTGGGGATACTACCACTATGAGCATTTTAAGCATTTGTTGTTGAAAACATCCAATACAAAACTCCTTTAAAAAACTAATCTTTTATCAGATAGATTTCTATCACCAAAGTCCTGGGCATTAATAAGGTGGATTTCCAGCAGGTTTTAGAAGTTGTCAATAGATGGAACCAATTTTAAAATTGGAGGAACTTTATTTCAAGGTATGAAGTTACATAGTCCCACCCAATCACACACTCGCACACCCTCAACTCGCACGGAACAAACTCATGACACCCCCTCTAGCACACCAGTTTGTCCACCTTTACAAGAGAGAGAATTAAATAGATAAAATAAAAAAATATTAACAAATAACCACATCCATTAAAGTAAAAATGCATCGATTTGTCCCATTTCTGTATTTTTTAAGTGCATCCCCAGTTTTCCCTTTTTGAAGGCTTTTTTGTATTCTTCGTCTCTGTAATCTTTCAGCAAATGTACTACTTTCTGTACAGATGGCAGAGTTCCTTGTTTTCTAGAAATAAAAATGATATACTTTACTAGGAATATGATACAATTTATTACAAATATTCTAGCAGTATTGCCGGATATTCCCATAAAAATTGGTTTCCAATCATCACTGTGAACTTCGATCAAATGTAACTTTTTAATTACCTCCTGCCATAATTGTTTAACTTTATGACAATCTAAAAGTAAATGTTGGTATGTCTCTACTTCTTGTCTACAAAAGGAACAAAAATAGTCCGACTCAAAACCGAATTGAAAAGAGCTCTTTTTTCGTATATACAGCCCCTTGTAATTGTTTGTATTGAAACTCTCTTTGCTTATTACATAACATTGCACATTTCAACCTTGTGAATGTTTCTTTCAACTCCCTCATTCCAAGATCATATTGAAAGTTACCGTCTGTAACATGTAATGTGTAATCTTTCTGAAGTTCTTCAATGAAGAAAAGTGTGGGAATTATTCAAAAAAATAGAATCAAATAGAATGTTGAGAATTTAATATGACGATTTATACAAATTAAGTGCGAAAAAAATGTAGGAAGTATTTTATGAATGGCAAGTTTACCAGAGGTAGTATAAGCATATAAATTATCTTAATTTTAAAGGTTTACTTCTTTTTATAGAAGCTAAAAGTTGTGGGGTGATGACTGGACGCAATGATAGGTAGGTCTAACCTCCGAAGTCAATATCTTGGGATTGTTTCCGTTTTTTTCTTGCCTCCAATCATATTGTCTATCTACCGGTAATATAGCTTAAACAATCATGAGGGGGTATCAAAGGATTTCCACTCAACTTTGTAATACTTCTATCAATCCCCTTTTCCTAATTCATTTTATTCCAATTAACATGTTTCAGTATTTGATTTGTGATTTAGTGTCCCCTCTTCCTAAGAGTATAATTGTACGCACACACACACATACACACATACTTAGTTATATTACCAAGTTTCAGTATTTAAATTGTAATTTATTGTCACTATTTCTCTTACAATATTGTCGTACAATGAGTGGGGGAATATCGGCGGGAAATTGTATGTAATGAGCAAAAAGAAGCTTGAATACACTTGACGGCTTTACTAGAACATTTCGTATGGGAGGGGGTGTGTGGAGAAAATTTGCCAACAAGAAAAAACGCCCTGGATACACCAGAACTGGGTGGGACCCCTCCCTCCCTGATGAAATGTTGTAATTTGAAAGTGTAAAGTGGAGTTTCTTAGACATGTATAAACAAAAATGAATACAAATTTCCTCACATTTAAATCTTTGCCGACTAGACTTGGAGACTTTTCCAACAAGAGCAGAAGTTGCGTATCAAATAAATGGTAAATACTACTTTCCAATTCGCCATTTAACAACAATTTATTTGTTTTTACCAACAGAAATTATGAGTGAGAGTGAGATACCTCCACATCCCTCCCCTTCTATCAATGCTTGTGCTTACACATACACACACACTCCCACGCCCACATCGCACTTATTTAACCCACACATACACAGCACACATTCAGAGGCTCATTCGACATATGCTCCAACGCACGAAACTAGAACTGTAATATGCGAGGCATTATGAGTCGGTCAGGCTAAGTTATTTTGTCCCATTCGTTATCCACCACATCTAAGATTTTCGTAGACTGTTGCTCCTAAAGTTGGAACAATATTTTCTGTTTTTCTTCTATATTCATATTGTAGGTGTCGTGGTTAATTCACTTGACTCTCAATCTATGGATTGAGGGTTCGAATCTCAACCAGGCACTAATATTTTTGGCAAGACATTAATCCACATTTGCCACTCTCCACCCAGAGATGGGTACCTTGCCATTGCTGGGGTAATACTTATTGTAGGGCCCTCATGAAGAACAGCACTGATGCTGATGAGGCCTCCATGGTTAAACAAAATTAGTATTATTATTATTGTTACTATGGTTACACCGACGAGAACGAGTCCGAATCCAGACCGATAACAGACCGAGCAAAAAAAAAATCATATTACCTCGTGGACCCAGGCCTATGATATATAACATTCGTTCTAATCGATGTGTTCCATCCCACAAGTGGCATATACAAATAACTTATTTATGTATGTAAACAAATAAAATAATGAATGAATGAATAAATAAATACATACATAAATATCAACGCGAGAAATTAATTGCGATAAATCTTAAAGATAACGTAATATTCTGGGTTTATATAGCGCTGAATACATCTACGCTTTAAAGATACATGTATATCGTTATCCCGGTCATCGGATTCAGGCTTACCCGCACAACAATGACTGCACATTCTCCACTTCCAGTGGAGCATTTCTTTCAGGCGCCATTTTACAGACGCTCACATTGTTGACCAAGCTATAAAGATAAAGCATTGGCCAGGGGATTTTGTAACGTGCGTGCCTTCATTGGGGGAATAATTTAAGGTTTTGTTGTGACCTCGTATTGGTATAAAAAAATGAAGAAAATCATGAACTGTATTTCGATATAATGGTCTTGCCGTATTACCATTTCATGATAAAGCTGGGGTATTAATGTTTAAATGTCATTTTCGTTTTACTTGATTCAAACAACCCCATTCTTTTTTTAACTGTTGGCTATTTCTCGATCCTTAAAGATCCAGGGGGTGTTTCACAAAGACTAAGATCGACTTTAAGTTGGACTTAAGTATAACAGGCCGTTCATGCCACTGTTTGCTCTTACCATTTACTGGCATTTGTCTTTCAAGGGACGTACAACTCGTGGTCTCAAATCTACAGAGTTTACATTTTTTGATAGTTCATTATTGAAGGAAAAATATTATCTAAATATTATAATTTAGAGACCAATTGGGATAGCAACCAATGGCATGAACGGCCTGTTATACTTAAGTCCAACTTAAAGTCGATCTTAGTCTTTGTAAAACACCCCCCTGATTAGATATCCGTCAGCAAACTGTTACACTCTTTTATCTTTAAAATCATTTTTTTAATGAATCCTCATTCTGCTTACCTTTCTCCCACTAATAACAAAAACATAATTTGATTTAAATAGTATTTTGTTATCAGAAAGTAAGGTTCATTATTTTTGCAAATGTGAATGGAAGTTTATTTCTATTCAGAATAGGGATAATCTTTTTTCTGAATACTCTGAAATGTTTTCACATTCTTGCCTAATAATCCGCATGTAAATCTCTTCTTTAAGTCTAAACGCCCACCTCATATGAGTATATTTCTGAAAGAAAGTAAAATTCCATCAAAACTTGTTCAGAGGAATCATATTTGTAGTTTTGTTATCCGAACAATATTTTTGTCCAGATACCACACACCTTTAACCTATTTTCGTAATGATCCGCGTTATTTCATTTATTTTATTTATTTTATTTATTTTATTTATTTTATTTATTTTATTTATTTTATTTATTTTATTAATTTTATTTATATCTATTTAATTTCCAGGTACATGTGTAAACAGAATAGAAATGACATCACAGAGCATATAACATGAAAGAGTTACAAGACAGTGAAAATGCCACCAGCGGACGCCTGAGGATTACCTAAAAGAATTTCTATTCTGCCATGAGGTTCTCCACGTCCGCTGGTGTTACATGTGAATAGATAACGGTAAAAATAACATAACAGAATTCAAGTACATCCATCAGGCATAATAACTTATAGAAAGATTGCATGTATGTTGAACTATGTGGCATGAAGAAAATAGTAATCATTTACGGCATATGAACAAACACAAAGCGCAACAACAATAATCATAGATTTTTTGAATGACCTAAATAAATTAAGATAATTAAATCAAATCAATTTCTAACACTTATCTGCTCATATAAAAAGAAGAAGATATATTCAATTTAAGGAAAATGTAAGATGCTCAGTTGAGTCTTTCATTTTAAATTAACATATATTTCGATGAACATAGTTTTAAGTACATGTTTTCATGGTAATTTTACAGGTAAATTGAGAGTAGAAGTATGTATATGCAAGTAAGGTTCAAATACAGTTCAATTCCATATAGATTACAATATGCTGAACTTAATAATGTTATGAGACCAATACCAATCATGTACGGCATGAGAAGAAAATAAATAAATCCAGGGAGCCGACACCTCAACAGAACATCAGATTATTGTTTCAAAACAAAATAAAAAAATTATATATATATATATATAACATTAAGTAAACTTGTTAAATTGAACTGAATTAAATTCTAACACTTATATCAGAATGCCTTTTCAAGCGGAGACTGTTCAAAGAGTACACTTCTTAGCGCATTCAAACAGGGTGATATCTACTCAACTGCCTCATAGAATATGTAAACATTTACAGGTAATCCTTATTCCTTAGTCACACCTTTGCGTATTTTGCTTGCGTATTGCTGCGTTTCTATGGCAAACCGTTTTAACATTTATTCCTATATCTTGATATCAAGAAATTAATTCTTGATATCAAGAAATTAATTCTTGATATCAAGAAATGATTTTCTGTTGTAAAGCAATGGTAATTCTTGATATCAAGAATTCGATTTCTTGATATCAAGAAATAGGAATAAATTTTAAAACGGCTTGCCATAGAAACACAGCAATACGCAAGCCAAATACGCAAAGGTGTGACTAAGGCATTAGGCCACACCTATGAAAATATCGCATTAAAATTGTAGCTTACATAATTATGTAGAGGTGCCGTGGTCTATTGGTAACGCGGCCAGACTGTGGATCACATGGTTTGCGGTTTGTGGTTTGGCAAGACATCAATCTACATTTGCTACTCTCCACCCAGGTGAAGTACATGGGAATCCGATAGGAAATATTCCCCGAACACTTTAGCGCTTTATCATGGCGGCTCAGCTATCTATCCCGGGTAACAATATACTTTGTATTACGTGCAGTAGAGGATATTTGATACTTGATATTTGAATCAACATATTATTATTATTATGATTTATACAAAAAGGGGGTAGAAATAGTAGAAGTAGTAGTAAAAGTAGTAATAGTAGTAGAAGTAGTACTAGCAGTAGTAGTAGTAGATGTAGTAGAAGTAGTAGTAGTAGATTTAGTAGAATATTACTAGAAGTAGTACTAGTAGTACTGGATTTAAAAGAAGTAGTAGTAGTGGTAGATTTAGTAGAAGTAGTACTAGTAGTAGATTTAGTAGAAGTAGTACTTGTGGTAGTAGATTTAGTAGAAGTAGTACTAGCAGTAGAAGTAGTAGATGTAGTAGAAGTAGTAGTAGTAGATTTAGTAGAAGTATTACTAGTAGTACATTTAGTAGAAGTAGTACTAGTAGTAGTAGTAGATTTAGTAGAAGTTGTAGATTTAGTAGAAGTAGTACTAGTAGTAGATTTAGTAGAATTAGTAGATTTAGTAGAAGTAGTAGAAGTAGCAGTAGTAGTAGTAGTAGTAGTAGTACATTTAGTAGAAGTAGTACTAGTAGTAGATGACATGACAGAAAGCGATGGAGGTGCATAGCTGCCAACCCCTTCCGAAGGGACGGTACTAGATGATGATGAGTACTAGTAGTAGATTTAGTAGAAGTAGTACTAGTAGTAGATTTAGTAGAAGTAGTACTAGTAGTGGATTTAGTAGAAGTAGTACTAGTAGTAGATTTAGTAGAAGTAGTACTAGTAGTAGATTTAGTAGTAATAGTAGTAGTAGTATTAGATTTAGTAGAAGTAGTAGTAGTAGTAGTAGTAGATTTAGTACAAGTAGTACTAGTAGTACATGTAGTAGTAATAATTGTAGTAGGAATAGTATTATTATTAATAGTAGTAGTAGTAATAGTAGTAGTAGTAGTAGCAGTAGTAGTATAAGTAGTAACAGCAGTAGTAGTTATAGTAAAAGTAGTAGTAGTAGTAGTAGCAGCAATAGAAGTTGTAGTAGTTTTAGTAGAAGTAGTAAAAGTAGTAGTAGTAGTAGTAGTAGTAGTAATACTAGTAGTAGATTTAGTAGAAGTAGTACTAGTAGTAGATTTAGTAGAAGTAGTACTAGTAGTGGATTTAGTAGAAGTAGTACTAGTAGTAGATTTAGTAGAAGTAGTACTAGTAGTAGATTTAGTAGTAATAGTAGTAGTAGTAGTAGATTTACTAGTAGTAGTAGTAGATTTAGTAGAAGTAGTACTAGTAGTACATGTACTAGTAATAATTGTAGGAATAGTATTATTATTAGTAGTAGTAGTAGTAGCAGCAGTAGTAGTATAAGTAGTAACAGCAGTAGTAGTTATAGTAAAAGTAGTAGTAGTAGTAGTAGTAGTAGTAGCAGCAATATAAGTTGTAGTAGTTTTAGTAGGTAATGTAGTATTAGTAGTAGTAGAATTAGTAGTAGTACTACTACTGCTAGTTGTATTTGTAGTAGTAGTAGTAGTAGTAGCAGTAGTAGTAGGAAGAATAATGCTGATTATAATACTGATAATAATAGTAATAAGAATAATAGTGATAATAATAACAATAATGAAAATAATATCAATTATCAGAAGATGATGATGAATAATAATAACAGTGTCATACGACGAAATACATGAACATGTTAACAATATAGCGACATCTTTCACACGGTTTAACATGGCTGTGTGTGGTATCCTGAATACAACAGAAAATGTCAAACAAAAATAAGGGGACATCGTGGTTTTTTTAGCACATTTGATAAAAGTCTTAAACGACTCATCAGCATTTCCAAGTAACATGATATTCATATATTTATCTCCACCGCAGTAGACGGCTTTTCATAATCTTGAATAGCATATTCAAAGCATTTCCTGTTGTGGTTTCTTAAGTAATCTAATATTTATTGAGAATATGTTTCTATGAGATAAATATGCGCTAAGCATGAAAAGGGATGGATAGTCTTCACAATGGCGTTTTTTAGTGCAATGAAAATGCAATTTGTATGTTTTTACAACATCGGTTTATGACTGTATTTACTGCACACTATAGAATTTTCTTAGGTGACTGGTTTTTATGGGTGTTTTTTATAATCAAGCCTATTGTCAGAGTTCTGAAAGAAGATTGTAAGTTCGTCTATCATGACTGGCTTCTGCAGTTGGGTGGGATATATGCCCCCCTCCCCCCTCCCCGCAACACAAGAGACGAAAAATGAAGACAATGAATGGGTGATGGAGAGCTAGAGAGGCAGAGAGAGTGAATGTGTGTGTGTGTGTCTATGTGAGAGAGCGAGACAGACAGACAGAGGGGAAGAGATAGGAAGACAGGTGGGAACGAACAGGGGGGAGAGAGAGAGGGGTGAGGGGTGTAAAATAACGTGATCTGGACGGAAGATAACCCCGCCCCCTCCTCCCATTTTAATCCCTTTCACTTGTTCCGATCTGGTACGCCTATAACAAAAGTGACCCCCTTCATTTCCAGGCCGAGTTTACGCAACAGCTCACTACTTTTCAATCTTCGAGTGTAGTAATCTGATTTCCATGCTGTAATTTCTCATTTCACTTAGCATCTACCGATGAAAGATTAGTAGCGGATCTAGGATTCCCCGCTGGGGGAGGAGAGAGAGAGGGGGGAAGTCCAAAAAATATTTTCACTTTAAAATCATCTGACAAGCAACCAACCAAAAGTAGATACCATATTTTGTAATCAATTTCTTGAAATCTCATTTTGCTGATGAGGTTCAGAATTAGGGGGCACATTTCCTTTTGTTGTGTATTGATGTGTACTCAGAGTTTTTTGTTGTCGGGGGCACACCCCTTTGCTACCTCCCCCAGATCTTCTCCTGAATAGATATTTCATAATGAAGACACTCCATTGAATAGTACAATGATGTATCCTGCTTAAACTACACTGAAACATGATTTTTCTGCTATTGATCACCTAACATTCCACGATCAGTCTACCAGACCCGACAATCGAAGCACAACAAAGCCTAAACAAAGCCCAAAAGGAGTAGAAATTCAACATGAAAATTTCAACAATGATGAAACAAAAAATTGGGTCGTAAGTGAGGGTTCAAATTATGAAATGTGCATGACCTACTTTAAAAGCGAGGCGAAAACGAAAGCATGTTGATGATTGATTCTCTTTGATAGGTCGGTTAGAATGTGTTCGAAATCTTAACTGTTCTCTATGACAGACGTGCTTGATTGATTGATCAGGGGGGTGTTTCACAAAGAATAAGATCGACTTTAAGTTGGACTTAACTATGGCAGGCCGTTCGTGCCACTGTTTGCTCTCACCATTATGATATTTAGATAATATTTTTTCCTTCAATAATGAATTATCACAAAATATAAATTCTGTAGATTTGTGACCATGATTTCTACGTCCCTTGAGAGACCAATCCCACTAAATGGTGAGAGCAAACATTAGCATGAACGGCCTGCCATAGTTAAGTCCAACTTAAAGTCGATCTTAGTCTTTGTGAAACACTCCCCTGGTTATTCAAATTTTCCATGCCACCAACATTACTTGTCAAGTTAAATACATCAGACGTTACATGCATATGGTGAAGACAGACCCTCTCATTTGAGACCGCTGTGACACAGCATTGTGGCATATTGAAACGATTTGGCAGCTAGTATCATCAGTATTATTAATTCTTATACTATCGCTATCAGTGTTAGTTTCATCGTTATTATGATTATAAAGAGAGAATAATGATCATCATTATCATCATTAGTAGCAGTAGTAGTGGTGGTAGAATTAGTAGTAGTAGTAGTAGTAGCAGTGGTAATGGTAGTAGTAGTAGTAGTAGTAGTAGTAGTAGTAGTAGTAGAATTAGTAGTAGTAGTAATGGTAGTAGTAGTAGTAGTAATGGTAGTAGAAGTAGTAGTAGTAGTAGTAGTAGTAGTAGTAGTAGTAGTAGTAGTAGTAGTAGTAGTAGTTAGCCTAGTAGTAGTAGTAGTAGTAGTAGTAGTAGTAGTAGTAGTAGTAGTAGTAGTAGTAGTAGTAGTAGTGGTGGTAGTAGTAGTAGTAGTAGTAGTAGTAGTAGTAGTGGTAGAAGTAGTAGTACTAGTAGTAGCATTATCATGAGTATCATCTTCATCATCACCACCACCATCATCATCATTATTTTCAGTATCACTTACCAATATCAATATTTATCAGTAGTAATCATTTGAAGTATAATGAATATAATTGTTGCCATCATTGCTAACATTATTATAATAATAATAATTATTATTATTATTGTTATTAGTATTATTATTATTACTACTCTAATTGTCATTGTGCTATCGATTTTATTATTATTATTATTAGTAGTAGTAGTAGAATTATTATTATTAT
Source organism: Mesocentrotus franciscanus (assembly GCA_037976565.1). NCBI lineage: Eukaryota > Metazoa > Echinodermata > Echinoidea > Camarodonta > Strongylocentrotidae > Mesocentrotus > Mesocentrotus franciscanus. The sequence continues at coordinate 29,136,706 of CP137667.1, read as the reverse complement.
TATTATTATCATTATTGTTATTATTATTATTATTATTATTATTATTATTATTATTATTATTATTATTGTGATTATTATTTGATAATGATAATACTACAAGAGAATGATAAAATCATCTCTATTTTCAATTTTAGATTGCTTAAATATGACTTTAGTATTACGAACGCCCAAGAGTAAATGGCAAATATATAATAATACCGAGAGTCGATTCACATCATTACATGGTTGATGATACGTGTTTGTTACGTATGGTTGCTTGTCTTTGGTATTTCTGATATAGCGCCATGACAGGGTAGCGATCCGTAAAATGAGGGCGACAGGCAGAGAGTGACTTACCAGCAGTCAGAAAGAGGTGAGAGAGAGAGAGAGAGAGAGAATAAGGAGGTGAGAGAGAGAGAGATAGAGGGTGGGTGAGAGAGAGAGAGAGGGAGAGGGGGTGGTGAGAGAGAGAGAGAGAGAGGGGGGAGAGATAAAAAGTGTGGGTGGGAGAGAGAAGAGAGAGAGAGAGATGGAGGGGATGCAAGAGAGAGAGAGAGAGAAAAAAAAGAGATAGGGGGTTGGGTAGATGCAATTAGTATCTTATATTTATGGACCTATTGGAATAAATGTAAAACTTACTGCCAAGGCAATATATATGCAATATGTAAATAATTCAGATTTTTAAGAATAATTACAAATCAACTTTCTTAAGCAACCATCAATAGAGACAAAGAAACAAACAAACGAACAAAGAGAGAGAGAGGGGGTAGAGAATGGGGCTGAGTGTATGGAGATGAAAAATAGCCTATATTTTAGTTTGGACCTTTGTATAACGAAATAATTTATCTACATTCTGAGAAATGTCGTATTTGAAGCGTAACTTAGAATTACACTGAATTTTGCTTTAGTGCCCTATTTGTTACCAGGACCAATTGTTTATAAAGACAGCATTTTGTGCATCATGAATTCCCTTGCTCGTCAACGTTGCTACACAAATACCCTCCCTCGCCCTAGCAAACATGGCCTATATTTGCACTAGTCATATCACACTTCCACTGTGTTAAGAGTATGACGATTTGTTATCTGGGCTTTATATCGGATCAGCTTTGTCACAAAGTGCATTGATATTTTTATAGCAACCCTCGGTTTACCGCCCACGGATGGCAGCTTTAATGCAATGCATTAGAGATGCAGTAACGTCTGGATTCGCCCGCAATTTTAAGGCGATAAACCGTCGTCAAGCCGCGATATTTTCAACGCGAATAAGCCAAAATAATGCAGATTGCAATATTATAAATTTGTGTAAAATAGGTGTTTCCCCACGCCCCTCCCGCCTAGAGTCCAAGCTTCCAATATAAGATTATAGGTGTCAAATTGATTAGGATAAGAATGAAAATATGTTAGATCAGTCTTTATAGAAATGCTGGAGAGGAATTTGACATTTCCCGACATTTAACGAAAGGTATTGAAATTGAAATTGAATCAACTCAGCCCCCCACCCGGGCCGTAGTGTGCTTTGACTGTTCAACGATTCCGAAACAGGCCCAATGCTGCGGTTTATAAGCCGATTTGGGCTTGAAGAGGGCCCAGCCTTCCAGGGATGTGAAATGGTGTCAATGTATTCAGGAAAAACTGTGACCGTACGTGCCTGACAGGGCAAGAGGAGATGAAAAATGGTAAGAGAGTTCATGTATAGTTCAGTCTGTCTGCATCCACTAACTGGTGTCGCAGCAAATAGTGATATCAAAGAAAAATTGTCCACCACCCTGTAATAAGAGCTGGCATAGATGCTCAAGGCCTATTGCGTTCGTTGGTTACGATGAAGCATGATTTTGGGGGTAATGATGTGCGATGGAGTTCGGAAGAGATTATGGTTAATAATTTGATTACGTCGTTTATATCGTCATGATCGTTGTTGTCATCTTCAACGCCAACATCATTAACACCATAGTCATTATCACCATCGCCAATAAAAACATCACTATGATCATCATACGTCATCACCACTACCCAATCCGCCATTATCAGTATTCCCACTGCCACCGCCACCATCATCGTCTTTAACAGCACCGTTTATCATCTTGCCGTCATTATCGCCATCACGGCCATTATAGATATCATTATAATCACAACCACCATCATCATCATCATCATCATCATAATCATAATAATAATAATAATAATAATCTTTTATAGTCTACTCCAAATGTTATTAAACCGAAAATGGAAATTCTTTGTGCCCAATTGATCGTGAGCCCGGCAGCCACTGAGCAGCGCAAGATCGACATTGCTCTATCCCCTTATTGTTGAACGCCAAACAAGGTAGCAGCGACTCCCATCTTTTAACGTCTTTTGGTATGACGCGGCCGGGGTTCGAACCCACGACCTCCCGGTTGTGAGGCGGACGCTCTACTGACTGAGCCAACACACCGTCATCACCACAGTTATCCCCAGTATCATCATCGCCATTAATATCACCATTATCAAAGACAACATTACCATGATCGTCATGATATACATCACCATCACCAGCATCAGCAGCAGCAGCATCCGCATCAGAATTATCATCATCACCATCGCCATAATTTAAAAAAAAAATCATCATATAGCAACAACCATCATCACCACCACCACCAACATCATCATAATTATCATCATAACCATAGCCATCCATCAATCATCCTCATCATCATCATCATCATCACCACCGGCAACATCACCCCAACATCATCTTCATCATCGTCATCCAAGCGCGCCCCTCCCCTCTGTTTTCGATGCAGGCTCGGGTCCAGGGGGAAACACTCCGTTCCTCGGACAGAACGTTAACTGGAGGTCCCATGATTGTGTAGGAGAGTAACTAATGCACGTTAATACCCTACACTTCTCCTGTGTTTAGTGTGCCTGCACACACAACTGGTATAGTCGACATACAGATCTTATTGAAAGGCTACATAGCCCTTTGAGGATTAACAGTAGAAGAAGAAGGAGAAGAAGGAGAACTAAAGGAATTACGCTAATGCATGGTGCCGACGGTCGTGATTTAATTATAGGTACATGTATTTCGAACTGATAAAAAATGAGCTATATTTGTTATCCCATACATCATCTTAATCCGTCTTGAAATGACAGACAATAGATCGCCATGGAGATGAAATTATATTCATCTGCTCCGTTGGTAAAGGTGCTTAATACTGGAATAAGTAATAACAATTAGAGATGTAAACTCAGACGGTCTATATACAAAGATATGAATGTATTTCGACAAATGGCTCTATATTTATCATCCCATCTTATTATCTTAATCCGTTTTTATACAACAGACAAGAGATCAACATAGAAGAGCAAAATTCAAAATTCCTCTATTTATCTACTCGGTTGCTAGAGAGGCATAATAATGGAATAACTTAAAGAAATAGGAGATTTCAACTCAGAGAGTCTTTATATAAACAATTCCAAAGTGCATATAAAATTCAATTAACGATATCGTGTTACTCCGTATCTGCTTCCCATTCGAGTCGGTCAAAATGCCAACTGTCTGCTTTTAAACCGCATGTATAGGCTATCTATATCATAGCTCCTGCCATATGGCAATATTACACAGATCTAACGTCACATGCTTTGATATTATTGATATATTGATTGATTGATATATTTATTTATTTGTTTATTTATTTTCATTTGTTTATTTATTATTCATTTGTTGCTTTTATCATTTTCAAATGTATTTAATGTAAATATCTTATTTATGTCACAAATATTTTCGAAAAACACCTAATGCAATTTCAATAGACTTGCCAATCACCTATAAGCCTATTGACACGTGCGAACATTAAATCGACGAATTTCATAATCCGAGGATGATTTCTAAAGGATTAGTAATTAAAATTATCATTGAGCTGATTTCTCGAAAATCTTCGCCATCGTGTAATTTAAGTCTTTTGAGTGGAATTATTATATTCTCGTGGACGTATTCGTGAATTTGGGCTGAGGCCTTTGTTTTAATTTATATTGATGTCTTCCTCCTGCGATACTCATATACTATCATCATAATCATTAATACAGATGGACCTTCTTGTCGATAAAAGGACTTATGAATGGGCAAATTACATGCTCTGTTTATGGTAATGGATTTATGGGTTGTATTGGGCAGCCTTTCACGAAACCGTCTTAAGTACAAGTTCGCCAACACCCCCATTAAAACACAGGTTAAGATTTAATACATGCGTTTCAATGGGATGTCGGGGAACTTGTACTTATGACGGTTTCGTGAAACGTTGCCCTGGTGTCTCTGAATGTACAGGGCCCCGTTTCACAAAACTTGTCGTCAGTGACAAATGACAGTTTTTTTTTATAAGCTAGTGAAATCCTTACTTCTGATTGGTTATCAGCAGATTTGTCACTGATTTTTGTAATTTGTCATTGAAAAAAGGCTTTGTGAAACGGGTCCCAGGAGTGTGAATTACATGCTTTTTAGGACTCGTATTAGGGTTCAAATGAACAAGTGCTCGATAAGGCATGCGTCTGCAGACCCCCTCTTAACATCATAAGGAAATGACAACTTCAGTTTGTTGGGCATATTATGAGAAGAGAAGGCACAGAAAACAGGATACTGACAGGAAGAAAAAACGAGGGGAAAGAGAAGCAGAGGGAGACAGCGCATCAAATACAGGGATAAGCTAATTGGGCTGACTGGTAACAGAAGAAACGTCACATTACAAAGAACCAGGGATAGAAGTAGATGGAAAGACTTCATCGCCAATGTCTGGAACAGACAAGGCACCTCCCAAGCAAGCAATTAGGGATCATTTCGTTTTGGAGTGGAGCGGTTAGAAATAGTGGTGAACCCCCTCTCAAAAGAGTAATTTAAACCTCTTGGGTGTGGAATCCACTGTCATTTGGTAGTGAGATTGTTCTAAGGCATTGATACTCTATTAGCTAGTCCCTCGTACTTATAGGAACGTAAAATCATAGTACAGACAAGGAATCATTGACATTATTTTTTTCTTATTCAAGTAAAACTACATGCAATATACACATTATAAATACCGCAAAATTCTAGGCTTCTGATTGGCCAAAACTGCAGGCATGGAATTCACTACTGCCTGCAGCTGGGCAGTATAATAGTATACAAATACTGAATGCTCTGAGAGGCAAGGTTAAACTTATTGCCCAAGGTGATCTCGATTACCGATGAGCTATAGTTCTAAACGTGCCCCGAAAAATAAGCAGTAAATATTTGTTGTAGGTCTATATACTACATCCCCAGTATCAATTCTCAAAAAGAGTTATTTTAACAAATGTATTTATTTGTAGGGTTAAATAGAATTTAGCTAAGACCATTGCGTGTGTCTCATGAGGACATTAGTAAGAATTACCCACACAAGGTACCTTTAGAACAGTCTAACACGCCCGAGGCGGTGGCCGAGGGTGTTTGGACCGTTTCGAAGGTGCCGAGTGTGGGTAATTTTACTAATGCCCGAACAAAATGATATGTATTATTTGTTTTATAAGATGATGTTTTATTTGTTTTATAAAATGATGTTTTATAACATGATTTTACTAATGACCGGTCATTAGTAAAATCACGTGTTAGGAAAAATAAGTGCCTGGTCACGTGTACGCTCTCGACCAATCATTTGATTAGGATCCGCTTTATTATAGATATATCGACTGCTACGAGAGGCCTGGCTGTTTTTCAGGCTCAAGGGGACGTCCCCGCGAGCCAGTATAGCTAGGCTCGCATATTTAAGCAGTCGATATTTCTTTTATATACCGAATTGACACAAAAATCTACCAAGAATTCTTACGTCATCCTTTTCTTGAGTAAAGATTGGTTAAAACATCACAGAAAATCTGAGACACTGTCTGTTAATCTTCGCTGGAAAGATGACTGAATGTTACAATCATTTGGGAATCGCAGACAAAAAGCACTGTATGGTATCCGCGCTCGCACAAAGACAATTTTAACACATAACCCAATGGGGATCGCAGCGAAATGTATTTATGCGGCCAGTTAACCGGGGCATGAGGGCATTTTCTTTAAAGACTATTGACCGGTAGGCGGGTATGAGGGCACTTTTTAAAAGACTATTGACTGGTAGGTGGGTGTGATGGCACTTTTTTATAAGACTATTGACTGGTAGGCGGGCATGGCTAAAATCACGACTCCAATTTCGACCAATCAGGTGGCTAGATTTCTAAAGTGAGGTATATAACATCTTATAATTCTCGCTATTACGCGATATATATTCTACTGCACTTTACAAAGCGTAGTATTATTACCCCGGGTTTAGCCAGGTGTTAACCGAGCTACTGTGATAGGCGCTCAGGCAGTTTCCTTCTATCGGGTACCCAACTTACCTCCCCTGGATGGCGAGTGGCAAATGTGGATTAATGCTTTGCGAAAGGAAAATGATTCGTGACAGGGTTTCGAACCACACTATGTGGTCCACAGTTAACGGACTTAGCCACTAGATCTTAGCACATCTGCGTTATACATGTTATAAACGATGAATGAGAAGGGCGGGTTGAATGGCCAGCCGTGGAAATTAATAATAAATATCTACCCCTCCCCCAACACACATTATTTGCCATTTGTGTCTTTCACGTTACCATAGGGACGGGTTGAAGTGAGAAGGGGGTCATCCGAGATTTAGATGGCTTTAGAATTCATAGTTAATTCGTTCCTAATCTGATTATATGCATGGTAAAGCGACAGTGAAAATTCTTTGTAAATTACTTACTAAATCCGCGAAGTAGAAACAAACAAAATATTGCATGAATTATTCATACGATATTACGGTTTCCATATGTATGACGTGTATCTTGTGAAAATGCGTTATAAAAACGAATTCGACAGGATTCACGTAATTATCATAAATGCTAGATACCTATAAACATTATTTATTACACGCAGCCAATATCATATTGTTCTTCTTCTCCTCCTCCTTCTTCTTCTTCTTCTTCTTCTTCTTCTTCTTCTACTTCTTCTTCTTCTTCTTCTTCTTCTTCTTCTTCTTCTTCTTCTTCTTCTTCTACTTCTTCTTCTTCTTCTTCTTCTTCTTCTTCTTCTTCTTCTTCTTCTTCTTCTTCTTCTTCTTCTTCTTCTTCTTCTTCTTCTTCTTCTTCTTCTTCTTCTTCTTCTTCTTCTTCTTCTTCTTCTTCTTCTTCGTCTTCTTCTTCTTCTTCGTCTTCCCCTTCCTTGTCCTCTTCTTCTTGTTTTTATATTGCTACTGTTATTATCATTATTATTCATCATTATTATTATCATTATTATTATTATTATTATTATTATTATTATTATTATTATTATTATTATTATTATTATTGTTATTGTTATTATTATTATTGTTATTATTATTGTTATTATTATCATTATCATTTTCATGATTATTGTTGTTATCATTATTATTCATTATGTTTATTTTTTCTCATCCTCCTCCTCCCTCTCCAGTTGGGCCTCCTCTTAGCTTGCTTGCTTGCTTAGGCGGACACTTTTCTTTTCCCAAACGTAAGGGTCGATTGCTGGTTGCCTTCTTTCTTGCTCCTCTGCTTGAGAGTGAGAAGTGCAATGGCGATGATGGATATTACTGTAATTATCATCCCTATGTGGTTGCCATGCCAACGCGGAGGACATGGGATATAACTTTGACAAATAAAGAGAAAAATGGTCGGATGGAGATCGATACCAGCCTTGATAAAAGGACAATGCTTTAGGTATCATTGGAGAGAAAATACACAACATGAGCCTGTGAACTGTATCTGACTTGTTAACGGAATAAATGTCAACACCATACTTTTGCTCTCCTTCTATATCTATCTATCTCTGTTACTGCAGTATGTTTGCCTTTCAATCTTCTTCTGTTTCTCTATATCTCCATCTATCTATCTATGTCACCAGCTTCGTTCTTTTATCAATCTTGTTATTTCTATCCTACCTCTGTTTGTCTCTCTTAATTCTATCTTGCTCCCCCTCTCTCTCTCCCTCTCCATCACTCCATCATTCTCTACCTTTCTCCATCACTCTCTACCTATATCCTTCTATCCCTCTCTCTTTCTACCTTGCCCCTTCTCGCCCCTCCCCCTCTCTCTCACTCTCTCACTCTCTCACTCTCTCTCTCTCTCTCTCTCCTCTCTTAAAATATCTCTCCCACTCTCTCTCTCTCTCCCCTCTATCTCTCTCTTCTTTATAGATCGTACCCCCATCTCTGTCTCTCTCTCTCTCACTCTCCCCCTTATTTATAGTTCATACCCTCTCTCTCTCTCTCTCTCTCACTCTCTCTCTCTCCTCTCTTAAAATATCTCTCTCCCTCTCTCTCTGTTCTTTATAGATCGTACCCCCATCTCTGTCTGTCTATCTCTATCTCTCTCTCTCACTCTCCCCCTTATTTATAGTTCATACCCCCCTCTCTCTCACTCTCTCTCTCTCTCTCTCTCCTCTCTTAAAATATATCTCCCACTCTCTCTCTCCCCTCTATCTCTCTCTTCTTTATAGATCGTACCCCCATCTCTGTCTCTCTCTCTCTCTCTCTCTCTCTCCCTCTCTCTACTTTTTCATTTATTCATTTATTATTATTTTACTTTTCTTTATAATTATAATTGTCTTGCTTCTATTCATTAGATTCAATAAGGTTCAATTTCTAATCCCTTCCCACTCGTCCGGTTATTCCCAGTTGTTCGGTCGTTTCCATTTGTGTTTACCAACCGTCTCCTCATATTTGTTTCTGCTTTTCACTATGCAATCGCTGTCCATTTATTTAAAATGCGAGACAGATTTCCCCATCTCTCGATCCTTCTCAATGTCACCCCCACCTCATGCCTTCTCTCCTAATTCTCCTCTATATCTGTGTATTTTGTGTGTGTGCGTGTGTGTGATCGTGTGTGCGTGCGTGTGTGCGTGTGTGTGCGTGTGGTGTGTGTGTGTGTGTATGTATATGTGTGTCTCTCTCTATCTCTCTCTCGCTCTCTCTCTCTCTCTCTCCGCCTCTTTCTCGCCTTCCCCCTCTCTCTATTTATATCCCTCACTCATCATTAAGATCTATCTCTATCATGCTTCCCCTCTCTCTCTCTCTCTCTCTCTCTCTCTCTCCTCCTTCCCTCCTCCTATACACTCGGCCTCATTTTATTTTAGAAAGCAGGGTGGGTGGAAGGGAGAAGATTCGCAGACACATACATATATCTCTCTCTCTCTCTCCCTCGCTTTCTATCCGATTCTCTCTCTCTCTCTCTCTCTCTCTCCCTCTCTCTCTCTCCCACCCTCTCTCTCCCTCCTTCTCTCCTCCTATACACTCAGCCTCATTTCATTTTAGAAAGTAGGGTGGGTGGAAGGAGAAGATTCGCAGACACATACATATCTCATTACTGACATGCACTTCTTCGAGGTGTGACATCTTCCAGTTGGCTCAAAGCAAAAAGCATAACGATGCACTCTTCCCAATGTTTATTCTCGTTCCAGACTGCTCAGACGATGTCCGCTCCATCTACGATCGCAAGAGAGAGGCAGTACCAGAGTAGGTAAGAGAATATTGACGGTGATCATGGTGATGGTGAGCTTGATTGAGGAGGAGGAGGAGGAGAAGGGGGTGGGTTTTTGTGTGGTGATGATTGAGATGGATGATTATCATAATGAGGAAGGAGAGAAGGATGGGCTGATGGTGATGAAGTTGATGAAGCTGATGATGATGATGATGATGATGATGATGATGATGATGATGAAGCTGATGATGATGATGATGATGATGATAATGATGATGATGATGATGATAATTATGAGGATGATGATGATGAGGATGATGGAAATGGTGGTATGTTGATAATGATAATGAGCAGGGAAGATAACAAGGAGGATAATGATGATGATGGTGATGATTATGATGATGATGAGGAGGAGGATGAGAAGCAGGAGAAGCAGGAGGATAACTACACTGGCAAGAGAGGCGGCACCAGAGGAAATAATATTTTGTTATGGTAACAGGATGGTAACGATGATTTTGTTATGCTGATGGAAAAGGTGTTGGAGGAGGAAGATGGTGATCAAATAATGATGATTGAAATGGATGATGATGATATGGAGTAGTGGAAGGCTGATGATTATGTCAACGAAAATGATGATGATGATAATGATGATGATAATGATAACGACGATGATGACGACGAATATGATGTAAAGATGATGAAGATGGTAGTGATGATTATGAAGATGATTGTAGAGAGGATGTCTAGGCTGATGAGAATGAGAATGATTATGGTGGCGGCTGTGGTGGTAATAATGATGATGATGATGATGAGAACAATATTCGTGACCATGATGGTGATGATGTTAAGGAGATGAGAAAGAAAATAGATGACGAGAAGATCTGCACTAGCCATAAAGGCGACACCCGAAGGAGTGAAGCTCATTTTCGATTGAAATGTGATGGTAGCGGGATGTTGGTGGGGAGGAGAAGGAGGAGGGGGAGGAGGAGCTGATGTTCATATGAATAATTATGATGAAGGAGGTGGTTTTGATAATAATGATGATAAGGCTTATGATTCTGATGGTGGTGATGATGATGATGATGTTTGGAAGGAGGAGGAGGAAGAAGAAGATTATGTTCGTCGCAGTGATGATAATGAGGATGAAGGTGATGATGATAAGGAAAACGAGTACCGGTGAAGAAAGAGCAGGTTGTTGATGATGATGATGATGATGATGATGATGATGATGATGATGATAGTGGTGGTGGTGTTGGTGGTGATGCTGATGATGATGCGGATGATAACGTTAGTGGTGGTGGTGAACAGGTGATGGTAATAATAAAGGAAAAAGTTTGCGAGGATATTAGAACGTGACATATTAACAGTCCTCATTTAACAGTAAGTTGTTTGGTTGATGTGAATTGCCATTTCCTTACATATTTGTTACCACAAACCTTGATTTGAATCCAGGATAATCATTATAAGGGGATGTGGGAGGGGATGTAGGAGGTGAGTAGTAAAAGGTATAGTGTGATTTCTGTTTGTCTGTAATTTTTTATTTTTACAAATATCAAAAACATTTGTTATCCCTTTCTGGCCAGTTGGGGGAATGTTAATGCAAAAAATTAAAAAAATTAAACCCGAATTAACTACAGAAAATATTAAAAATTAAACACAAAAAAAACAAAGGAGTGTATCCATTTTAATGGGAAATTCAGTGTCCGATTCCATTCATATTTATAGTGTTTTTGATGAGTTGTAGCTATATTTCCTTGTATCCTCTGGAAAAGGCGCTATATGAATCAAATTGTTACTATCATTATTATTATTATTATTATTATTATTAGTAGTAGTAGTAGTAGTAGTAGTAGTAGTAGTAGTAGTAGTAGTAGTAGTAGTAGTAGTAGTAGTAGTAGTAGTAGTAGTAGTAGTAGTATAGTAGTAGTAGTAGTAGTAGTAGTAGTAGTAGTAGTAGTAGTAGTAGTAGTACTAGTAATAGTATAGTAGTAGTAGTAGTAGTAGTAGTAGTAGTAGTAGTAGTAGTAGTAGTAGTAGTAGTAGTAGTAGTAGTAGTAGTAGTAGTAGTAGAAGTAGTAGTAGTAGTGGTGGTGGTGGTAGTACTATCATTTTTTATTTTTTAACAATAGCTTTCACTTATTTTTGAAGTGTAACTCCAGGACAAATAGCATCTTCGCCTATTATTGATGTCAATCCAATCCCAGGAAACTCAACACGGAGAAGATAAGGAGGATTGTGCTAGCAATCGATATGCTTACAGACCATAATTAATAGTACTTGAAATCAAAGTCGAGTACTCCTGCTCGTTTTTATGATATGTGTTTTCTAGCACTATCATAACGTCTTGTGTTTCACAACTAAGCGGGACCAAAGTCCATTTTATAATTCTGTAGAACTTACACAACTCCTTTACATGCATATTAATTTTATTTTCGATAAGTACATCCAATTTGTATTAATGACACCATCATCCTGAATCACTTGTGGAAGAAGGGTTTTATTGCTTTGTACATATTGATATTTTTCTTGATGTAATGTCTGGAACTGAAAGTCCGGTTTCGCTTCATTTGTTAAAGTGACTCGGTAACATTGCCTCAGATTCTGAAACAAAATCCTGGATTTAGCTCATGCTGCAATCATAATTATAAACTTGTAGGTCAGTCAGGAATCCCATGACTTTTACAAGCCGATCGCCTGTCTGATTATCAAGATATTTATGATCGGAAATCGAAATTTCATTTTTCGTTTTCCAAACGGTTTTTACAATACTACAGTCTATTGGGGGAAATGAGTATGGTAAAACCGGTCACTCAAAATTTTTTTTACTCTTTTGAGCCACTTCGTGATCATTTTGAAGCGCAATTTTTTAGGGCTTCACTATTACACCATTTCACAGACACTGATAACACGTAGGGCCATGCATCTCATATTTAACATTGTTAAACGATGCCTTTAAGGCAATACTTGTAATTATTTTACTTTTCATTCGAGTAATTTCAAGTGTAGGCCTACTTTATATCTGTTTATGAATTGCCGGCTTCCCTGACCTTTAACCCCCCCTCCAAAAATTCCAGTACCGGTAACTTAGGGGCACGAATAAAATAAATGAATAAGTGTTTTATTCACTGTTTTAGAAAATGTGCATTCTTTCGTTTCCATTTTCAAATGTATTTTAACTAAAAATCAGTATGAATAAAACTATTGGCAATCTTATGATAAAGTACTCTCAACCTTGAATGAATTGCGACACTCCATGGCATCATTATTATTTGAGTAACTTCACTTATATTTAAGACCATGATCATTTCAGACTGGGAAAATACCTTTGATATAGAGGGACCATTTAGATCCGGTTTTTGAACCGTTTCTGTCAACAGACAACTGCTTATAATATAAAAATAACATGATTTCTTATACCAGTAAAAATACACGGAAAGCCTGAAATATCAATAGACATTTATGTTAGAGTACTGCCTATAATGTTGTGCTAAAATAAAATTTAAACAAGTTCATTTGCCAGGTATTCTTTTATAACACTCCAAAAGAAAAGGAAAATCTGTATATGACAGACCGATTCTTCTGGCATTTAGCCATTTACAAGCAACTCCATTTTCATCTAATATGTCACTGATTTTTACATATTCCTGTCACAAACAAGGCATGTTTACAAAAATTGATTTAGCATTGAAAATTATTTCCTTGTTATTTCAAATGATCTGACAGTTTACAACATGCTTTTCAGAAGAATTTTTTATTAAAGACTGCCAGTTAGTCAAAATATCAATTTACCACTGAGGCAATGTTTTATTTTATTTTATTTTTTTTTATAAACCACTGAGGCAATTTTGGCTGGAGAGTGTTAAGATTATAATTACAGCAGAAAACGAAATGCTTTCCAAAAGGACAAAATAGATACAACGCAATACATTTCCAGCTTTTGGATTTTGAAGCAATGTATCTTGTAACCTATTCCACGTGTTGGGCTTGTTATCATTAACTTTATGAATACCATTTTCAATCCACCGTCCTCATAATTTTAAGCAATATTTCCCGCTTTATTCTGTCAGGACCGCCCAAAACAAAATGAAATCTACCCGCTCTGACAGGAAATTAATTTTCTTTTCAATCTCATCAAAATTCCTTTTTCTTTTTTGACACTATATCTACCAAAAAAAGGGGGAAGTATTATATTTGAGGTATTCCCATCTTAAAACTGCGTATACATTCTTTGATCCACTCATCAATCTTTAGTTGACTTGGTTCTTGTTATCACGTTTTTGTTTAATTCGTTCTAGATTAACTACATCCTAGATGAGTGTCATTTGATTCTCCAAAGGTCTCTAAAACTCAACTTAGGTGTGGTAAACTCTTTTTAAAATGATATACATCTGCGTGTGTCTGCGTGTGAAGTTTTACTAGTGAGTGTTCATTTTTAAATTTTCCAAATCTTTCTACGAAAACTTCCGATCATTTTGTCCTCCTTCTCGTCTTTCTTACCTCATGTGTTTGTCTGTTTTTTCCGCGTGGATATTTTGCTCGGTTCTAATGTAGAGTATGGGGTTAATTGCTATGTTTTGAACAATTTCTTACTCTTTTCCAGCGTTCTTTCTTTTATTATCTTCCTGTATTACTTGTTTGCATTGTCCATTTTGTCTGCCCTTTCATCATCTTGCTTCTCTTCACATCTTCCATTTCGCTCATAATCTTACCCAGTCTCGAGCTTTATTCTCGTAAAGTGTCTCCACAAAATATCAAATTCCCGAAGCTTAAAAATGAGGCGATGGGGCCTTCTTCTTTGGAGAAGTTACATGCGGAGTTAGGAAAGCGGAACAGCGCCATCTATTGACATCGTCATACCAACTTGTTGTTTTTCCAGCCATTTGAAGAGTTTTAACCGATTTGTGACGTTTTCAGTGATTCTCTATGAAAGTAATTTATGTAGAGTAATTACTTATTTATATCTTTAAAACCCCAATGCAGTAATACTAAGACCCCAAGAACCAATTTGGCTGAGTTTTTTTCTTCTTTTGACTTTATTTGATGAATAAATATTGATACGTCTAGACTAGCGTTGCATAAAATATATAACGGCTAGGAGTAGAAAAAAGAGGGATAGACGGGGAAAAGAAGAGGGGTATGGGACAAAAGAGAAAGGAGGAGAACGATAGAGAGAGAAAGAGAGAGAGAGAGAGAGAGAGAGAGAGAGAGAGAGAAAGAGAGAAACAGAGGGGTATCTTAAGCATTTCTTATACATAATTAGACAAAAAGGATATAGGTGTACGAACAAAAGTAATTAAAGATTCTCTTGTGTATCTAGACCTATTCGAAATACAATGTTAAACCAGCAAATTGTTTTACTGTTTAATGCTTTATTACTTTCAAATTAAATCCAAGAATTTGGAAAGCGCCAATATCTAGTTGCCTATTCAACTTGAATTTATTTTTAAAAATCAAATATTAGCGAGAGGGGTTGCAGAAGTAATAATATAAAAGAACGGAGAGAGAGAGAGAGAGAGAGAAGTAGTAGTAGTAGTAGTAGTAGTAGTAGTAGTAGTAGTAGTAGTAGTAGTAGTAGTAGTAGTAGTAGTAGTAGTAGTAGTAGTAGTAGTATGGTGGTAGTAGTAGTAGTAGTAGTAGTAGTAGTAGTAGTAGTAGTAGTAGTAGTAGTAGTAGTAGTAGTAGTAGTAGTAGTAGTAGTAGTAGTAGTAGTAGTAGTAGTAGTAGTAGTAGTAGAAGTAATAGTAGTAGTAGTAGTAGTAGTAGTAGTAGTAGTAGTAGTAGTAGTAGTAGTAGTAGTAGTTTTACTGTTTAATGCTTTATTACTTTCAAATCAAATCCAAGAATTTGGAAAGCGCCAATATCTAGTTGCCTTTTCTAGTTGCCTATTCAACTTGAATTTATTTTTAAAAATCAAATATTAGCGAGAGACATATTAAATATTCATTCCATATTTGAACAAGAAACCGGCCTATGTGTAGGCTTCAATATCAGAAAGACGATTTGGGAAATGAAAAGCCAAATTATATAACGATTCCAAGGTAGCCTCCCGGCTCCTCCCCCCCCCCTCTATATATTTCTCTCTCTCTCTCTCTCTCTCTCTCTCACTCTATCTTTCTCCATCTCCCTCTTGTTCCTCTCCAAATTATTCCCCATTGTCCATGACCGTGCTCATATAAGCTCATTATTTTCTTGTCCTCGATCTGTCAAGTGTAGAATCCAGCTAGTCTCGAATTCCCCCTCTATCGACCCCTGACAGCGAACTGGGCCGGGGCGGCTGGCGAGGAAAAGGAGGGGTGACCGATGAATTCCACGCGCGCTTCTCTGTTTCACTGGCCGCACTCAGGCCGGTCTCTGCAATCGCTCCGCGTTATATAGAGTTAGGCATTTTCTCAACTCAAAGGGCTTTTATCCGCGCCTTATCAAGCCATTTGTCAAATGCCTGGGGAAATCTGAGGGGCGTTTTCGGGGGCGAAGTGCAATTCTAAGTATGAAAATTAAGCATATGTTACATTAAGCGGTGATAGATGAACCACTAATGATTACTTTCCAAGTCAACTATTTTAAACGTCTATACAAAAACAAAAGTTCATTCGCTCTAGAAATTCTGTTCCCGTTGAACTAGATTTGAGCTTGATTTGAGAAATTGTCCCATTGCAATGTTCCAGATTAATGCCACGATCAACTTTGAACTTTGAATGTACTCTTCTGTCTTCTTCTCCGCTTTCTCTTTTCCGATTGTCTCTCATCGGCTCCTTTTAAGTTTCCTTCTCCCTTCTTCACCTTTGTCTTCTTTTTCATCTTCATTTTCTTCTTCTTTTCCTTCTTCTTCTCCTTCTTTTTCTCCTTCTCCTTCTTTTTTTTTCTTCTTCTCCTTCTTCTTCTTCTTCTTCTCCTTCTTCTTCTTCTTCTTCTTCTTCTTCTTCTTCTTCCTCTTCCCATTATTATTATTATTATTCATCGTCTTGTTCCTTTCCTCCTCCTCCCCTCCTCCCCTCATCCTCCTTCGCCTTCTTGTACTTCTTTTTCCCCTTTTCTTCTCCTCCTTCGGCCTCCTCCTTTTCCCTTCTAATAAATATTTCTTGTCTTCCTAGCTCCTCTCCTTCTAACGACGTAGCTTGCCTGAATTTTGTAAAGATTTGTTCTAAGAACTATTGGTCATAGTAATCTTGAATTGCTTTTTCTCTTCCAGGCAGCTAGGGGGAGCACCCTTGCGAATGAATAAGTATTCATTGTGTTCTTTTAATTTGTTATAAATACATTTTCACTTTATGTATATTGCATGTATGACTTGTATGAAATTGCCCAATAAATAATAATAATAATATAATGTAAAAAAAAAATAATATTAAACCTGTTGCCCGGATGTTGGTTATTCCAAGATTCTATAGAGGGCTGCAGCCTCCCCACCCTTCCCTATTTTGTAGGTCTACACCTTTGCATGTGTATACCGGTAAACTAAATAAACATAATATTTTAAAAATAATTAATTATTTAACATTTTCACTGCCGTATAGGTCGTGTGAACAAGAAGTTCGTTTGAGCCGCCCATTGCAGGCCAAAAAATTAGTTGATTTTGCATAATAAGCCGATACAGTATTACAAAAAATATAAAAGCTCGTCTGTCTTTAATAAATTGAACATGGGTTCATGGAACGTGAATTAAGTTACCATGAAACGTTTTTTTAAATACAACTTATTTAAACCTAAGTACAGTGGTACGACTTTTTGTTGTTGTACACAATTGTCTTGCTGGGATTGGGCAAGGAATAATGTTCATGATGTTGGGCGAGTTTAAGATGAAATCCCAAACTATAAGTAGACAAACGTAGAGGGCGACGTACTCTAAGGAAGCTTTCTTAGAGATTCGAGAAACATTATTTAGGAGTCCATGGTCATGTTGGTATTCCACCAAAAAACAATTGACACAAACCGACCTTGAATCATTCCTTTCTTCTGTCCATCACCCCCTCTCTCTCTCTATGTCTCTCTGTCTCCCTCCTTCTCTATTCCTCCCCTTCTCTCTGTCTCTCTTTCTCTCTCTCTCTCTCCCCCTCTCTTTCTCTGTCTTTCTCTTTCTCTCCCTCCCTCAACATCATCCACCCCCCCCCCCATCTCACCTTTCTCTAACTTCTTGCTCTTTTCTTCATCTATCTACCTCTCACCACCCCCATCCTCCATCTCACTGCCCCCTATCATCGGTCTAGACATCAGCGGCAAGAAAGATAACGAGTATTGATTCTTCTTATGCAAAGTTCAAACGGTCATATTACGTCACCGACGTCACAATGGCTTACTTTCAGGTGCAGTGCTACTTGATACACAAGATCAATATGAAATATCAGTATGTTAGATAACATGATAATTACTGTCTCCAAACGGCACCGCGTTAACAAACTACCCATTATTATCATTATTGGCCGTTTTTATGTGAAATAGAACGGAAAAAAGCTAAGCTATAAATTGATTCATTCTATCTCTGTTTATTTGTAAGTTGAGCCAACTAAACCTAGTCATCGATTTTAAGCACGGTATTACTTTGGGTCCCTGCACACAAAAAGACTTGAAACGTATTATATGCAAAAGAAAAGTGACACCCCCAAACACACACAATCTAAAATTAACATACAATTCAAAAGTGTGTACATACTATCTATTACTAACTCATATTAAGCATCTAGCTTTGTATCCAACGTATTACACATGTAAACAGTTCATAATGTGTGCAATGATTACAAAATGTAATGCAGTTTGAATAAGCAAGGATTTTCCTGCACGTCAGAAACGGTCAGTTAGATAAGTCACTAGTCAAAACAAAATGTGAAAGGCGTTTCATATTAGTGTGATTATGCGATCTTGAGACGATAACAAAATTAGAATAAATATTATCATTGTTTATCATCTTAGCATAAGCACAAGAATCGGGGGGGGGGTGCGTGTTATAGGCCCTATAGGCAGAATGATACATTTCCATTTTAAAGAGAGCTGGCAAAACATGTTGACCAAAATGTAGTAGATAATATTAAAAATGACAAAGAGACGACCTCGCTGTCCGCATAATTATCGTGTAACGTCGGTTGCCGGTATAATATTGGCAATTTCAAAATTCTCGTGAGGGGATCGGGAGGGAGTGCAGCTCCCAGACCTTCCCCAGATCCTCGTATACGCCCACAGATAAGAATGTTCTATATTTTATTCACAATCATGGATATATCCTTATTTTGTGAATAGGAAGGTCAGAAACAAGGGAGGGTTGATGAAGGGTGTATGTAAGTTAAGAAGCAGGAGGAAAAGAAGTATAGAAGAAGAAGTAGAAGAAGAAGTAGTAGAAGAAGTAGTAAGTTAAGAAGAACAAAGTGAAGAAGAAGAAGAAGAAGAAGAAGAAGAAGAAGAAGAAGAAGAAAAGGAAAAAGAAGAAGTAGGAGACGAAGATGTAGAAGAAGAAGATGAAGAAGATGATGAAGAAGAAGAAGATAAAAGAAACGATGGAGAAGAAAAAGAAAAAGAAGAAGAAGACAAATATGAGAAAGATGAAGGAGGGAGAAGGAGACTAAAGAGGAGCAGATGAGAGACAAACGAAAAATAGAAGACGGAGAAGAAAACACAGGATGATTAATGATGACTAAACGGTAAGAAGTGATGTAATCGGGGTGACTTCATTTGATCCAAACAAAGATGCTGACTCAATGAGAAGGGATATAGAAACAGAAATAGCTGGGACTAGGTGTTTGAACTTGAGGGGGGGGGGGTGGGGAGACGTCAAGTAGATTGATAGAAATAGGGGAGAGAGGGGGAGAAGGGGAGGGGAGAGGGGACAGAAGTAGGAACAGGTGGAGAGGGATTGCAGAAGTAATACTATAAACGAACGGAGAGAGAGAGAGAGAGAGAGAGAGAGGGAGAGGGAGAAGGCAGAAATATGAGCACTTGAACTGGTAGTAGTAGTAGTAGTAGTAGTAGTAGTAGTAGTAGTAGTAGTAGTAGTAGTAGTAGTAGTAGTAGTAGTAGTAGTAGTAGTAGTAGTAGTAGTAGTAGAAGTAGTACTAGTATAGTAGTAGTAGTAGTAGTAGTAGTAGTAGTAGTAGTAGTAGTAGTAGTAGTAGTAGTAGTAGTAGTAGTAGTAGTAGTAGTAGTAGTAGTAGTTGTATTAGTAGTAGTAGTAGTAGTTGTATTAGTAGTAGTAGTATATTGTCGTAAGAGCAGGAAGCTGATACAAACAGCTTACTGGTAAGAGTGAGTATTCTAGACCATACAAGACTGATCTTGGAGGTCGAGTGTGAAAAAGGCGAATAATACAGGTCTGTGAACCTTAAGAATCTTACACAATAACAGCTGACACTATCAATCGATAATTAGTAATCAATGCAAGGTCATTTTTCTTTCCAGCCCCCTCTGTCTGTCTATCTTTATCTATCTATCTATCTATCTCCCTCCTCTCCACAACTTCTCATAAAAATGTTTAAAGGTAGTGTATCCCTTTTGCAGCCAACGTCAAATTCTGTAAAACTTTGCAGGAATTATGAATATGTCACGTATGTCCTATCTGTGAAATTTAAACGTTAGCAGTGTCCTAGTATTCAAATTATGCAAGGAACCCCCGTTTACTTTCTAGATTTCACTGTCAGACACTATTGAGTGAGTCACTGACTTCTTTTTTTCTTTGGTAATAACATACATAAAATGAGCTGTAAAGGGTACATGAGCATATTTTGTCTACATCAATAACCTACTTCTTGTAATGGCCAAAATTAAACGGATTGAATCTTTGC
Source organism: Mesocentrotus franciscanus (assembly GCA_037976565.1). Taxonomy (NCBI): domain Eukaryota; kingdom Metazoa; phylum Echinodermata; class Echinoidea; order Camarodonta; family Strongylocentrotidae; genus Mesocentrotus; species Mesocentrotus franciscanus. The sequence continues at coordinate 29,116,490 of CP137667.1, read as the reverse complement.
GCAGCACAAAACGTAACACCATTCGGTACAAGGGTCTAAAAATCAGACTATTTAATTAAACGAGCGCGCTCGCTAAATTCGATTCGACTAAATTTACTAACGGTCGTTATTTTCTCACATAAAGATATTTTCAAGGCCTTTTGTTTTGAGGGAAGTTCTAAATTAGTATTATCTTTCAAATGCCGTTGGAATTTAACCTTTTTATTTTTTTGACCTGCAAATGGGACATAGTACCTTTAAAGCCCGTCTGCACTAGTTTGGCCAGGAGGGATTAGACCACCCTGCTGGTCACTGACAGGTGGTTATCTCATCAACTCAGCTCCAATTAACATAAGAAAAGGAGGATCATGGGGGACCAGCAGGCACCGCTTAGGCATTGTTTTCTATATAGAGGGAGCAAGTAGATACAAGTAGTGCAGTGGGCCTTTAAAGAAAATATTAAAAAAGTTATTAATCATCCCGTCTAAATTAACTCCGAAGGCGCATGCCAAAAATACGACTTTGGTGTTGGGTTATGCTTTGTGACGTCATAATAACCATTTTTGCGTCACAATGCATGGTTTCAAGACGTCATAATCATGATAACACTGTGCCAGACAGAAGATAGGTCACTTTACAACTTCCTGTGTCTTTATATACCTGTGCTATTGCATTGTGTGACGCCAACAGGACATGTAGTGGTGTGTTATTTTGATTGATACTTGGAATCCGTCTAAAAATGTTTCCCCATATTAAAGCCATATTTCATGTTAAAATTGCCGATCTATGACGATAATTTTTTGTGTGGTTTTGCTAATGGAAGAAGACTTGATCTCCTGTATCATAATATAATTACGCCACGTTTGTGTGGGCAACACAAATCCGTAGATCTATCCAAAAATCCTTTCAGGGAAGGGAACCCACGTTCAGTCACAGACAGCATGCGAGCTTTATGAAGATTCTTTTTCTTTTGGGGGGTTGGGTGGGGTAGAGGGGGGAGCTTGGGGTGATCGTGGTTCTTGCATTTATTTTCTACATGTACCTCGCTTGAATTAATTCATAATCAAGATTTTGTCCCCTTTTTCGGGGGAGGGGGGCTTGAGTCCATCAAGCCTCTCTCTAGAACTACTACTGATTGATGAGCATTTGCATTATTACATTTGAGATGGAGTGGCATAGGGTCACCGGTTAGGGGTGTGGGAGGGGATCCTATCCTATCATCTTATTTTCACGCTCCCCTCCCCTTTCCGCCCCTCTCTCATGTTATGTTCCCTTTTCCGTTCTCTATTTTATCGCAGTTCGATGGAGGTGTGTGGGGGAGGGGTGCCCCCGTGCTCCTAACTACACTTCTGCTTATTACTCTCCTGTTTGTCGGCAAATGTAGGAGGTTTATTCATTTCTTGCTTACTATCAATAGCATAGGCCTACTTCATATAATTTATATCCAGTATGGTTTAACACGTGATGTAGCGCACAATATTAGGAATACCATATTTTCTTCGAAAATTTATTTTCAGGAACTGCGGAGGAGGGGAACACCCCCGTTTTCTGACTAAACGAATAAACAAATATGCACGGATTCTGCATCAGCGTTTGGCTTGATTGAGCTTTTTTTTAAAAAGCCATTCTGTAGCGCCCCTTCATGGCCTTTATCCTAGATTACAGGTATAGATACATTGTACGAATGGTTTGATTTGACTCCATTCGTTTATTTCGATATCAGTTTAATTCCATGATAGATCATAATTATAGCCTACACAATTCCTTTAACAAACAAGTATATGACCGGATTGATATAAATATTTAAAAAATTGTTTGATTTGACGTCGTCATTTATTTATGATAATGATAAGTATAACGAAAATCACACACATATAACAAGTTGAATAAATCAGTACTTAAAAATGTCCTATGGCGAAAACCTAAATATCTTCTTGTATATACGGAGGTTCATTATATATTGTGTTTTTTCCTATTTTATATAGGCCTATATATATTTATAAACATCGAATACATGCCAACGTTATGTGAGTAGAAAAATAAGATATGTCGTCTTGTCTTAGGCTACTAATATTCATTACAAGATTTTCAAATAATATGACATTTAAGAATTAGCCAGCAAAATTGAAGGGAAGATATTAAATAAAGATATGAAAAGGTGGAAAAGAAGGGATGAGACAAAATATCAAAGAGAAAAGTGAAGAGAGATTAGTGATAGCTTATTACAACATTGAATATGAAGACAATTAATCTAAAGAGAGAGAGAGAGAGAGAGAGAGAGAGAGAGAGTAGGATTTTTTGGGGGTCTTCATTTCATTTTATTTCATTTATTTTCATATCCAAACATAAAATTAAACAATATAATATGTTGACATGTGTAGATTATGAATAAAGGAAGAAAAATATGAGAGAAGAAGAGGAGACAAGAATGATTAAAACAAGGAGAATTTAGAAACAAGAAGGATATGATGATAGAATGATGGTGAGAAGATCATTTGGATAAGAAAAAAGAAGAAGAAAGAATTTGACTTTTACAAAGAGAAAAGGAACTTGACTGAAAGAGAGATATCACTTCAATGTCCCAATTCTATCCTTTCCAAAACTATTTCAAAATGTAAACTTTAACCATAAACATTATTCTCGACCTACATTTCCCCATTGTGTGGTTTTCTAAGATCAATATTTTACGTCAATCACTTGGTAGCAGGCTACAAAAGACCAGACACTTATTGTGTTTCTAATTCATTCAACCTCCGCTTTCTCAGACAGTTCGTACATAGAAAAAAAATGTATATAAGTTTAGTTTATATTATGTTAAAGGGTGTTGCAGTGATTTGCACGGAGAAATCTCAAAGCTTGTAAAAGTTCCAAAATGTTGTAACAAATTATAATTGAAAAGTTTCATAAAAGTATGGTGACAAAATAAATTACAGCCATTTTTCTTTTCAAAGTAGAATTTTGCAACTGACAGTGATTTATTCACCCCGTTTGTTGAGTACAAATTAAAATGAGGGCCTCAATTTTCATTCGTATAGAGAGAAAACCACCAAGTCTTTTGATCTGTAATTTTGCACGTACGTTCAGAAACTCACCTTGCTGCTACAGATAAAGTTTGAGATAAGTTTTTGAGGGCTTGCAAAGCCATGATAGGGGCTTTAATGGATGGACATTATCATAAAACCACTTCAACCTGGTTTTGGTTTTATAGGTTACTACAACAGTAAATTGTGAAAAGTAAATTATAGAGCGTGAGAAAAGACAACCATGGAAGTTGAATGGGAAGGTTGAGTTCCGGGAAAGGTGAAAAATAATTTGTGAGATTTTCATTCTTTTTATGTGTGTGTGGAAGAGTATCATATATAGAAACACATGTCTGATGAAGTAACAGCTAAAGATTGAGGGCCACAACTTTCATGCCACTTATGCTTGTGTAGTCCCATTTACTCATGTCTATGTACAGTGCATGTGACCCTTAGCAAGACTGAGCAAATTTCTTATCATTTTGATGATTCCAAATGCTCACAGTATACACCAATACTAATAGGCTATGCTACATGATCAACCTTCCAATTGTTTCCACACAGTTTCTCAGTTTGCATTACAATTGCATGACCTACTTGAAGGCCGATGATTAAGATATTATCCAAACGTTTCGTATTTGATCATTTGTGCATTTTTCTGTACTGTTAGCATAATAACACTTTAGCAATAGCAATTAGGCCATATTGTTACTATTGTCGCAATCTTGTTTGAATTCCATAGAAAATTCTGATCTTAATTAAAATTGCCTTTTGCATTGTAGGCACGATGATAGGCTTGTAGACGTGTCTTTTTATTCACCAATAAGTAGTGTAAAACTAAAAGGCAGATAAAGGCTATATCCCTATAATATAGAATTAAAAACAAAATCGCATGTCATTTGATTAAATTAAATGATGGCAGTCTCCTGCGTTCACAAATTCTGTTAATTGTAAAACGTTAATTTCCCATATGCGTATTTCCATTATGTAAATTGTTAATGTTTGAAAATTTGTTCATACATTTGTCTGTAGACTAATATTATTTTATTTTTATAGCGTTATTGAACGCAGAAATAAAATTCAATCACACAAACAATCAAGTATTGGCCTACCCAATGTAACTAAACGTTAAAATATTGTCTAATTTGTAATTTCGTGTTATGTGGATATTTAACTTAGACAAATAGCCCTAGATTTTAAAAACATGATTTTATCGAATTCCCCTGAAGGATATTCCATAGTTTCGCGAAAGATCTATAGATTATACTGCTCCGCGGTAGGCCTACTTACAGCATATCAATTAACGTATCATCCAATTCAATTAAAATAAACACAATTCTACAGACAGTCTATATAAGCCTGCAGACAATAATATGTAGCCATGTAGGCCTATATATATGACATTATTGGTCACTTTTGGCCAGCCGGCCGGACGATCAATAATTCATTCTTGTGCGTCGTGCATCCATTAATTCATACACCACTTTTTATTACGTGTGTGTACCAGCAGCAATGCTGTACTACGTCGTCATGTAGGTGTGTGTATGATGTTGTACAGTCACGTCATTTGTAGGTGTGCTCGTCTATAACTAATTGAGATGCAGTACGCGCGGTGGATATTTCATGTAAATTAGCATTAGAGGTCAATTTCTCACTCCACTTTCTGAGGCCAAATGTAGGGCAAGGGTCATTTGTGATAATAGCTATCTGCCAACAGGCGGCCGAAATTAGCCACTCGATTGTATACTGTATTTCTGTATTATTTATTACGGGTAGGGAGGGGTGATTTTATGCATACAGACAGGTTTAATAGGCTTAGATAATTGAATAAATAATGTTATTTGTAAGCTTGGGGGCCGGGGAAGGTGAAAAGTAAATTAAATGATTGATTTCAAGTTTATTGACGAGTATCACGAGATGTTTCATCTCCATGTAAAATGCAACGTCATTATTGTATTCGTATTTATGTTATTATTGCTATAGGTATTTTTGTAACATCTTTATAATTGTCTATTTAAACAAAATATATAAATGATGGATTGCAGTATAATCCATCGCAAGCTTGTTCTTTGTCATCACAGATTCACAGCATCGGTCTGTACTCATTAAAAAAAAGTAGAGCATTTCATTACATTTCATGAATAAGATGTAGGCCTATACCCTCTAAATGAAAATAAGATAATATTAATATTCACAATTGTGAGGTGATCACCGTGATTGAAGAATTTTAGCAAAGGAAGTGTGATTATTTAGCCTGTATAATAATTGATAAAACAAGAGGGGACAGGTCGACCTAATAAGCTTTTCCCGTGATTTTTATTCTGACCTATATTTTGAGTAATTGTTACCATAATGTTATCAGGAATTATCAGGACCATGATGGAAAATAGCTTTGCTGATCTGTTTCAATACATGAATGCTAAAACAATTTCATTCAAAGGAATAATGAGTAATAACGTAGCCTACATTTTTTAAATTAAACATAATTACATACCGGAGATCGAGAGAGAGAGAGGGAGAGAGAGAGAGATGTAGAATCGTTTATTTTTTTAAGTATCAAACTAGGCTAGCTAGCTACAAAGGAAAGGCAATGGGAGGAAGTTGGGATTTAAATTAGAAAGGAAAGATTTGACCGAGTTACTTTAAAAGACTTATGAAATGGAATAGAAAAAGAGTTCTCTGTTTGAAAAATAATATATTCATAAATCGCGGGCATATGACTGGGTTTGTTTCCTAAGGGTGCTAACTAACGGTAGTGCTCCGTTAAGAAACATAACTGTGTGCAGGTGATAAGCGTTGGCCAATCAGAGGCCGCGATTCACAGCGAATTGCTGCATATAGAAGTAGCGGGAGGTTGGGAGAATTACTTTGTCTGGCAAACGTTTTTGTCAAAAACCGTCCTAAAATACCCAAATGTGACCAAATTTTAATGTTTTCTAATGTAATAAATAGATATCAATACAAATATATGCTATCAGTTAAATTTAATTCTAAAATTTGGGTTAAAACAAGGGAATAAATGATGCAACGATCTGAAATTCTTCCTAGCCAAACATTATGCAGTCTGGGACGTACACTGAAGTTTAATATGTACACTGCAGCGAAGCTGACCCGTACGGTTTACGTGTTGAAGCATCGGCCTATATTACACAGTACGTATACGTGCACCGCTGGCGGAGCGCTCTCCGTATAGAGCTCGTTGCAAACACCGGTACGCTCGGTCAGGTTGGCCCCCTTCTCAAATATCGCTAGACCCCCTCCCCATTCAGCTCTGGATCGTTAAGCGCCGGGAGTTCGCCAATGCAAAGATGTGCCTGGTTGAATTGAAGCAAGCCGGTCCAACGGAACATAGAGGTGAATTACTGCGAATGTTCGTTTTTCTGTGGGAAGTAGGTTGACGTGCTGTACGGAAAGGTACAAATAACATGGATTGTGCGCCCGTTCTCTTCAATGTTGGATTTTTCGCTGGATAACTTGGAGGCAACCTTTATGTTATCGCAACAGCCATAATATTCTCTCTTCAAAGTGGATTCGATATTGGTACGTTTTGCGCGCGCACTGAATAGATAGACTCTCAGCTCTATATAAGTACTATATATTCGCTCTGCCCAACTCTGCGAATTAGAGGTAACAGAATACAGATAGAGCAATATCCATTAGTCCATAACTAACTGTTAGACTCTAGAACCCTATAATGTGGCACAACTTGTATTTGTAAGCTTTTCATCATACTAACCAAAAGGTATCATCCATATTAATATAGTCTATGTAACTTTATAATAACCTTCAGGGCTTTATTTTTTTTTATTTTTTTACAAATGGGTTTGAATGTTCGCTCTCAACTTTTCATTTTTTAAAGATTAATATTCACAGAATCACAATATTAAAATTTGTGGACGCCTATCGAATAGAACACATTGAAGAATAAACGAATACTGCATAATGATAACAATTGCAAGTGCATGTTTGTCGACCACTGATGTTAGTCGTTACTGTACTTTTTGACGGAAGTCTGGATCCTAAGTGTTACCCCCCCCCAAAAAAAAAGCAATCGTATTTGCCATGAAACATTTATCTTATCTCCGACAGCCTGTACAAATTTTCAGTAGGCTTTTTTGAATTTCGATGATAGAGTTCACTTGATTGATCATATTGTCTACCAGTGTCACGTGTTATGTAACTATTGTTGCAATAATGGTGGGTCCGTTACATGGTTAAACTTAGTCCAAGTCGAAGTGTCCATCTTGTTTCAGACGTGTACAGCTGCATGGATAGTTGTACATGTATCCACGGAGTTAGGATTTAGGATTTAAATCCTAACTCCTTGCTTTAATGAGTCACTGACAACGACCCGCCTCCTGTGTGTGTATTTGCCATATGCCATTTGATTTTCTGGTGGGTTGTAAACTTTTTATTCAAATGTATTCTTGACCTGCAGAGAGATTTTTCAGTGTATCCATTTATTTTTGATGAGATCTTTAAATAAAATGAGTTATGAAGCGCCATTGTAAATCTCCAATTATAAATAGTAATAATAACAATATTAGTCGTAATAATAATGAGAACACTTAAAAAAGAATGAATAATCATGAGTTTCTTCATTCGGCAGTTTTAAAAATGATAAGCAATTTTTCAAATTTGAAATATTTCTATTAAATTTGTAAAAAATTGTGTACAAGAAGATTATTGATTTTAAAAAAAGTCATTTAAATCTGACGTTTTGATGAAAGTTGACTGTTTTAAAAGTCTAATTAGTTTCAATCATTAAAAAGACCTACATAAAGTCAGATTCTTTAGAAAATATTAAATGCGAAATGCAATGGAAGTTGCAGACGATAGGACGCATGAGGAGAGGCATTTGAGCACTTCATTTTTGGCGCCAGTTGTGGGTTTGACATGCAATGTAGCTAGTCTTAGATCAGACCCTAAGTCTTTTTTTTAGAATGTGCACATTATGACTGTGTTGCAACTGTGTGTTGCCATAGCAGAAACGATCTCTAGTCCGACAAAAAATTATTGTCAAGTGTCATTGTTGCAAGGCCAGAGGCGGCTACATGTACATGTATACATGTCTCAAACTTCTGTTGTTTATAATTTCGAGCAGTGTGATTATAGAAGGGTGATTAGAGGATTCATTTTACTTTTAAGTTTTCATTTGAACAGTTGAACCATTTTTACTATTCATGTCTTGAAATGCAAGGAACATATAATTCAGAAAGTATGAAAAAGGAGAAAATCATCAAGGTTTGGGAAGGGAAAATAATGTTTTTAATTCGATTGATAAGACTTATTTTCATACTGCAGTAGAAATAAATTTGAAATATATGTCATAGCTTATTAACTAGATGCATAATTTCCGAAGCGAATTCCACATCATAATAATCCTGTTTCCGATCAACTTTGAGGCTGATCATTTTTCAAAATTAATTTTCAAATACTAAACACTACATTGTGCTATTAATTTGATTTGATTATAAGAATTTGGATAAAAAGGGTAGTTTTCTGCTTCACAGAGTTTGATAACTATGGAAAATCGAGCAAAACATGTTTATTAGCATCATGGTTGTGTGATAAGTATGGACTTGAATTCTATTTACTACTTTTTTGGATAAATTAAGTAAAATTTACATAGATATTTTATTTACCATAATCAAATAAAGTGGTTTAGACTGGCGTATTCAGCACAAGTAAAGACGAACACGACGAGGATGCAATGATGTTTCTCAGCTAAACCTAAGATTGACCCAGTTTGAAAATGAGGCGCCAAAATCGAGTCGCTTTGTTGGTTCTGATATACGACACTGATTTTCACATCCTTTAAAATGTCGGCTGGGCATCAAAAGACGATCGGAGCACATAGCTTAGTAATTTATTTAATTACATGTCTAGACATACAGCTTGCAAATATGTTAAATTGTTGTTTTTAATGCGCATAAAGATGGCAACATAAAAATATGCTTTATTACTTATCTAGTTTAAATATTTATAATTTTCTTTGTTTATTCGTTGTAATATTATTAGTAGCATTATTATATAGTTACCCCTAATAATGATATTGGTTATATATTATTTTACATTCTATGATAGAATACATACACATGTGTGATAGCATATATATTATATATAATAATAATAATAATAATAATAATAATAATAATAATAATAATATTCAGTTCTTGTATAGCGCATAATACGTTATGAAATATCATCTCTATGCGCTTCCAAAGAGCTTTGGAAATTATTACCCTTGCTTTATATTATATTGTTTGTGCCCTATGAGCAAAAAAGTTTAAAATATTTTCTTCTTGTATGGAGTTTCAGTGTCTAGATGCTCTCATATTAATTTATTTTAATTTCAGAAACAAAAATATCTGATTAAACGAAATTAAAACAAAGATTGAAAACGGGCTAGAAAAAAAGCAAGGTGAAGGAAGGAGGAGGGGATGAGAACTAGAAATCAATTTCCACATAATTTATGGGAACAAATCCCATGGAAGCCGTATTGTTTAACGATATGTAATTAATAAGTAACTCGTGCCTATGGTTTTATTATTATTGATCTACGTCACTTGAGAATAATAACTCCTTGGCGAGCATTTGCAAAGTAGCACACCTTTCCCAGCAAACATGGCTTCTGATAAGGCTTCAAATGTCTACATTTTATATGACTGGGTTATTTTGTTAATTCAGAAGTCACGAATCAACATTAACAAAGTTCGGTTTGAACTGAAGATATACACGCCCTTTTTGCAACCAGGAGAAGTGAATGAGAGGAAAATGAAGAACAGTAGGCCTATCATTTTGTAGGCTAGTGCCGTTGGAATGGGCTATCTGTCATATTTTGAAGTAACAATATAACAGTGACTTCTTACAATCTTAGGTTGTTAGAAGACACTTTGGCGGTAGGAATGTGACACTTTAGGAGAATGTCAAAGAAATCCGCGGGAAAAAACACCAATACACTTCGAGAAAGTCCCTCCTATAGACCAGACTTTTCAAGGCATGAGACGAACTCGTTTGACCAACGTTTACGGTTTCATAAAAGGGAGAAGGCTATTCAGACATGTGCTAGAGCTTCTTTCTCAATAGATTAATAATCTTGTGTACACCTTTTGTCACTTTCTTTTGATAAATGAATCTTCTTTAAAAGTAGAAAGAACAAGAAGAAAAGGTTTTGAACATAATGCCTCGTCCATTATATGCATGTCGGACTATCGACCATTGTCTGCATAGAAATGCGTGTGGAGAGGGAGAGCAAATAACAAAGTTCACACACAAATGGTGCAACGTGCACAACATCGGCGATACACACACAGCATGCACCGTACCGACACACACTGACCACTTTGCATATAACGGTACGGATTAATGACAGTGATAACGGGGGGCATCCCAGACACTGTTACGCAATACCGTCTAGAAAAGCCGGGTGCATGTTTTTCTAGCGGCATACGCCATACCGTTAGACCGCAATAGACGCTGACCCTTGCTCATAGCCTCATACCATGGACCTAGGTCCATGCTCATACCAGGGAGGCGAGACTACTGACCACAACTGACCAAAGTACCCGTCTGGTGGGGGTGTATGTGAGATCATGGTCCATTTTGCAAGAAATTGCTTGCATTGTGTAGTGCAAATAGCCCACATACAGTATCGCAGGGCGCTTAAAAGTTGTGCTCTAAGATTCTTAACTACACTGTACACAAGCAGAGAAATGGACAGTTTCATTACGTCCTCCTGGTGACTAGGTCCAGGACTGGACTAGGCCTTGGAACAGAAGACAGGGTCCAGTCGTGGACCATGTTAGCCTATTGTCTATCTGTCATTATCACTCGATAATGAAGAGCCGCGATGAAAGGCCTCATTGAGCGTAACGTACAAAAGGTGAGACATCATTGAACTGGGCTGTATTGTTCTAAATCAATACGGACCGAGTGTCTAGACACAAAAGACCGAACGGAGAAAATCTACTTGCTGGCGTGGCTGTATTAAAGCAAAAGACTCTCGTCAATTGCGCGGGGAAATGCGTTACGTATTATTTGCATTCGTCATCAGAACAATTATTAAGCAGATCACATTTATGCGAGTTCTTGTTGGCTTTTTAGGGTGGTAAATGCCTCCCTCTGTTCAACTGTGCCTATGGATTCTTGTGGAGGTACTTGTGCCCTCCCAAAATTATTCACACCCCTTTTTCACATTGAAGGATATGTCTTGGAATAGCCATAGAAAATACTCGGGCATGTACATGTAAATGTAAATGTTAAACCTGTTTGAAAATCTCGAGTTACAGTTTCATGATTTTGTTTTGTACAAAAAGAAGGAAATATAATATTATGCCAAGTTGAAACTTGACGATTTTGAAATTTCAGTGAGGATCTACCTAATAGTTTTATGGTTCATATTTAATGGAAGAACTTGTGCCTTTGTGGGCTTCATTTGAGTTCTGTTTTTTAGAAGAGGCATGTTTACAGGAGGTGTGTTAGTCTGTTAGATAACTGTTAGAAAGGGAAATTCGTGTCTAAACATGTATGATTTGTTTGTCTTATCGCAATACTGCTAAACCTTATGCTCAGCCAACGTTATGGTTCATTTATCACAGTTTGGTGGTGTTTTCGGCTTTTATTTATTTTCTATCATTTCAACAGGAGCTGCTCGCTTTTGATAATGAGATTTCCTTGCAGTTCGAATTTTACTTAAAACACCGAAAAGTGAAGTTAGACCTGAACTTTTGGTGTTTGTTTCACTCAGATGTTTAAAAAGAAAAGGAAAAAAAAGGCTCAGATATAGTTTACAATGAACAGAAAAGGTATACAAAACGTATGGTGATGGAAAAATACAAAGTAATCATTATACGCAATACTGATTTTCTTTCGACTATATGGCGCGGTACGTTTCCAAAAGTTATGTGATTTATCTGTTTTCATGTATACATCCCCAATTATTGGTAGGCCCTTCAAGAGCGTGGACAATATACAGGGGTTATAAAACTATATCTTCGGTGTCAGTTTACGTTTGTCATTCCTCCAGATCTAAGCAGCTGTATTTTTCCGTCGAGTGGTAGCCTACATCATGTATAAGCCCTACGAATGCGAAACTAAAATGTATTTATATCAATTGTCGCCACTTGAAGTACTTGGAGATTAGAATACACGTATAAAGCCGTCACGCACTAGTCAAGAAGACAAATGGGAAAAAAAGAGAACATGACTGTTCAATCAATAATAAATTAAAATGGACGCTAAAACTAGGGGGTTCCCCCATCTATTCGGTGCGCTTAAATTTGCGCGCGAAATGTTCACGATGGACCTACATGTATGATCGCCGCACCCTATTTCACTGATACTTTTGGGGCCACTGGCAAAGAACTAGAAATGATGACAGAAAATGTCCTGCACTCAACAAATGAACACTTAGTTCTTCTTTTATATTTATATCCTCACTTAGTATTCTTTTGATGAGAAGACTATAGTCATGATAATAGCTATCAGTATTTTAAAATAAAATACTTTTCTGTCCGCGTGAGCTCTTAAGTCTTAAGTATTTTGGTGTTGTAAAAGTGCGATTTACTCACAATGATACTTTAAGTATTTTATTATTATTATTATTTTTTTCTTAATTTTTACCAGAGTTTTTTTTTTATAGAGCTAATACCTGAGCTAAATCGCTCACAAGTCCCGTGTATTTGTTTCGCTGGTAGCTATAGCAAAGTTAGGCCTATAGTACAATTATTGCCCTTCTGATTTTCAATCGTGACATTCGTTTTTCCGCATTCTTTCCTTCAATTTATGATTGATATCTTAAAATAGGATGGCACTATATTTATGTGTATTTTTCGCCCTTATCTATGATTGTATTTTTTTCGTTTTGTTTTTAAGGAAAACGACCAACAGGCAACAAGTGGTAAATAGATAAATAAATATTATTAAATGAATATGAGAAATATACTAGAAATATATTAGTAAACTGATTGATAAATTGCAACATTTGCACTCTTTCTCTAAAAAGGATGCAGTACATTTATATTGTCGGCTCCCGGTGTCGGCTCCCATACTGTGTTATGAAAATCATGCTGTTTACAAATTAACAGTCTCTTCAATCAAATATTGATGCTCATTTTGTGTGAAGACGAGTTACGTAATTGTTACGTAATCAAAACGTATTCGGTCACATCAATACCAGATTGAGTCACGGATGTCCAAAATATGAAGTCGCGACTAGAACTATGTCAACCTCATTAACTAGGTCAATCATACGTAATCACTAACCCTAAAAGGTCGAATTTAATACATTTGACCCCAATGTCTGTCTAGCACGCGCAACATTAAAGGAGTGCCGACCTTGAAAAGCCCGCCTCTGAATCGCCGCATCTTGCAAGAAAACGCGCGGAAGATTACAAGTAGACGTAATACACATGTCTACATGTATTGTCAATGAATCGAATGTTCGCGTGCGATCATATAGAGATAATGTACGAAACGAATTATGTGTCGTTTCTTAAAGACACGTGGTGACGTGGTTCGTTGGAGTTCGTCGTCTTTTGGGCTTTGTGATGGCAATATTTGTTGGGAGAGTTTGGAGGAAAGAGTAACTTTCTACGGAATTTATAGATGGAATAATCACGATGCCACTGTGGTGTAAGTATTCTAAGGATCTGACTTAGATGAGAACTGAGATCTGTATTAAATGTCTAATGACGTTAATCGAATAATGTTTCGAGAATGGGTAACAAATGTGCGCACCGCACCCGTGTCAACTTGCAGACAACACTGGACAAGCCACCGAAGTGGTTTCGTTGAGTTTGAGTGACTTTTGTCAGTTTGTGATCGAAGTTTATTTTTGTAAAGTTGGGATGAAATTATATTTTCAATTGACTTAGTTTATGGATGGAATGTAACTTGGGTCCGTAGCAAATATTACTAGCATGTACTGTGTCTGTAGGTCGTTAAAGTAAACTTAAGTTAAGGGGGGGGGGGGCAGGAATGGGTGAAACACTTTGACGGGTAGTGGTAGTGGTAGGAAAGCCGAACGCAAATTCGATTCTTGGTAACTTCATATTTTTTTGGTGCTTTGTTAATATTTTTATGACCACAATAATATAGGTCTAGATCTAGTACTGTAGACTCTAGTAATGACTAATGAATGTGTTGTTTCATACTCAAGTCATACTAGTAGTAATCATAGTGCCCATATCTAAATCTAAATCTTGAACAAAGATGTCATTCAGACATACATGTAAGACGGACTCTATATTTATTCTTTATTTTATTTTGTAAATAGATTTGATTTTGTTTTGAAGACTTGTCTAGACATCTGTCTAGTCTAGAGGAAGATCTACAAATACAATAGTATTACAAGACTTACAGATCTAGATCTAGAAAGTCTACATGTGTATTTTGTTTTGTAAACTTTCGAGAAGAGAGACCAGGCCATTGTCAATATGGTGATACTGATAGCAAAAGAAAATTGATCTACATGTACTCTAGTCTCTAGGTCAAAATAATAGTAGACCCCTACAATACATGTATCTAAAGTCTATATTGTGTAACTACTAACTTCTTAAAAAAAAATTCTCATTAAAAAAGAAAGGATTTTACACCCTAAAAAAAAAAATCAAATCTTAGATATACATGTATGAATATGATGTAGGGTCTAGTTGTAGAAATATGACTTTTGCATGTGATAACAGTGATATTTACATTACCAGTTTTGATTTCAAATTTTTTATTAAAAAAAAGTATATTACTGGAAATTGGAAAATAGATGTTGATCTCTAGATGAATCTTGATGAAAGAAAAAGAGTTAGATCTAGACCCCATGACTATGTCATGATCATATGCATAGACTGTAGTCGATCCCTATTTCCTTTCTTAAAAACAAAAGATCATGACCAAGAGACTAAATGTAGAATAGATCTACATATGTAAAATGCACCTTCCTCACTTGCTTTTTGTTTTTCATGCACCACCCTAATAATCCACCCCCCAAAACACCAAACTGCCCATTTCTTTGTCCTCGGCTAAAGCCTGTTTTGCACTTTCTGTAGCATTCCAACTGCAAGGCTACACCATGGTATGCAATATTTATTTGTACAGAGGTAGGGGATCGGGATGGGAAGGGAAAAATCAGAGACTGGTGTATCATAACATGTCATATTTGGAGAAATTTGGGACACATTCATCCTATTATCTGAGAACAATCTCCAATCAAGGCATCATCCTATTTTGTGACTGCTTTAAAGAATGCACAGTGGTGCAATTAGTGAAATCATTTGTTGCAAAATTGTTATTGAACTTATTTTTTGCAACCATAAGTTGGATTCCATGTTTGATTGTCTCATTCTTATCTATGATAATACAAAATATTTGCACTATTCAGTATCTACATGTACAATGTATGGGTTTTGCAGAATAGGGAAAGAGATGCCATGCGACAAAAATAGAAAATGGAATTCAAATCAAATACCAACTAAACTAAACAGTAAAATGAAATTGAAACTAAACCTGCTGTTGGGACAATGATTGAATCATGGTATTCAATGTACACTGTACCCTTTAGAAATACGTAATTCTTCAAAGTTAATGAATTAAAAGGAAATGTACCAAAGCAAAATGGCTCTCAGCGATGCACATATTTGTTAAATTTCTCACTGGTAAATTTGTGACAATGCATGCAAAAGCAAAGGAAAAATGTTGTAGAGGTGTCACCAAGTTGTGACGATGTGAAGGTCGTAGGTTCAAGCCCCAGCACAACTTTTATGTCCTTACGGCATTTATTTATATTGCTTCTTTCCACCCTGGTGTTAAATCAATGGCTACCATGTAGGATACAAACGTCATTGTGGTTAGAATGTTGATGAGTGTGAGCCTGAAAAAAAATAGCGACTGTGACTTTTCCAAAAGAGCAGAGTTTAAACAAGAAGCGCAAAATTACTATTGAAATCTGCTGAACATTGACAGGATGATGATATGCTGTTTAGAGAAACTTACTGTATATACAAAAATACTTTGTATACTGTATGTAATCGACCCCCACTTTCAAAATGATAAATTTTAATACTGGGTGATTTGTAAAGTTGATTTTAGAATTGAAATTGGAATAATGAAAATGTGAAAAAAATGAAGACAGAAGATACATTGTATGTAAAGAAATTTATTAAATGTACATTTTGCCTTATTGGACATTTCATTGTGCAGTTTTTTCCCTAATCCATATATAGAAAATGTAATAGTACATACACATGTACATGTATCTTGCTGAATAGGGCAAGTGGAATTGCCATACATTGGTATATATTTTCTTTGCCACACTGACACAAACACGGAAAGAAATCCTCAAGTACGATAACATTTTTGGAAAACATTGAAACATTTGCTTGATTTTCAAGCATGTATAAAAATTGCAAGCACTCAGAATCTAGGACTGAAAAGTTAACATTACTCAAACCATTGCAACATACACACCCTCATCCTGAATACAGTATAAACTTCATGATATAGACATTAAAAAAAAACATGATATAGACAAGTTTACTTGCAAATTCAAACCTTTCACAAAACTATTAAAACAATTTGGACACAAAAAGAAAGTTTACAGTGTTGCTTTTGAATAGAAATATATATGTGTGTATCTTGGTAGAAAGAGAGATGACTAAATTACATTGTAGATACATACATGTACAGCATGTAAGTTTTATTTCTCTGGCAGGCCAGCTGCAAGGTACCTGCAGGTGTAAGTAATGTAGAAGTTTGTCATAGCCAAATTAACACACAGGATACATGTAGCTACTTGTCTTTATAATCATAGTAAAAATTATAGCAAAAAACAGAAATGTAGGACTACATTGCAAGTTTTTCAAACACCTGTTTTCATACATTTACAGGCTTACAATGTTCCATCATTATTGTTCTGATAATGGTGATGATTATGATATTATTTCATACTAAATTATTCTTGGTTGTCACTGATCCAAGAATTACTGAAGTTGTTGAAACCATTTACAGTGTACATGTACATGTTATGGGGACAAAAAGGCAAGATGCTGATCCAGAGTTCACAAACTTGTTTGGCGCCATCACTTGACAAGATACTGGCATCCCAAAGAAAGGGCACTTGAAGAGAAAAGAACCGTTTTGTGAAAATCGCCAAATTGGGAAAAGTCTGTATTTATATATTTTTTTGCTTTACCCTTGAAGTCCAAGGTTTTAGTTAGGATCTAAGACTGATCTTGAAGCAGGTACATGTAGATAACTTGCCAGAACAGTTCCTTACACAGCACCTAATATACAGTCATATGACAAATGTTAGTACTTGTGAATTGAGGTACTAATAGTTGAACTATTTTGAAGGCCTTTTAATGAATTTCTTACTTTTTGCAATATCACTTCATCAGTCTCTTGTTTTAAATGCATGTCACTTTTTTCCAAGGGCAACAGAAACCATGTTATTGCACTGTTTTGCCCCCATAACTCCTTTTTTGTGGCTAATTATTATTGAACATTTTTGTTATATAATATTTAGATATCCGGATACTACCCCAAAATAGATTAAAGAACCCCACCCCCTATACAATTTATAAAATGTGATATGTTTCTTGTTTGAAATTGTCATGTTATGAAAATAGTATATTAGAAAATAAGTAGGATACAAAGTTTTTGATTGAAGAAATGAAACAGTTAGTGATTGACTTTTGCTTTTACCAAATTAAAAGACCTCTTGGTGAAAAAAAAAGAGGAGAGAGATCTTAAAAATAAAGAAACATAGAAACTATCCCAGTGTAAATATGTAAAATGTTTTGGCTACCTCTGTAAGGCATGGTTGAAGAATCGTTTGACTTGTTCTTCTTTTTCTTTTTTGGGCAACTAGGATACAGTGAGAGGTAAACATAAAGAAGATAAAGATCTTTCCAATTATTTGGAGCAGAGAAACATACAGGTACCATGCTTTCGGTCTACCAGTATTCATTGTATACATGTAGATAGATAACATGTACGTACGATTACTAATTACCTTATTTGTAGTCTTTAACGTTGTCTAACGAAACGAAACGTTGTATAGCATTGTTTCAAACGAAAACTCAAATTAAGAATCAGTGTTGTGCTTTAGTCTAATAACATGATATCATACAAATATTGTATAACTTGGTAGGGCTTGTAAAGAGCACACCGAGGATAGGCAGCTGTCATATCAGTTCACCTCTTTGAAATTAGTTTTTTTATGTGACGTTTCTTTACGTTCTGTTGTTTTCTGTTGTTGTTTGTCATATACATTTCTTTTTAGTGTGAACAGGCTAGTTTTGACAATACTATCGGTCTGGGATCCCATAACATGGCTTTTATTATGTCTGCACTTATTCGTATCTTATCTTTCCTCCTTCGTCTGTAAATTGTTTTTGGAAACCTTTCACCCCGTACCCCCTTTTGTGTGAGAACAACGTTGCAGATTTATTATGACTTTTTCAAAATGGCAGCCCTAATTATGGGCCTCGCCTCTGCGTAGCTTCCCCGCCTGCAATCATTTATGACCAGACAATTTCACCCTTCAGTCCCTCTCATACGCATCCATGTCCAGACGATTCCTTGACACTTGAGCCGTTTGAAATTAAGGGACCTCGTTCCCGATCGACTTGAGAAAAAAATATAGCCGCTTCAAGTTTTTATGTCAAGAAAGTGGTGACTTGCCATTTTTTCTTTCTTTCTTAAAGGAATTGGATATATGGAGAATACTGGACAATGATTTGTTTCATTCTATCACAATTATATTGGTTAGCTTTCTGAAAGTGGCCCCCTGACAGACACATACTTGTACATGGAAGATGAAGGGGGGCTATATTCATTGTACACATGTAGATAATGGACTAATGGCATAGCTACGGGGGAGCATTAGGCACTTGCCCAAGTCAGCCCTCAGGAAGAGCAGTAAATGTGCTGAGGCTACCCTGGGTGAAGAAAGGCCGTAATATTATTGTTAATCTCATTATTGAGTTATTGTCATTATTATTTGTGTGTGCACCAGGCTGTGGTTCACATATCAACATTTTATGGGTACGCAGTGGAGGAGGTGGGGTGGGGAGGGGAGGGGAGCTGGGGGACCCTTGTGTATTGAAGAAGTGTCGGTGTTGGAGGCTTAACTTTGCTGTAACCCACACAAGTACAAAATCTCTTCAAACTGCCCCACTCCAACCCTCCAATGTCAGCATGTTTTATGCACAACCCAACAAGAGGGGTTTTTTTTGGGGTATACTGCCAAAGTGATGCCACAAAAATGGAAATGAGAAATGAAAAATGAAATAAATGTACATTTTACCTGTACATGTACATGTAGAGATGGGTGATTGATCATTTTGTTTGTGCTATACTCTTTTTGTTGCTTGATTTATCTTTTCCCCTTTGTCCAAGCTTTGACTTCATGTCTTTTCCTTATTTGTTGGGGGTATTGACCTGAGGATAAATGCAAACAGTATTTATTGATCTGTTAGTTGCTCTGTTAAAATTTAAAAGGTTTGTGTTGTGCTTAATTTTAAAATTTACCTCAAATTAGCTGAAATTGCTCTGGTGCTTTACATCTGTTCATTTTTTTTTTTATTGATTACTCTCTTTTTTTCTTGTATGTTAGCCATGTATGGAAGGAAAGAATGCTATCTATTGAGGCATCTTCTCCCGATTTATAACGAAATTGATATCAAAATGGTAATGATTGTGGATGGAAAAAAGAAAAAAAGAAAACACAGACCAGAAACATCACATACTGTAGATTGCGAATTAGGTTGTGAGTGATTGAACCAGTATCGTCCGTTGATAGACAGAAAGGTGATAACTCGGTCTTACTTTCATGTACAGTATCTTCTTATCCAATAAGGGTTTTTCTATGAAAAGCCATGAATAAATAATGAGATGCATTACTAAGAGCTGTTTTTTTACTGGTTGTTGATAATACATCCGCTTATGATAATCGAAAAAATGAGAAGATATAGATAGATTTTCAAATTATGATGGCATTATTTTGCCTTGGAGTGAACAACTTTTCATTATAGCTTACATGTACAGTACATTATGTCTTGCCTTAACATTTCTCTATTATACTTCATTAGATTGTGCCATGCTCAGGATTATTTACTGTGCATTTTAGTGCATGAAGCACAGTTTAAAATCAGAGGCAGTGAGTGTGGTTATTCAAGGACTTGGGAGAAGTATTTGAAGACCATAACCAAGATAAATTTGAACTAAAACATTAACTGCATTTTAGGCAGATGTTTTAATTCTTCTGAAAGTGTTTCTTTGTTTTTGTTCTGTATCATGTAATGAAATTAGGGGGTAATTGTTTGCATGTGTGTGTGTGTGTGTGTGTGTGTGGGGGGTTAGCAGCATCATGGCAATGCTAAGAATGATGTTTTGGCTCAGGTTAAGAGATACCACTCTTTGCCATTTTTGGATATTCTGGAGAAGGGGAAGGGGAAGATTGATACGGCAAGGGGGGTGGCCAGTTTAGGTCAGGGAGGATTTCAAATGAAAACAAAAAGTTGTGAAATCAGAGATTCAGAGGGGTGAATATTCAAAAGAAACTTGTTGACCGGTTCATTCACAATTGTTTCCATCTCTTTACCTTAAAATTTCATGCGTATGTAACATTGACGTTTTGAAAGTAATGGAATATTTCTTTTGCCACGTAGACATCGCGGGCAGCTAACGAATCTTCTCGCTTTTTTTCTGCCGTGTTTTCAGGTGCTTGGATGGAGAATCGTCGACGGCAAAGAACCGCTCCCAAAGTAACAAACGCATCATAGGAAACGCATGGAGAATGTACAAGAAGTCGAACCGGATCGCAGACAGCACCTCGTAAAAATCAGTGCGCATGTCTGTCGGCTGCCATCTTATCAATATACATGTAGAGCTATCCCAGCATGCTTTGTTGCGTGTACATGTAGCTGGAATGGCGGTCTGGCTTTGGACAATGTGTCTGGGTGCTAATGTGTCTGCATTTCCTCGTTAAAAGTGTCTGAGGGCGGTTTTATGCGGTGGGAGGCAGAAGGATGAGGTTGACAGACCGATGAGGAGTTTGTAGCGGTGGCGGCCGGCGCTCAGGACTGGGGTGTCATTGAAGAAAATGAACTGGTTGATGCCGTTGCAATCCGGACATTGCACGCAGACCGTTGAACAGCCAGAGCTTCCCCATGTGCTTCGGTTAAGACGGAGGGAAACAAGCAGGCCACAGCCAGGCACTCTGGGCTGTGCAACAGGGGGAACCTGGGCCCCAACTGCAGGTCACATGACTTGCCCTGCTGCCATTTACTACGCGGACGTGAAGGGTCAAAGTTCGCGCTGAGGTAAGTCGGTGTAAAAAAGACGCATGGCACATGAATGGAGAAGAATGGGCATTTGAGAGCATGTGGGGTGATGTGATGCCAGATTGCTGCCATTTTTGGCACTATTGTTCCCTCCTTGTATGTGCTGCAAATAAAATCTGACTTTACGATCCCACTCGCTGCTAGTTTTGTGTTTGAGGGCATCCACCTTGATGTTCATCAAGTAAGTATTTGTAACCGAGCCATTGCTGTTGTTGTTCTGAATCTATCATGTCTATGCAGTATCCCCAATGATCTTTGCCCGCCCGCAAACCCTTTTTGCCGCCAGGCTGCAAAGACTCACCTTATGGCGAACATGGCCGCCATTTTGTTTTTCCGCACTCGAACAGAAGTGATTCAAATTCCTAGCTATATAGCAAGGTGATACCAATAGCTAAGGACAGCTAAAGAATAATCCATGCACGTGATGCCAAATGCATGACCAAATCATATAGGAGATGATTTATTGATAGCACATGGTTTAACATAGAAGTGATGTGTCACATGGTTTGATGCCGCCATGTTGGCTGGGTTCATGTCCAAGACTCTATAACTGCATGTACAGTGTACATATCCAGCCAAACGGTAGCTTTAGCCCAAACCCTCTTGGCTATCCAAATACATCCAATCAAATTCACCATACCACATTCACATGTAGCAAGCAGACATTTCTCTTTATCAATATTGATCAGTTTTTCATGTAATTATAGTCTTCCGTATAATTATGTACGTGTTTTCAAAGCACCTGCATGCTAGTAATGCTCATTTAGTTTTAGAAAGTTGGTTGCTGTAGTTATTGGTGTTGTAATTGCCTGAATGAAATATTAATGAGCAAATACATTAATGATTCAAATAGTACAATCTGTCTGTCTGTGTCAAGGCACTGTATATATATTGCGCATAATATTTCATTATACTTATGTTTTTATTATTGTTTTTTGTGTGTGTGCGTGTGTGTGCGTGTGCATTGCATTTTATAATTTTTTCGTTCTTTTTTTGAAAAATTTCCCATCAACTTAGGGCAGCATGTGAATCTTTAACCTTTACACAAGTACCAACTTTCTTTTACAACTGAACTTAAAATCACCGTGAAATATATTATTGAAGACATATGCTCCAACAAGTACAATGTAAATTTAATGTGGTGATCTCAGTAATTGCTTTATTTCACGCCATCGTAGCCGCAGACAACTCAAGCTATTTAAAAGCACCAAATTGGCAACATATGGTAGACAGAATACTGGTGTTGAGCTCGTCAGAGTCTTCCTCTTACAATATTATCACCGGAGCCAAGCGATGATTAACGGGCAATTAATTACCAACGACAGATATAAAGTACAAGGGCAGAATAGAACAAAAGGATATCATTAAAATGCTGGCACATGCAGGTGTCTATGCCTGTCACATTGTGGCAAGAAGATCTTTACAAGCATGTGCATGCGGACGAGCTATTAAATTGGCAACATATCCAGCCAGCCTTTGAGGTAAATATAATGAAAAGAAGGAAAGATTTAGAAATTTCACTGTGAAAGCCTTCACATCTTCACATGAAGGTCATTACAAGCGTGTGTAAGTTCGCAACCTAAAATGAGATTGTATTAAGTACACCGTGTTCGCAACGTAAAATGAGATTGTATTAAATACACTGGGATGAAAATTAAAATGTTAAAAAATGTTTCAATTTCAGCCAGAAATCTGTCTGTTATCACAATGTACTTGGCTAGCGAATATTTGCAAGTACACGTGAGGAAGAACAGGCAACAACGAATTCACCATTCAAGATTTGTTATTGAGGTAGTCTATACTGGGGATGATTAAAATTATTCAACCATGGAATCTAGATATATATGTGTTGAGAAAAGTTGAAATTAAATTGGCCACATGCACACAGATATAAGCCAATATATTCATAGAAACCAGATGCATCTCTGCTACACAAAAGTGTCAACCATCTCACAAAATATTAACATATACATGTACATTAGAAATTGAAAGAGTTTTAGTTATAAATGTAAACTTCCCTCATTTTGAGTAAAAAATGTATAAAACTATATTTGTCTGTAATATCTACTGTAGCCTCTCCTGTGACTTGGACAGATAACCCTAATGTCTGGTTATTTTTGTGTACATTTATTGCCGTTATCAGTGGGCATTATCTAAAAATAGTTAATCTCTATTTGACATTATGTCTGTTCTATTGTCTCTTCCTGCATCAATACCTACGCCCCTTTCAGCCACTAAATTGGTTTCTGCAGAAGAATGCGTAGAATCCCTTTTTGAGAGGCCCAAATGCCAGTAGAAGAGACAGTATTGTTCTTGTTTTATTCATTTCTTTCAAAGGAAAAGAAAAAGAGAAAATATGTGGAGCTCTGGTAAGATTTTTTGGGGGGTTTTAGAATAAATTTGAGTTAAACTGCAATCAATCGGGCCTACATGGATGTATTCAAAAGTTGCTCAGTGAGGACATTTCACTTCTTAAAATAATCATAATAATTCTGTACTGACATGGTGCACAAATCTACCTGAAAAGGGCACCCTTGGCACCCAGTTAATGACTTTAATACAAGCATGAACAGTGAACAAGTGTTTAAACTAACAAAACCTACAATTAAGAAAGAAAGTTTAAAAGAAGCAACGATTAGCAATTGAAGAAAGATACATTTTAAGAAAATGCCAAGATCAAATAATTATCATGACATTAATGACACTTTCTTCATCAGCATGGTTTCCAATTATTTTTAGAAGCTTTAGGCTAACAGATGATTTTGAGTCCATGGAAAGCGCGTTCTAGGTACATGTACATGTACGTGGGGTTGCAACAGAGAATTACCGATCGCCCCACGATCTCCCGGATTGCAGTTCTATGAACTGGGCTATGTTTCCTGAGCGGAGACCAGGGGGGTGTTTCACAAAGATCCTAAGTCAAACTTAACTCTAAGTTGGACTTTAACATTATGGAGAGCCATTTGTAGCCTTGAAATAAAATATATTCAAAAGCAAAAATTCTAGTATTTTAGACTTTTCATAAAGTCCACATCAAGAACATGAAATCTCCTTGATAATAGAAAATATGAATGATTTGAATCAACATTTTATGCCTTTTAAAATAACTTCTACAAAATATTTTTAAAGATGCTACCGGCTTTCCATAATTAAGTCAAACTTAGAGTTAAGTTCGACTCGATCTTTGGGAAACACCCCTGGTCTCTTCAAAGTTTCTTCAACTCCATCATGCAGCTCAGAGCCTGATTTGACTTGATCTTGAACTTGGTTGTTACAGTAGTATTTTATGATGAAGTCTCTGTCTCACTGGGAGCCAGTGTAGTTGTTTATGAGGACTGGAGGATTCCTGTGGGGGTTTTCTGCCTCCTTCAATTCTGAAGATTCCTGCAGGTTTAACATGTAAATTCTTCAGTAGAAACTTCAAGAAAATAAAAATCCTGTTTACTATTCACATTAAAATTAAGGGACTTGGTAAAATATAAGCTCAGGAAAAAAAATGTACTACCGAAGGGCACAAGTACTTTCTACTTTGTTTTGAACCTAGAACCTTCTGATTCATAGACCACATCTTGTAGCTTGGGCATAGGCTCCAGGCTTTGGTGAAATTGTTCTGGGCTTTATTTTGTACAAAAATTTAGTTATTCTGGTATAGACTGGCTTAATGCATAAAGGCAAAACCATGGTGTTTTTTAAAATGATGATACACATCACTATTCTGTATCTTAGAAAAGAGCTCAGTGAATACGTGCAGGACCTTTCGTGCCCCCAGTTGCCATTCTGATTCATTTCACGTTTAAAAAAAAATGCAGTGGTTTACTGGGCCATACATGTATGTGAACTAGCCTCAACAGAATTCCAAACTTCAAACCTGCATCAAACTCTATAACTAACCCTGACCCTAAATTTAACAATCCCTTACTAAACCTACCCTAAAACCCAATTGTAACCCTTTACCTAACCCTAGATAGTTGTAGCACTTGCAGCTGAAGCATATGTTGGATCACCAGCGTACAACTCCTGCAACCAATGATTTCCTGCAGAGTAATAATAATAACTAGCAGGACCCGTGGAGAATCCACGGGATTCTAGGGAGGGTGGGGGGTTGAAAATAGATATGTGCTATCGATCATTATTAATATTATTATTATTATTATTATTTTTTTTTTTAAATAATATTTTTTAAAGATAATTTCTTTTTATCATTTTTTAATTTTTCTTCTTCTTTTCATTAATATTGTACTCGTAGAATATCAACCTTTGTTTGCTGTCCCATGTATCATTTTGAATTGGTTTTTATAAATATGTATCATGTAATAAAACTTGAAAATTGGAAGAAAACAGTGAAATCAGTACGCAAGCGCCCGATCTACACCTTGTTGGCGGGAAAATCGCAACTGATCTCCCTACCTTTCTTCTCTCTTTTTTTTCTTCTTTCCTTCCCTTCTTTCTCTCTCTTTAGGTGTGCTGGGGAAGGGAGGCAAGGGCCGATTCACACGTTTTTGGCGGGATTAATCGCAACTGATCTCCCTTCTTTTCACCCTTTTCTTTTCTTCTTACTCTTTTTGTTCCATTTTAGCTCTCTTTGTTGGCGGGGGGGGGCCGGGGAGAGGCAAGGTTTTTTTGGCCCTCGATTCACAACTTGTTGGAGAGAAAATTGCAACTGATATCCCCCTTCTTTTCCTTTCTTCCTCTTTTTTTCTTTCTCTTTATCTCCTCTTTTCCTTTTTCTTTCCCTTTCCTTCCTTCTCTCTTATTTTGTTGATGAGGGGGAGGCAACAGCCCGGGAGGCAAGGCCCTTGCGCGCCCCCCCCCCAATCTCCTTCTTATTTACACCTATTCTTTTCTTCTTCCTCTTCTTTCTTTCCCTTTCTCTCCTCTTTCCCTTCTTTTCCTTCTCTCTCTCTCTTTTTTTTCTTTGCTGGGAGGGGGACCAAGGCCCCTGCCCCCTGGATCCGCGCCTGCTTCCACCTGTAGGCCTATCATTCCTTGCACACTTCTGTAATAGCATGTACGTACCGTACTCACATTCACATCACATTCAAAAAAGAAATAAAAGAAAACAACAATTGCACGGCTCAAACATGAAACATTGAATGATCTAAATACACGCTATATACAGGTACTACAGTATAGCTAGAGTGCTGCAGTTACCGCATAGGTTAAAATGCATTGTGTGAGCGCCGTGACTGGCCTGACACCGCGGGAGTTGCCCGTGCGGAGGCATGTGATATTACCTAAGCTCGCTGAATTTTTCTTCTCTTCAGTTATATGGTCTCGACAATTACAATCTATTTGCGTTATTATTGTTGTGATTTCAATGTAGTTTTCATGAAAAGACCAATAAAGCAGAAGCTTGGACTATGATTATGTTGGCATGGTCCACAGAATTTGTACAAATATATTCAAAGTAAAGATTTTACGCGAAAATCGGACTGTTTGTGCCAGTATATTGTAACCGTCGCACGAATTCGACTGTGTGTGTACGTGTGTGAGCGTAGAACCACGTATTACGTTGACGTCAGTTTGGCTGCTGCGTATATATAGCAAGATGCCTCACACGGGATAGGCCCAACCTATCGCATCATGCACGTGCTACGCTACATGACGCGAGTGGAGTGTCTCTTGATAAAGTATCTCTTTGATTAGACCGCATATAGCAAGATGCCTAACACGGGATAGGCCCTACCCTTTGCGACGTGCATATTGCTACAACACATCATGGACTGGACTGTCTCTTGATAGTGTGATCTCTTTGATTGGACGTGCAGAGGGCGGGTGCACGCCTCGCCGACTCACTCGCGGGTTCGTCGCCTCCTTGCACGGACGACGCCGGCCGTGCTCGTCCGCCCGTCCTCCCGGGACCCCGAAACCACCTTTTAACGACATGGACGGCGACCACGGGATCGACGTGGCACGCGGCATGGGCGGCGGGTCCGCTTGGAATTGTGTCGCCGTTCAGCGAACGGCCGAGGCGGGTAGGGTCGAGGAAAGACGGGTTTGATGTCTAAAAATTCACATTGGCAGACCGTTACGTACCCCCCGCGGCGATTTTGCGTATTAATATATAGATAATTACATTAATAGGGCATTTAAAGAGAAGGTTGAGTTCTGGGAAGAGGTGAAAAATAATTTGTGAGCATTATCATTGTTATTATGCAAGTGTGGAAGAACATCAGAGAAAAAATGTACCATGAAAAGCATGGCTCTCCAAATGCCTTAATATTCTAAATATGGCATGTAACAACATAAAAATCGGGACGGATTTTTATACCACATGCTCGTGTAGTCCCATATACATCTTTGTTTGTACAGTGCTTGTAACTTTACCAAGACTGGGTCAAATTTCTTATCATTTTGATGATTCCAGAACCTTGCAGTACACACCAATACTGTATATGCTAGATGATCAACCTATTCTGATCGATTCCACAACGTTTCTTCACAATGCAATCGCATGACCAGAACTCAACTTTATTTTTAATACAGGTGTTTCTAAGCGCACAGGTGATATTGTCTAACTCAGTATAATTATTCAACATGTTCAATAGCTTAATAATAAAAGCAACAAAATAAAATAAAATATTACTAATACAATACAATACATACTGTAATATACAATATAATACAATACAATTCAGTTGAATGGAATTAACTACTTGTGTGCGCCTCCAGTATACTATAACTGATTAAAAAGGTGGGATTTTAGAAGGGTTTTGAATGATTCAATGGATGGGTCATTTTGAATATGGGGTGGGAGTTTGTTCCATAGGGCGGGGGCAATCGATGAAAAGGCACGGTCACCATAACAAGTTTTTGTACGTGGGCCGTGAATTAATTGCATGGAAGAAGATGAACGGAGGGATCTGGCGGAAGAGGAAGATCGAAGGGAGACTAGGTCATGAAGATATGTAAGGGCAAGGTCATGTGTTATTTTGTAATGAGAGGGCCTCGAATTGCAGACGTGAGTTAATGTAGACGTACCCTGTCACCTATGTTACGTTGCGTCCATAACAGGTTTTTGTACGTGGGCCGTGAATTAATTGCATGGAAGAAGATGAACGGAGGGATCTGGCGGAAGAGGAAGATCGAAGGGAGACTAGGTCATGAAGATATGTAAGGGCAAGGTCATGTGTTATTTTGTAATGAGAGGGCCTCGAATTGCAGACGTGAGTTAATGTAGACGTACCCTGTCACCTATGTTACGTTGCGTCCAATCAGTAGAAGTGTCAGCCAGATTGGCATGTCATATCAGCTCTCTTGCAATGTTAATTGAAAGGGACACAGCAATCCCCCCAGCATTGGCTGGCGTCCATATTCTGTGACCTTACTTGCAAATCTTGGTCACCGAGAGAGAAGGAGAGAGATGCCCCTATTATACATGATGTAAGCCCTAGCCCTGTACCTTGATTGAAATAGACCTGTATGATGTAATAGCTACATGTAATCACCTTGTCAAGTGCATAAAGATGGCTACTTGGTCTGGGAAACAAACTGTGACTGACCAGTTCACTAGAGTGGGTGGATGGTCAGTGGACAGTGGTAGGAATAAACCCAACCTAAAATCCCAAAAGCAAGTCAAACCAAACCTGAGTCCTCTCAAATATCTTTGAAGCCTAGAGCAAATTTCACACCGTTATGGCCCTATTGAGAGCATCAGAAGAAGTTTGTTCGTGGAAAACGACTGACTGATCAGTTCACTAGAATGGATGGTCAGTGGACAGTGGTAGGACCTAACCCACACCTAAAACCCAAGAGTAACTCTAACCCTAGTCCTAGCAAATATCTTTGAAGCCCAGAGCAAATATCGCAGCATTATGGCCTTATTGACATCACTTATGAAGAGGTTTGGTCCGGGAAAACGACTGACTGACCAGTTCGCTAGAGTGGATGGTCATTAGACAGTGGTCGACCTAAATCTAACCTAAAACCCCCAAAGCAAGTCAAACCTGAGTCCTCGCAAATGTCTTTGAATCCCAGAGCAAATATCACAGCATTATGGCCCTATCAGAAGAAGAAGTTTGTTCTTGGAAAACGACTGACTGACCAGTCCACTAGAGTGGATGGTCAGTGGACAGTGGTAAACCTACATGTAAACCTAACCTAAACCCCCCAAAGGGAGTCAAACCTGAGTCATTGCAAATATCTTTGAATCCCAGAGCAAATATCACAGCATTATGGCCCTATTGAGAGCAGAAGAAGAAGTTTGTTCTTGGAAAACGACTGACTGACCAGTCCACTAGAATGGATGGTCAGTAGACAGTGGTCGACCTACATGTAAACCCTAACCTAAAACCCAAACCTAAAACCCAAGAGCTACTCAGACACTAGTCCAAGCAAATATCTTTGAAGCCAACAGCAAATGTCACTGAAGCAAATGACTTGTTGAGAGCATAACAATTAACACTAGGTCTGGCTATGTAACTGACCAGTATGTGTCCAATGTTTTAGATGGAAAAGAGGGTCAGTTTTCAATACCAATCTAATTGTTTTCCTTTGTCTCACACTCTCTTACTCTAGCCTTGCGACCCCATTAAAGGCATAGACATGACCACTTGGTCTGGAAAACTAGACTATGACTGACCAGTCCAGTGGAGTGGATGGTCAGTGTCAAATCTAGGACAAGGTTATCTAAAGGTCAAGCATAATGCCTCTAATCATGTCTGGCCTTCTCTAGTCTCAGGCTTCCAGACCTTTCTATTTTTTTCTCCTTGCCTCTGTAGTTACATGTGAAAAACCATACACATGATGTATTGAAAGAAATTTCTTGTAAAGAAACATGTCAAGAACCAGCATTTAATGAAAAAGGCTAAGGATATTGTAATTAAGGGATTTTATTTAAATATAGTCGTATGGGGAGGCAATCCTGTTGGAAATGTTGGTAAGTCTAAGTCATTTGGTCATTTGGTGTCCATATGTCGCCGAGTATCATGGACTTGTGAAGATAAAACTCACATCAAATCTGTCATTCTTTCTCATATTTTATCTGATCTAAACTCCAGTATTGCTATTATTATGATACCCAGAACCCCTTTTAAATATGCAATTTCAAAGAATAAAATTGTCTTTTAATGGCTCTGGTTGCTATAAATTATGAGAAAAACAAGGGAAGATTTCTTTGTATTTAATCTGTTTATTTCAAAGATTTGTCCATCCACGTGGCATTCCTTACTGTGTTAATTTCACATATTCTACATGTACAGTAAATGTGTTTAATGCCTATTTTACATGTGTACATGTATGTAAATGTACATGTACAGTACATGTTTGTTAATTTGTAAGCCTTATTTTAGAACAAAGTGCCATGTTTGTCCAATGGAATTATCCTATGTGTCATGTATTAAAGTGTCTTGGTAGAAGATGTATGATATATTATTCATAGCCCTACCAAGTTTTGTAATTTTTTAATAAGGGTGAAAATTAATTTGTCCCAATATGTTTGTTGAGAAAGTGACATACATTCAACAAAGGCCCTAATTCAACCAGTCCACCTTTCTTTCTCTCTTTGAGTTACCCCAAAAAACAAAAACATCAAATTTACAAGGAATATTAATAATTCATTCGTTAACTGTACATGTATCAGCTACAAATATGTATATTATCACCAGACTGGAGGAAGTGTCTGAAAGCTTATGTATTTGAATATTTTTTAATGGTTTCAGCGTTTCCTAAAGTGCCCTGCCTGAAAGGTTGAAGCCAATTGCCCTGCAATATCTAGTCTTTCGAATTAATTATTGATATTGGGGGTGTATTTCTCAGTCCCTCGTGGGCGCATGTGGGAGTACTTTTCAAACTAAAAGCAGAATGTTCTCTAGATATTTACTCAGCGAAAATGCCTTTCATTTCAATTACTTAACATTTCATTGACTGTTATGCTTCGCTTTGAACAGATCATTACCTCAGTAGCCCCGTTCACACATGTCAATTTAGTGCGAATTGGATCGTGATGCAAAGTTTGATTTTTTTGTGGCGACCATTCACACACGGAGAATTCTCGCTCGACGGCAATAACGTCCGAACTGCGTATGCGTGAATCTTGACGATGTATGCGCGCTTGGAATCGCGAATATTCTGAAAAATCGCAAGAGTTACTGCGAATTGGATCGCGATGTGAATCGCGAAGATTAGTGAAATTATTCTGTCCACACACGCAAAAAAATGATTTTGTCGATTTTTAAATCTCACTTTCTTCTGTAAGTGTGAATGCCCCTAGTGTGATATGGCTTGCATGTATTAATCGGTTTCCCTTTCTCTGCCATGTAGATTTGATATTAGTGTATTGTTTCAATTTGTCATATCCTTGAGAATGTCTTTGTTTCAAAAGATATCCTCAATGTTTTTAAATATTCCACATCTGTAAATTAGGCAAATATTCAAAATGTTCAATACTGATTCTCTAAATGGGGTATTTGCCACAATATCGGGAGACAGGAGCAATATAAGTTCAGTGCCACAAGTCCAAGTAGGTCTATGGTATAATATTATGGTACTGCCATGATGCCATCTGAATCCAGGATTGAATCAGTGAGTGGAAAAATAACAAGAGTGAGACAAAATAATTGAACTTCGTTTATTTTACTATCACTTAAAAAAAAAAAAAAAACCCATCACAGTAATAATTATGCTTGACATCGAGTTAGAAGCTGAAAAGAAACTTTAATTAGTTGAAACATACTTATCGATCAGTACAGGAGACTCCCACTGTAGCATCTATGCAGAGATGTACCCGTGTTTTTGTGCATGCCTGACATATCAGCACAAGGTGGCGCTATTACATTTAAAACTTATGAGATATACATGTATCATTACAATCACTAATATATACTGTACATGCATGTGGCTATAATAATATATTAAAAATTAATGAGGACTCATACAAACCAAAAGAGCTTGTTAAGAATGATCCCTTATAAATACAAAACAAAATTTAAGCCACATACATTTAATTATTTTTATAAATACTACAGGTTATATATATATTATAAAGAATACATGAACAAAATTTTAAGAATTTACTGACACACTTGAGCTAAAACCTTGAGGAGTACTAGTATTGACAATTGCTTAATGAATAACAATTGCTTTGTAGTTTCAATACTATATTTGTTTTTAATGGAATGATAACAATATTGTAGTAGCCCAACCATGTCTGATATTGCTCTTTAGACAAATATAACAGTATCAATATTTTGTGTGATTTGTTGGCTAGTCTACTTCTTTACAAGTTTCTTTAACCTTTATGGAGAGTATAATAAATAGGTAAAATGGTTCCCTTTATACTAACTTGTTGTGAAAGGTAAATTATGATAATTCTTTTTTAAATGCCCCTATTGCATTTAAAATGTAATTTCTTTCAATAGAGATGTTGCCTGATGTGAACTAGTAGGGCATATAATGTGATAAACACATATGCATGTACATGTATGTAATGCCATTCTTGCAATACAATCCCTTGATTTGATACCAATCACCCAGATTTTGAATATTGCATTGCATGTCTGGAGTAAAGACTAATGATGACAATGCCCTTTATCTGATCTTCAGCATTGAAAGTACATATCTCTGTGTTGGAAAATGCCTCACAATGTATTATATTTGACACTTCTCTTTCAGATCCCTTAACTATTCATATTTAAAGCAATAAATGTTTTGTAAATCAGTGGTATGATTTTTTTTGTTGTAATTCCCAGGAATAAAAAAGCTTGTGATGCACATACATGTATAATTGCACTAAGTTCCTTGAATTTGTTTGA
The DNA here is from genome assembly GCA_037976565.1 of Mesocentrotus franciscanus. Classification (NCBI taxonomy): domain Eukaryota; kingdom Metazoa; phylum Echinodermata; class Echinoidea; order Camarodonta; family Strongylocentrotidae; genus Mesocentrotus; species Mesocentrotus franciscanus. The sequence goes on along the minus strand of CP137667.1, from coordinate 29,083,400 downwards.
AAGTAACTACTCACAATAGATGTGGGCTTTGTATTGCCTAAAGCCATTATACATTTAAATGTACATGGTTGAGGAAAAAATTGAATTATTCAATAGTTTGGCTTTGAATATATGAAAACATCCTGGAAGTTGTGAGAAAATGATAAATTTGGTATCTTTCAGTGGGAGAAGAGGCAATTCCAAATCCTGGTTAAGATTACGAGGTTGTCTTTATTATTGCTTTCAAATTAATTTTTGAAGGGTGGTCTTTGGTCAAGTATTTTATTCTTTCATGGGTTAGACGCTTTCTTGTTCTTTGCATTTTGTTATTTTATTTCATTACGATTGCAAGTTAGGCCAATATTTTAATGTTTGTCTGATTTTATATCTTTTATTCGCTTTTTGGCTGCTCGTTGGCTGCTCGTTGGCTGCTCATTGCTGTTGTACAATGTAAATGTAGTTCTACGTGTATGTGTGTTTATTTTATATACATGTATGTTTGCCTCTACATGTAGCTAGCCTTTCTTTAAGGATTATGCGAGTGAACCGACCACCCCTGTTTGAAAAGCGAGGTCAGCCGAGTCTGGATTGTAGACTATTATGGTGAACACCTCCTTTGCAATGAAACTGGACTAGTCTGCAAGTCCAGACTCTGTACAACTGATTTCATTCGATGGGAAAACTGTATTTGATTTAACCTAGTACTCTGAATGTAAGCCTAGCATTTCCAGTATAAATGCTGGTGTCTAGCTGAATGGGTCTGAGAATGGAGACTACTGTGGTGCATTGTTGGAAGGCTGGAATGCTCCATACTGAAGAGGCCTACATGTACATATTGTACATGTTCCCGAGTCAATGTGCATTACATTCACTGCTATGTGTTCTATACCTAAGCCCAGACTGCCGAGTTCAAGTGGAAATAGTCTTGCTTTTCAGCCTCGAATCCACTTATGTCCTCTCTATGGTATATTCAGACCTGACATGTACATGTATGTCTGAATAATTGTAGAATTTCCTTTTTATTGTGATAAGCTTCCTATTATGTTGCACTAGCTTGTACAAACAGCCCCTTACTTAATAGCCAGCATTGATGGGCCTTTTATTGATTTTATTGCCATTGAGAATCGTCAATCCATCATTTTGTTACTGATTTTTTGTCAAAGCCTTAACAATTTTATTGGGTTGTGTGATTTTTTTTATTGCCATTTTTAGACTTGTCTAAATCGTATTCCGAGCATTCGGTGAGGTGGGGCTTTTGCTCAGAGTGCGGCTTGAACATCGGACCTGGCTGGATTGAACTGTAAATACGCATTGTCTCGAGCAGGCAGCGAATATAGACGATTGGCTAGACTATTATTTGACTAGGTGTGTGTCGCACGCGTGTGTGTGTGTGAGAGAGAGAGAGAGAGAGAGAGAGATGGTGTGTTTGAAAATCCAAGTGCACTTTCGCATGCAGCCAGGCAAGACATACTCAATATGTACTCTTTTCCGCTCCGAAGTCCCCAGTTGCATTTTCCGTCGTGTTGGCACAGTGCATACATACATACAGTAGATGAATGCTTGCACCAAGCTTAGGCAGAGGCCCGCCAATACTAGTTCATACACCATGTGCACGTAGCCTGTATGATACAGCGAGAGATAGAGAGAGAGAGAGAGAGAGAGAGACAGAGAGAAAGATAGAGAGAGAGAGAGAGTGAGAAAGGGGGAGAGAGAGAGAGAGAGATAAACTACTGTGTCTGGTAGGGGATTGGTGTAATCCATCTATACCTGTGTTGAACAGCTACTAAGGATAACTTTGGTCTTGTATCTTTGGAGAAGGCACCCTAAAATGTTCCCCGCTTGACGGAACATTTAAATTCAGGTCACAAATACGCCAGGTTAATGCCGCTCTGCTGCTACCCGGCTCCCAGCCTAGGAGTGTGGACCCCCGGATTTGAGTTAGACGTCTGGTGACCTGAGGTCAACTATTAGCATTCAGAGCGTTCGCTGCTCAATCTAGCCGAGTCTTTTTCCCCCTCATTCTTTCGTTCTTTCTCGCTCTTTCATCCTCTCTACGTGTCTCTCCTCAATGGGTGCTTCACAACGCAGTCGGAGAGGAACTCGGTTGTTTTCTGCCTCTTGCCCGGCGTAGAAATTGGCGCCCATTTTGGGGGTGGAAGGCGCGTGCTGCCGTCGAGACGATCGCAAGCCAGGTAACATGAATTCTCTGTGAATGTTCTTGTTGACTACTCATTCAGACTTCTTTGCTGTTCTATCCGTGTGAGCCACATGTGTAGCCAGCGGAGGGTAGTTGTACGGGCGACCCTTTTCTCTCTCGTTCTAAGCATGGGGAGCCGTGCATTGCAAGTACAGCCGTGCTGTACATGAGGATTCAATGTTTGATTACACGGACTACTGCAGGCTGTGATAAATTGTGTCTCCTACGTATATGCACCATGGACCTACCTATACAACGCCATGTCTAGGACGTTTCTTTTTGCTCGTTCGCCTTGTACAGTGAAAGGCGCCTAGTGGGTGAGGAGAAACTGTGACATGAATGAGTTTAGTCTGATATGATGTGCCTTTTTTCTCCCTTTCCTCTCTCTCTCTTCAATGTGATACATTGTAGGACAAAGTTCAGAGACTTAAGGCAACGCAAAATTTCTGTCTGAACATTCACGGCCCGCCATAAAGCACAGTGCATGGGTCGGCTGGGGTGCAAGCCAGACAGAGTGCTTAGCTTTGTTGAAAAGGAAAATGGCGCTCACGCACACAAGACATTGGGCATGACGCAAAGCAACAACGCCCTATGACATGGCGGGTTTTTGCTCTCGTGACTTGTCGGCGCACACATGGCTTGCGCTCTCTTGCTCGTTTTGCGCCCCCAAATTTATGCTTTGTGAAATGCAGCCTGTATATACCCTTGTCTGTGCATTCTAACAATTTTTTTCTTTCTACATGTCGATAAACCATCAATGTGCTCATGTACGTGATTTCATTTATTATTTTTTTCTTCCTTCGTTCGTTGGCTCTCAATTTGCCACTGAAGGTGTGGCAGATATATCATTCCAAGATGGCGGGCAGAAATTAACATGTCTGAATGTCCCCGAAAGTTAACATTAATGCGCATGTGTCGGAATGTCTTGAGACTGTCTGAAGGTTGCCAATGTCTCGACACTAGTTGGCGATGTTCGGTTTTATGCGAAAATAAGGACTATATTTCCTACGCCAACGTTCAGATAGATTATTTGTGGTATTTTGAAAGGAACATAAGGATTTGCACATTAATGTAATAATTACCTGCCTCTTTATAGTCGCGACCCTGACTGCTATGAAAGGACATTTTCGCTTCTTTGTTTTTAAATATTTAAAAATTGTACGTCTTTTATATGCAAATTTTAGACGGTAGTGCGCTTTATGTACCTCCTGTGGGTCAAGAATCATCGGTACAACTTCTCGAACTTTCTTGAGAACAGTTCCTGCATTTCTTTCCATGGATTTTATCCCGCGAGTTTGGGAGTGCCGCAGTTTCGTGAGGAACCGAGGAAGGGACCCAAGATGCAAGCAGCGGCGATAGGCGCCTGTACCGATGATTTACGATTTACTCCATGGTTTCTCGACTTCTCAACTTTTCTTTCGGAGAAAAATAAAATCATTACTATTAATGCATCGGTGCTGTAAATACATGTAGCTGGAACAATGAAAAATCTAAAGTGGATGCTTTCCGAGACTAGAACCTACGCACCAGTCGCCAGGTATCGTTTTAACATTAATTTCTTTTTACTTCCGTACTAGAGCTCATTTTCAAGATTTTTAGAGGTACATAGCCATATTTTAAAGGGGAAATAAGTTCAGAAATCCATTTTAAGGTTTACAGAGGACATTTGACAGTTTCAAGCAGGCTTAACAATAATTTAATTCGTTGAAAGGGAATGTTGGATTGGATAATGTCATTGATTTTGATGTGCATTTAAAATGCGAAGGCTCAAGAACAAATATTGCTGTAATTATCTACAAAAGGTGGTTTTGGACAAAATATATTTCTGTAATTATCTACAAAAGTTGGCTTTAGACAAAATATTTCATTTTACTTTTTGGGGAAACTGCCATTGTTTGAATTGATTTTGTGTTGTAGACCCCCCCTTCCCCCCCAAGACAAAATTTAAAAAATAAGGAGAGAAATCGTAATGTTGAAGTAGCAAGGTTAAAAGAAAGAAAAAAAATCTAGTGATCTGAAATACTTGTGTGAAAATGCTACCAACTCTCCTAACAAAAAACATAAAACAAAAAACGTTAACGTGCATCGAGGAATTTTGTGTCAAACCAAACGTAGTGGTAGGGGTTGCTACTTAAACTGTTGTACTTTGAAAGCCTTATTTCCAGCTTTGTAACTTAAAATGTAAGAAGAAACTCTCCATGAGCAGTTAGTTTAAATAAAAAACGCGTTTTTGTGGAATATGGCGCGAATTTGTCCACGTGGTTTTCAAAATGGCGCCCAAACGTTCCATCGGGCTACCCACCCGCTCGTAGGTCCCTCGGAAAAAATCATGGAGGAACAAGAAAAGAATTGCGAAACGTGGAGGAAGGGAGTTCTTCCATTAGCGAAGCCAGACAGACAGCTAGCCAGGCGCAGCCACTCTTAGAGGAGAGACTAGAGTTTGAGCCTGCTTGCCTTGTGTGTGTGTGTCTGAGCCTAGTAATATGCAAATGAGGCAAAGCAGTGTGCGTGTCGCTTAGGTCGCGGTGAACATACATGCGGCGGAACATGTTGGAATGTATGTTGCATTCATATGCTTTCTCCATGAGTCCTCAGCCTGTGCAGGGGCTTGTCTATACAGTCTGGGAAAGGGACCCGTCTCTAAAAATGTCTCGGCGCGTGGGGTCGCCTCCCGATCGTCCGCCCCGTGGATCATGGTCGCTTAATTGCGCCCCTTTTAATCGACTGACTTCAGTCTCTGCAATTCACTCCGTGCTTTGTCTTCGAGGGTTCCTGACATAGCAGCTGGGTTGATAATTGTGAAAAATTAAGGTGGAAGGTAACCTTGACTGATTGTGATAATGAATTTAGGCTGACTTATGGGCTACAAAATAAAGTATTACACCAAGAAATGACTTTGATAAACTCATACAGAATTCCTTTCAGATATTGAGATATTCAAAACAGTTAAAGATAGGTACAGCTCTTAGAAATGAACAATGTTGCAGAAATGTCACATGTGCATAGGTAATAAATTTAAAGATCTTGTGGAGTTAGATAGGGTATTTCAGTATTTGATCATATTTTGAACCCCCAGTTTTCTGCATATTTTCTATTCAAAAATAGATCTGCATCTTGAAAGAGAAGTCTGGTGAAGGAGACTATATAGTGTGGGTAGGTTTGTTAAAATTATTCTGCCTCCGTACTTCATTTTCTAATTTTTTTTCTCATTTAAAAAGCGATCATGAAATAGAACTTCCCAGCTGCATCATCACTGGAGCGGGAACAAATTCAAAAGTGCAGGGATATGTTGCAAGGAGTCTTAACGACAAGACTGCCAGGATAGGTGTCATGTTTTTACTTCTCTTTTGTGTTTGCTCAAAATAAATTGATATAAGTTGGACCCTGTCCTGCAATAAGTGTTTGTAGAGGCTACCATCATGTCTGGGATTCTGACACTGGATATATGAATGATGCAATGTGGGGGTAAACAAGGAGAAATTGGAAAGTCAGTGGTCCCATATGGTGCAACTTGGTGTTACATTCACAATTTGATGCCTGCAGTTGCATATGATTCCATTTGACTTTCAAAATCCAGTTATAATGATTTGATAATATAAGCAAGAAAATGGATATTGAATAAAAGTTGAAGATAGTTCATACCACAAGTGGATATGTTCAAGACCTCCAAATTGCAATTCTGATTTGCAGTTTGCAGTATCTCAAGTTTTATTTCAATTTAATTTGTATTTGTAGATGCTGCACTACATTTGACGAATAGCTCACATTTGAAATGTTTCTGGGTCATGTACCGCCAAAGCTCCTGCAATTATTTTCCCCATGCTACTGCATGAAGCTGAATGAAACAAATGATTGTTCTTGCAATGGCAAACAGAATGGGATGGACTCAATAGCCAATTTGTACACATCATTCTTAGGGGGGGGGGGGATGGAAGCTTATTGACCATTGTATGATGTGCATGTAGATATTGTTTCTCACACACACTTTCCCATAACTTGATATCAACTACCCCCCTCTTCCCCAAGACATGAAATTGAAGTTTCATCTCTTAATGAATGTGTATGGCTTGTGACCCCCAAGTACATATTCTTAAAGTCATACACATACATTTTGTTAGTGCACCCTGTAGTATTTTTAAAGCCAGACATGTAAACTTTGAACAACAAGCTTCAACGTTTTGATGTCGTCTGAGGGGGCACACGAGAGGGGTACTTCCAGCTTTATAACAATGCTTTGCAGGTCACATGTTACAAGCCGTCAGCACAATCTAAGAGATCGATCGCGCTATGTTCAAGATTTTTGTTGTTTTCTGTTTCAGACTCTTCGTTGGTAATCTGGAGCGCTTGTGTTGTGAAAAAGTTTGTTCAGTGAAATTTTGGGGTGTTAAATCTGATGCAAACCAGAAGTGGGACCCTTTTAAATATTGGTCGGAGGATTTCGATAAAAATGACAAAATAGTTGCGATAAAGGAAAAGAACAAAATGGATATAGGTACTGGATAAACCTTGTTATGAGACTACCTTACAATACATTGTCCCATGTGTGTCTTTCTGTGTTGGTGCTCTTAGTAAGTTTAAAATCATAAGTTTTTACTCAAAACAAATGAGGGCTTAGGGCAATTTTACCCCTATACCCTCTAGGCCCTATAAAATTACCCTCTGAGGACTTCCTCCAAATAAAGTTACATTTTTTGTTTATAAATTGAAAATAACCCATGGAGGAGACCCCTCCCCCTCCCTCTCGCCCCCTCCCTCCCACCCCCAAAAGATTTCTCACCCCCTCCCTCCCACACCCCCCAAAAAAGATTAAAAAATAGGGTGACCAACCTCCCTATGATATACATGTATTAGGAATAGATGCTTTTCTATAACAGGATATAACATTTTGAACTGTTACAGTTGTGATCTACTTTTTCCCCAAAGAAATACATTATACCTGTATTTTACTATTGATTAATCGTTTCTTTTTGCTACATTTACATTATGGACTGATAGTTAATCATTAAAAAAATGAAATATTCATCTTTAATGCTCTATGTTCCTTAACCAACTGAGTGTTTTCAGTTTATTCAACCCTTGTTACTATCAACAGAGCAATGCATTTTAAATGAACAGTTTCTATTTGCATCATGACATAAAATCTATATAATAAAGGAGGGGCTATTTATTATGCTAGAAATAGCACTGACATAATGTCTGCTTTATAGTGCTCTAGCTATTCTCCTTCGACTAGTTATTATTATCATTTATCATTATTTTGTATCAGAGAGAGAGAGGGTGTGGGCTAATTTATCTATTACTATTCTATTTATATTATTTATTGCTTTGTTTACCAGAGAGAGAGAGAGAGAGAGGAAGAGAAAGAGAAAGAGAAAGAGAAAGAGAATGAGAATGAGAAAGAGATAAGGGGGTAATTTAGCTTGTTCAACAAGGCTAAGTGAATACACAACTCTATACTTTTGAATGTTAAGTTACAAGTGAGAAAAAAGGAGAGGGACTGGGTCCTTAACTTGTCTTACGGTCAGACATAGCGATGCAAAAGTAAAAAAGAGGGGATAGGGAAGGTTGTTTTGGGCCTGGGACATTGCATTGTACATGTACAGTAGGTAGATAAAGGCAGGGTTTAGGGGTATTTTTAGGCTTTTCACTGATTTTATCAGGCTCTCTCCCCTCTTTTATCTGCTTTCATGAACTGAACATACATGTACATGTAATGTGGCTGGAACTTGTCTGGCCCCTTTTTGCAGGCTAAAACAGTATGATGTCACTGAGGTAAAAAATTGATCCTAATTAAATAATTAAATATGCTGAGCATGGGAAATGAAAGGAGGGATTGAGGTGTAGAGAACTTGTGAGGAATACCCCCTACCGGTAATTGATACATGGATGTCTATTCTCTTTGTCAGACACTCCAAATGTTATTGCGTTTCTAGGCTAGACAGAGATGTGTACATGTACACAGAGCTTTAGTTTCCAAAGCAGAAATGTTGTAATTGACGGTACATGAACAAACTCCATGCCTCCGTGATTATAAACCAACGCGATGTTTGATAACTTAAAGAGAAGTAAAAACTGGCATTGTCATGTAGAAAGAAAACCAATTCTTTTTCTCAAGGATGTAGCAGGAAGAAGCTCAATTTTACAATATGCTTGTGACTTGCCATGAAGATTCTCCCCTTGTATTTTCCTTCTGAATGCTTTGTAATATGCAACTAAAATAATTCAGAACTATCCAATCACATTTTTCCAGGACCTCGATATCTTACATTAGCGTTCCATTATTCACAAGCTTTCCAAAGATACTACAGTTTGCAGTTTACTGTTTCCGAATGATTACCTACTTAAGGACATAGGAAATAAAGCAAAAAAAAAAATGGGGAAAAAGGAAACAAATTTTGTGTGATAGAAAGATGCAGAGAGACAGAGAGAGAGAGATGAGACAGACCTCAATTTCTTATAATCCATGTTCCATTATTCACAAACTTTCCAAAGATACTAAAGTTTGCTGTTTACTGTTTCCGAATGATTACATGTACCTATTTTAATAAGGACATAGCAAATAAAGCAAAAGAAATGGGGAAAAAGGAAGCAAATTTTGTGTGATTGAAAGATGCAGAGAGAGACAGAGAGAGAGAGAGAGACACACACACACACACACAAAAAGAAAAGAAAGAAGGAGAAAAGAAAAGAAAGGGGGTTAGAAAATGAGTGACGTAGAAGAAAGAAAAGAAAATAGAAGCCAAGAGAAAACGAAAGGAAGAAAGAACAAATGACTGTCTCGTACTAGGCTATCACAGTACGAGACGAGCTTAAGTAGAGCATGAACAATCAAGTTTGTTTGCCTCGAGATTGAAATTGGCCACTCGCTTTATTCTGCGATCGGCCCAGTCTGTCTGCTAGCTTCAGACAATGTCATTACTGAGAGTGATCTCTCCCAGCTCAGCCTTGTCCCCACAACCAACTTTTCAACATTTCTCCCAATGTGCTTGGGCGGGTAGCGGCTGCCGATGCTGGCAATGTCGATGAGTGGCGTCTTTTTTTAGCATCACCTCTGATCATAGGGGCTCGTTTTGGGTCCCGTCGTCGGATGAAATGAGGAGGCAATTGATAAACTCCTCTAGAGAATTGGTTGTCTGGTAACCCGTAGATCGTCTGTTTGGAGCCAGAACGGCATTGACTCCTATCGTTTTACACAGACTTACTGCCCTTCTAGCTCTACACAGACGGTATATACCCTGGATGTTTGATGCTTGAAGGAGAGTTGGGGATTCTTTAATTGGCTTTATCGTTGATGATGAGATTAAAGATAAGGTTAGGTACTGGACATGCGATTAGGCATACATTGTGAAAGAAACCTGTCTGGATGCAATTTGGAGAGGTCCATTATATACGGTCGTGAATAAGAATGGGTATTCACTAGCTGTGATGATTTGAAATGATCCAAATGATTAGAAATTGATGTTGTGATGGTGAAAATGAAATATCTCCATAATGATACTCGCCAGTTTGCGATAAATTGTGTAATATCAAATGGTGGGCGTCTTCATTTGCGGTAATGTGTTAGCATAGTAAGGTATATATGACCCAATTTACAAATTGATATGATTTGCAGATTTTTTTGTTGTGTAAGATATGTGTAATATCAAATGTAGGACGTATTTATTTACAGTTAATGCATAAGGAAGTTAAGGTTGATATGAGACAATTTGCTAAGAGCAGGAGGGCTTGAATTCATTCCGATAAATGGAAAATATTAATTGAGAGTATAAATGCGTGAGGCCTAACACACTGCATTAATTTGTTGGGATCCATGCAGAAGCGTATTATAAACTCACAAATGGTTAATACAAGATATTCACAATAGAGTAATAAGTGAGGCTAAAAAAAAAGTTTGCTGAGAGCGCAAGAAGGGCACTCACTAATCAAATAAGAAATATTCTTCTTGTTATCTATTGCTCTCACCAGATAACTTCCAAGTGTATTTAAACCTCCAGATAAGGGAAGCACAGTACAACATTGAAAACACAAAGCAATACATATTAACAACCAGACAATGGTAGAAATAATTGACAAAACAAACTTAAAAACACACAGCAGACACCCACAGAGCGGCACATATTATGAAAAAAAATGTACAATGTAATTTCCGATACCGATACTGATTCACTATCCAGGGTTACTTTTATTCATTTTTTCCCTGGAAGTTTCAGTATTTTATTTTAAAGATAACCCAAAAACACCTTTAAGTTTAGCATTGTTCTTGTCTGTTTTAAGTTCGGTATAAGTACCACACCTCCAAATTCATTTAAACATTTGTTATATGATTTAAGTTCAGTATTCACTTCAAAGCTCACAAAAATACCTTTTAACATTGTTGTCATCTGATTTCGGGTCAGTATTTATACCAAAGATGAAACATACCTTTTTAATATTGTTGTCATCTGATTTCCGTTCAATGATTAATCCAAAGCTCCAAGTGACATGCCTTTAAGCAGTATTCTCATTTGCTTAATTGTCTGCTTGCCTTTTCTGAGGTGAAAAGGCCATGTTGTAACCTGACCCACAAATAGAATGAGGGCGTCGGTTTATGCAGGGTATAGCCATTCTATACATTAGATCATTGTTTGACCCGAACTACATTTTACCAGAAAGTTTCAGTTCCAGACTCGTTTGTTGGCAAGTTATTTCTTTGGGTTTCCTCTTGCAGAACATGGTTGCTCATGCAGCAGATGCTTTTCGGTTGATTGTATTGTGGTAATTTATTTCCCAGACTAACCAAATTCCTGACTTCAATTCAATTCAAATTGGTTTTATTTAAGTTCTCAATAAAGAAACACATGCAAATATCTTTCAGTACAGAAACAAAAAAATAATGACAAAGGAAAGGAAGCCAACAAAAAGCAAAGCTTGTAATGAATGGGTACAGAGTCCTTTGACTAAATGTACATGACCATGGACCTAACACTATACCTAACCCTAACTATTAATCTATCCTAAAAGGCTGACAGTTTTCCTAGCTTGTAATAGATGAATATTCTAAGTGTACAATGCCTGAAATCTTAAAACAATACTGGTTATAAATTTACCTTCTTGCAAATAATGAGAATATAATTGCAATACTATCCGTTCTGCTCGAATAGGAAATAAAATCTTTTAGCCGAGACCTGGAGATTGTAACTGGCATAGGCTAGAGCCAATCGATTAAAGATAGTTTGTTTGTTTTGCTTTTTGTTTGCTAGCTTGCCTTCTTCCTTGTTTGTTTGTTTGTTTGTTTTCTTCAGATAGCTCCCTCTATCATTCATTTCCTGTTCATGTACCAAGAAGGTTGAGTCCTGGTAAAGATGAAAGATAATTAAAGTGAGCTTTCTCGCTCGCTCTATGTGCATGCAATCATCTGCAAGATCAAGTCAATTTCTTTTCATTGTGATCATTACAAATTCTCAGTACCCATATTTAGTCCTTTATATACCTACTACACGATCACCCACTCCCAGTTGCTTCCAGACCGTTTCTTTCAGAATAATCGCATTACCAGTACCCGATTCGCTCTTTAATTGATATTTTGAACGTAGCACCTTCCTCTGTGAACCCTCGGCTTGCAAAATATGTTTTAAGGAAGGAAACCATTGAGGACGCATGATGCGCAGGACAGCTGAGTGGAAAAGTGGCTCGCAGGAAAAAACAAGAGTTCGAATCCAAGTCACGGATAGAGGGATGGACGGATGGACGGATGGACGGATGGACGGACAGTGGGAAGGATAGGCTGAGGGAAAGGAGCGTGATGAGGGATTGAGGGAAGGGTCCATGAAGTCTACGGACCGACCGTGCTTTGGGAATTCATTTAATTGGAAGGATCGCTAAGTGTTTGAGTTATAAGTGAATGATATTGTGGTTGGTCAGGTCAGGCAGTCAGGCTGGCATACAAATTCTGTTTTTCATATTTATCAGCAATTTCATTTGATTTCATTTGCATTGTAGAGGGATGAAATTCTAGTGTCTGTGTGTACAAACTCTGTTTCCCCTTCAAATTTTGGGGGTGCAAAGAAACATTTGGGAGCCCATGCTCATTGGAACTGCAAGTGTTGAGCAATGCAGATAAAAGTGTGAAAGATGAAGAATATGATTTAAAAAATTTTAAAAATTGAAGCAGATTACCATACAAAGTGACAATTTTTTATCCTTATTATATATTTTTCATCTCTGAATGTATCGTTTTGTGAAAAGAGCTCCAATTGTTATGAAGGACCCAATAGAGTCCCTTTCAAGAATTGATGATATCCAAAAATGGCAATTGCAACAATTACACTCATTTTTTTATGCCTCCTCTACCATTGTTGTCATTGTCAATGCATTTATAAAGAACTTATCTTTTATTTTGTAAGCAGTACTGACAATCCCTTCTCATTGACACTATACCTGTATGTAATGGTTTTTCTTCTTCTTCCATTTGTTTCTTTCCAGATCTCGATCAACAGCTGGAACCTTATGGAATTTATTGTGGAATAAATCGGGTTTGAATGTCTGTTTTATTTTGAATGCCAACTACCAGTCAAAACAAACGGTAAGTAACTCTTGTACTTTGTAAATATTGCGATAAATGGAGATAGTATTTCACTTTTTTTCTTTGGGGGCAGGGGACTTCAGGCTTCATGTACAACTCAAAATTTAGTCTTGATTTCATGGACTCTACCATTGGGAGAAGTAATGAAAGGAAGGAGGAAAGGAAAACATCTTTGAGTTGCCAATGGCCATGTCTTCATATATGTAATGTCTACATAAGAAAATTGTTAACACATTGCCAATGGGAAACGGTTGGCTCCTGTATTAAATCTATGGGATTGTTAGAATTCAGTAGTCAATGGGGATTAGAGGGCGCTCTAACATTTGCTAAGGGGAAAAAAGCGACAGGTTTTTTTTTTTCATCAGAGATGCAAGGACAGGTTTAGGGTTGCAAATTGGGTGTTTGGTTTGGTGGTTTGTTTAAGGCTAGTTATAGTCCAGGTTTGAAGTTACCAATATGCTTAGTGTAGGAGTAACCTGAAGAGCAATTGTTGCTAGAGGATGTGTCTTGCCAAGTGCACAATCTGTAAGAAGAATACTCTTGATGCAAGTTCTTTCTAGAACATTTTCCATCTCGTGTGAAAGTGTGCATGTTTTGGGCAAATATAACGTCCATCATGTTCATGTAGTAGCACTTGCCTTACAACTGTGTAACTCTGGTAATAAAGAGCTCTGATACAACGTATTCCTGCAACCTTGTTCTTCTTGTGTGAAAATGCCTGTATTTGTGGCAAAGAGGGACGTCCATCTTGTTCATGTCAAAACCTATGACAGCTACCAGTCAGTGGGGAATTAGTTCAGATCTTGACGAGAACCAGGTCTCTGCTGGCACCTCTCTAACCCAGCCTGCTGCCTGGGTTCTACAAAAAAACAGATCTTCGGTTCTTTTTTTACATCGGGGTGGCCTTAATGTATCCCAAACACTTAGGTGATCATACGTTCTTTTGCGTGATAGTAGCCTAGCTTCCAGGCAAATGATTATACTAATAATATGCCTTTCGTGTACAGGACATTTTGATTTGATATCCCTTTGCGCTCCTAGAGGACTTTGGATATTATTATCCCCACTTTAGCTCCTCTAACTGCAGCGCTAAGTGCATTCAACTAATAAATCCTACCAGGTATCCACTTACTACACCTGGGTCGAGGGTGGCAAAATTAGTGTTCCTGTGCTCAGTGATTCTGTTTGATGGAGTCTAAATTGTGGACTTATCCCTGCAAAGAAAATTAATTTTGCTTGTGGGCCAAGCTAACTGGACCAACTTTTTTTTGGTTTTGGTTAAGGAACCACCCTTCCCCTTGAATCCTTCTCCATATCATGCTGATTTTAACAAACATGGAAAGAATGAGAGGGGGTCCATCCTCAAATTGGAAGCTACGATTTCCTATGCAAGCTGCTCTTGCTGAAATGGCTCAAAGTGTACCCATGACATTTCAGTGCCAAAGATGTTTCATGTTTCCTTTTTCGTGTGAGTCAGGCTATAAACTGGACAGGCCTTTACTGTTTAAGGGAACCTCTCCACCCTCCACCCCCAATCATGCTGATTTACATGTATTTCTATATTTCAATTTTTCACCATAGAGGAGACAAAATGGCTCTGCAGTTGGAGGTGGAGATGGAGATTGCAATCTATTAATCAAAATGGAACCTTTGTGCTTTGGGCTAGGGGATTAACCCTCAATTACCCTAGTTCCCTAAAGGTCTCGCACCCACGGATCACCTGGTTGCTTTAATGTTCTGTCCACTCAGAGCCAATAGGGCGTTGATTCGTATTCATCAATGCACAGTCAATGCCCTTCTGGCTATCCACAAAGCATTTGTAGACAGACCTACACCAAACTTGGTCAAAAATCAATCAACCAAATAAAACATGGCACGTTGGTCACTGTGATGGGATCTATGCAGAGTAAATGGAGCACGTTACCTCAAATGAAAGTCAACAATGGGTAATTTTTAGCCCAGATATGGAATCAAAGGGCAAATGGTCCAATTTTAGAACGCTTAGAATTGTTTTACCACATAGACTTTATACGTTCATAGTATTTTCACGTGAAATAGTGCATTTAATTAGCCCCATTCTGAAGGATAACCTTGTGTTGCCATTCACACGTAATACATTGAACACTGTTATGGCTATACTGTTCTAGATACTTACCTATTTCCCTCTCATCTCAACGACTAAACGAAAAACCCTCAAAATGTGAAAAACAACACAAAAATCGTTCACCATACTTGATGTTTCATCAATCGCTCCAATGGGTGTACTAGGATGGCAGAGAACAGAGATGTGTGGGAAAACGTTGCAATCGACCTCAAGCTGGGAGAGGATACCTTGATGGATACATTGTAGATGCATCAACTCTTTGTGTGCGCATGTACTACAGGTACACATGGATGTTCTGAAGATTTGTAACAACAGAAAACATGGTGTAGAGTAGATAAATAAGGTTACAACCAAAGCGATTTGCCTATGCTAATTAGGGAAGAAGCATTACATTACAAATTTTACATACACATACATGTAGGGCTTGTATGTACTGCAGTTGGTGTTGTGTACTGTTGATCACCCAGGCTGATGCTATAAAGTCTGAAAATGGAGAATAGCAAAGGGGGGGGGGGGAGTCTGTTGCCAAATCAGGGCCGATTCCACTGTCCTCGACGACTGGCAGACATAAGGTCAGAGGTCACGTAGGTCAATACTGGGTCTGGGAGTTGGCCTCTGTTTGAACTTGCGAAGGAAACTTGTTTTGATGCAGACAGTTTTTGTTTCGGCCGCTTGAAGACTGAACAAGGGCTTGCAGAAGGACTCTGTTCATCGGCACATGCAGTTTCTTGTCCTTGGTGAACGAGCTTGCTCTTGTAATTGTAGTTTTGTATGCAAATGAGCATCGGAGGAGCTGGATGTTTAGTTCTTTCCTTGAGACAAGAAAATGTTCTGTGTTCTTGATTTTGTTTTGAATGATTGGGAAACTTTACCAAGGTTTTAGTGAAGGCAGAGCCCACGGAAATAATTGGATGTTCAGTTTCTAGCAGACATGAAGTTTCTTGTACCAACCGTAAGATCTTAATCCTTTAATACGGTGGATTCACAATCCACAGCACCATCTAGCGACACCAGTGTTTCTTGTACTAACAGTAAGACCTTATAATCCTTTGATTAAAGACAGCAATCCAATAATATCACATGACTTAGGAGTATGGTGCCAACCTGCTTTTATGGAAATTATGTTTGGATATTTTCATTTCATTTCTGCCCATCTTGTGGTTGATGGAGAAGTTTAATATTGGTTTACTGTTTGGATCACTTTTCCATCTATTTCGCTAGTTGTGTCTGAATATGCTTTATATGATTTCAGATTGTATATTTTTATTCAGTTGACTGTGTGGATGATTTTTGTTATGGATGTATTCTTTAGATGCAGACATTGCGTCACATGACCTACACTGTATAATGTCCATGAAAAACAAATGTTTTTATTAGATTTTATGAATGTTTACTCAATTAACATTTGCACGCTTTGTTTCTTTAGGTTCCATTGAATGAATATGTTCCTTCTTGCGATTTTACTCTGATGAGTGCAAGACGAAAAGCTTTAGTATTTCTGATTTGGTGGCTTTTCTTTGATTACTGATTACCAATCATCTCCTCAATTAACATTTAAAGAATGATATCTCTCACTATTCTCACCTAATTCAGAAGCTCCATCAAGGAATTCTAGGATCTTTGTGGATATACTCAGATAGGACTATACCAGCATACAAGGTAAGTTCCCTTCAGAAGACAGTTTTTGATTGTTTTTATTTGAGGAATATCCGTATCTTGGCTGTCTAAACGGTTGTAGTGTTGATATGCAAGTTTCTCTAGCAACAATTTCTCCAGAGTATCTATGTCAAAGGTACAGGGTGACGGGAAAAGGCTGCTGTTTTTTTTAATTGTTTAATTGTTAGGTTAAGGGTTAAGTAAGGGTAAGGTGTATGGTAGGTGTGGGTGTTTAGAACTTGGGCTTAGGGTTAGAGTTAGGGTTAGGGTCGGTGCTGTAGATTGGATGTATTAGGCTTTGGTAAAGTGATCCAGAGTTGAAGACATGGATTTGACTGGTGGAAGTAATTGACCGCAAAGTTGAACAGTTGAATGCACCAACTGTGGATGGCTGCACTTGCTGTGTGCACACACGCACTGTTTGAAAACATCCCACAGTGACAAACGGTGGAAATCATTCGAGACCCATGGATGAGTTGCTGAGATATTGCACCCCCAAGAAACTGCCTTCTATTATAAAATACATAAATTAACTTTTGGGGTAATCAAATGATTTAGCAAAAATTGCCATTACCTCACCTTCATTTGCTTTAATTTATAGGGAAATGGGTATGATTTCTAATAGCCAGATTGATTGAGAGCTTAAATTTCAGAATAAATCAAGTTCCATTTCCAATTTGGCAATATCCAGGCCATTCATCTCTTCACATGTATAGCGTGTGATGTCGGGTGATAACTTCCAAACGCACTGTACTACAACGAGAAATGGTACTTCATAATGTAATACATCCTTCATAGAAGAACAGAGGATTATTATGATGTCTGTTCAGTGCCAGGAGGACCTTATCTCTGTTAAAATATATAAGGTTAATGTCCTCCTAGCTTCAAACTTTTGATTTTCTATCATTTGTGTGTGATTTCCTTTTTGCTATTCCTCGTTCCTTGTACAAGGGGAAGTCCATACTGTAACTCTTCCCAGGTTTAGATGCCGGTGATGAATTTCATGCAATTTATCATCCTGCGTTTCCCCGATTGATTGTCAAGTGCCGAATAGGAGTTATAGAAGGCCTATAATGTTACTCTACCGGTTTTGAGGAGTGTGCCATTGTATGGTAGTGGACAAAGAGAAAACAAAGAGGGGAAAATTTGTCTATTTTAATGATTTGAATGAAATAGCATTGAAAAGTATTTTTGTATTGCTGAACACACCACTGAGAAGATAATGAACATTTACAGGAAAGATGCCCTTGATTTGGAATCATTTTTTATGAGAGAGGGGTGGGGGATGAGGGTGGGTGGGTGGGTGGGGGAGGAGTGGGGTAAGAAGAAAAGTACAATGGGAATTATTTAGGTCCACTGTTTTTTTCTCTCAGCATGATTGTGTTCACCACTCCCTTAATAGAATCTTGAGGTCCAGCTATAGGGGAAAAAATAGAGAGAGTGATATCATGATTTCAGTCAAAGTTCATACTGCTTGTCTACATATAAAGCTCTGCCCATAATTACTCCCCAGGTTCTATTAGAGCCTACCCACTTCAATGCCAGTAACTGGGTATCTCCCCATTTAGACCAGCAAAATTTATTGCGTAGCTATACGCAAATCATACAGCTATACAAGAAGTCGATTAGTAATTTTTGTTTCTTCTTCTGAGTTGAATGTCGTATACATGAAGCGAAATAACGGATAATGAAGCGTTGCGTGAAACGGAGGTTTGAGCAAAAATTTGGAAAGAAAAATCTTTCAAGTATCGAGTCCACTTCTAATGTGTTCATCATATTGTAGAAAAACATTGAACATGGCTGGGCTTAAAATGACTGCGTGCTGATGAATAGCTATAGCCTGCTGTCGCTGTAACATGCCCGTTGATCTTTTCACAACTAGTTTCTTCATACGATGTTTCTTCACACGATATTTTCTTTTCACTTGTGTTACGCCACCCCTTTCGCTATATGATGACACTTTCTAAGACGCTTCTGAATACATGTTTCATATAAATTACTGTGTGTAATATGTGTGTGAACAGGCTCCAAGTCTCTTTTTTCCCTCGTCATTTCTGAATCCATCAATGACACTGAATTACCCACTTGACCCTCCCCACTTAAAACCTCAGTCACACTGGAAGAAAAAGGGGGAAAAGGGAAAAGGAAAGAAAAAGGACTACAAACCTTGATCAAACTTCCGTTTAAAATAACGCTTCATTATCCGGCATTCTGCTACATGTATACAGCATTCAGCTCAGAAGAAATAATAATAATTACTATAGCTACATGTACTGTACATACAAAGAAGCCACCTTACTACAAACAGACTCCAAAACGACCAATTCTCGATCATGAGGGGGTAATGCGATTTCTTGTTTGGTCCATGGTCGGTTTGGAATTATTCTTGGTGTTGTGCCTGAGGTATTAGGTGCCTTGCTAATAGGCCTACTTGCTAGACCAATGGACCGGTTATTATACCCATGAAGGCTGGCTAAAGGTCATTAATACAGGCAATTAAAAGCTATAGGTCTATAGGGAAGAGGGACATAGGGGTGAATGTTAGAAGTTTTATAGGGTATCTAGAAAAAAACGATAGGTTTTTAATTTTGGTTTGAAAGGGGATCCCAAACTGATAATCTATGCCTACCGGTAAGTAAGACTTGCTAATAGTCATTAATAAAATGCAATTAAAAGCTGTGGAGAAGAGGGACAACAGGAGAATTCAATAGGCCTCATATGGTGTTTGAAAATTTTGATAGGTTTTGATATTGGTGGAGAAAAAGTTCATAAGCCGAACTTGGCAACTACTATTTATACATACCTGTTTTTAATCTTTATCATTTTCCTTTTTTATGCGAAATTTGAAATACTCCCTGCATAGCAACTATATTATATATTAGTTGCTTTGTTGTGACTGGACCGGGTCTGGAATGAAAGACTACTACACAGCTATAGCTCCCTATTTTGCAATGAATGACCCCAAGGCCCAAGCCCTAGATTTAAAGGGGGAAGGGCTGTATTGTTACTCAATTATTGCAACAATAAGCTGTTTGCTAGTGTAATAATGACCAGAAGGGCTTCATTCAAGGACCCGATAATGACCCCAGAAGTGACCAGCTGGTCAACAATGAAGTGACCATGAGCAGAAGCTTGACCAGTGCAGAGCTGAGAGCTGTCATGAGCAGTGTGAAATTCAATCCCATGTTGTTACAGTTATATTCATACTGGTCAGACTTCATTAGTCTCTCGATTCAGACCTCATTTGATAATTGTGGAAACATGAAATGTTTTAATAGACCTATTGCACTCTGCATGTACTGTATATGAGATACATGTATGTACATGTATCTCATGTATTAAAGTTAGAACTTTTTTTTTTATTGGACCAATTTGCTGCACATGAGCCTATAAATTTGATGCATGCTACACTTTGTCTCTTTCGGAATTCATGCAGGATGAAAGTATTATTGTTGAACCATTCTTATTGTTTGAATTTGCCATTTCAAAGTTGAGGCATACCCTAAATAAATGACCCCACACATTCACATTTTTTCACAGAGCATATGAACATGGAGAGTTCCCACTTTGTGAATGTTAGAATATTCATTCTCAAAATGTTAGAGTTGCTTCCTGATGAAGTACATGTAAATGTTGTTCCCCTTTTGCAAAGAATACTTGTATGCGTATTGGGAAATAACCAGTCGGTGGTACTTCACAAGGATAAGTTTCATGACCACGGTATCCAGCTATTGCCTCACAGGAGAGGAGCAAATAAGATTGGAACAACAGAGAGAGAGAGAGGTACAAAGGAAATGAAGAAAATATGATTTATCGAGAAAAGGATGTATTCAACTAGAAATGCACCAGTTTTATTCTCTCACATCTTGTAAGGTCTGAATGGGGTAGACTAGCCATGTGGTCAGCAATGCTGTGGTTTTTGTGGTCAGTCTGGCCATTGTCCTTGCTAATAGGCTCGACAGTCTGCAGATTTAATCAATGCCATGGCCAGCAGGGCTAGAAGAAGGTCAAGGTCATTTGGGTCCAGCAGGCAAGCTGGTCTATGACCATCTAGTCTTTGCAGGTAAACTCTGATTTTTCTCTAGTGGCTGGTCCAAGGTATGTGGTCATTTCATGTTCCATACATTTCCGACTATTGTGTAGTTCTGCATTAAAATTGACATCAAATTTGTCATTTCTCTTCATACTGGCTCCTATCCAAGCTCTTAGAAGTGCTAATTACTTTAATAGTAGGCCTACAGTGATAAACAAATTAAAATAAGACTAAGAGGGGGTTCAGTACAAAAGTAAAGGACAACGTATCTTGGACTTGCCCTATTTTGTATAAGTTTTACTTTCTTTTGAATTAGGTTGGGTGAGGTTAACCATGGGTTTGAGATGGACAGAGGTGGAAGAAAGAAGAAAATAAAAAGAAGGAAAGGAAGAAAAGGGGAATATGAGAAAGAAGAGTATCAAGGGAGGTGCTACAGTAGTTAGGGATGGCAATTGTCAACCTTTGTCGGATTCCTGGCCCAGACTTCTTCATTTCAACAGTCCATCTATCATTCCAATGCAGATTGGCGTATCTCTGTACATGATATATTTTGCACATCTGAATATACAGGTATGAGAATGGGAAACGGGCTTATTGTAATTGAAAGCTTTCACAGGAGGTTGTGTGCTGTGCAATAGTTTAAAAAGAAAGCCCAATTTTCTTCTTATTTTTCTTTAATTGGTCACCCCAAAACATATTTACAATGGTTATTATTAAACATGCAAAATAAAGGTTTATGAGCTGAATGGAAAATACAAACTTTCCAAAATGCTGCTCTGTTTTACTTACCATGTTTAGTAGCGATAACATACTCTGACGTATATTTCAATTTGATAAATTTGTGAAAAGATTGAATAGTAGGGTTGCCTTTCTTTAACCTTACACCGGTATCTATAAACTCTGGGAAAAGAAAGCATCAAATGAATGAACAGGGCAATTAATTCAACACACAGTGAGCGGTAAAAATGAAAAGGGGTTAGGAGAGTCTAGAGGCTTAGACTAGGCCAGTCTCTGTGGACTGTTGTTGACTGGTCAAGCCCAGGGGCCTGGATATAGCAGGAAGTAGGTCACTGGTCATTCAGAGTGCATTGTCCAGGGCAGTAGTAGAAAAACAGCCATAATTGATGCTAACTAGCTACACGAACCTTGATACTGCATAGTGTAAAAAGAAGAAAAAAGGGTCTTTGCAGCCTGCAGAAAAATATCTATTTTGATCTGTTTTGAAAGCATTTGTTATTGTTTGATATTGTATGGGGCTTCTTATCATCTGAAGAATATGTAAGGAATTTAGAGGTGATGACGCCTGTTTTGATGCATCTTCGAAAGCAAATGTAATTGTTGAAATATTTTATCGTGTTTCTTATCATTATCTGAATCTGCATGCGGATATGCAAGGAATTTAGAGGTGATGTAATGTTATGTTAATCATTAATTCTGGTAAAAAATAAATTCAAAGATAATTCAACAAGATTTTTAGTCACCAAATATAATACATGTACATGTATACATTGTAAACGTATGTAGCATATAATATATGCAAAATAATCCTGACAGAAAATATGTACCGGTAGACCCAGTTGTGGAGTGATTTATAAGCAAATTAAACAAGGCATTTCATGTACTACCTGGACTACATGTATTTTCAGGCCACGTACATGTACATGTGTATGTATGTCGTTTATGTTGGCTAAAACATTTTCCCATGTGTATTTATCTGTGTTAGTAATTTTGGAGGTATTCGGTTTGCGCTTAGTTATCAGTATTTCCATCACAAAAGCATGGTCAACGACAGTACAAGGGTCTAGATTTGAAGACTATCGTGGATGGTCTGACTCATGTCTGGTCAACCCAGTAGGGAGCCAGAGTGGGAGGTCACAGAACTAGGTCACAGGTCATTAGAAGGTCATTCTGAAAGATTGTATGGCATGGAAAATATCTGAGAAAATTCACCTCTGATGTTTTTGCAGATGCATTATAAATAGAATGAGCTGTCAATCATAGATGAACTTTCTGCTCTTCTGCACTAGTGTATAGTACTTGCTAGAACAGGCCTTAAATTTCAATATTTTTAGGGCAAGGCCACTTTTCTGTAGGGCACATTCCTATAATACAGCACAAATAGGAAGAATTGGAAAGGGCACAAAAAATCTCCAAGGCCAATGAGAGGGGCATTGAGGCCAATCAAAAGGGCATCCAAGGCCATGGCCTTGGTGGCCTTGGATTAATTTAAGCCCTGCTAGAAATATGTTTAATGAATCTAAAAGTGCTAATGTATCTTTTACATTCATATTCAATTTGTAAATGCAACAATCACAAATTGCATTAAAGGGCAAATCTAAGCTATTTTGTCTTGTACATTACCGACCACATCTTAAGATTTCAATATATCTGATGACTTTATCAAGCTGATAGCCCTACTAGAGTTTGAATCAAGCAATTAAAAAAAAAAAAAAAAAAAAAAAAAAATATTTTCCCTGTCAGGGTTATGTTCACAACTGCATTTCATTCAATAATACTTGGTAATATATGGCCCCAAAGACATTTTTAATACAAGTGAAGTTATCCACTGCTTATAGATATAATCTTGCTTCTTGGAATTATGTTTTTTTTCTTCTTCTTCTCCACTCTGATAGTAAAAGATTGCCGCTGTACTTGCAGGCTCTGTACCTAATGTAGAGTGTCACTTTGTTTCTCATCAATATTAGATTATCACTGTGCTCCTTATCAAGTTATTAATATTAGATTATATTTCCGTGATTCATGCAACCTTTTGTTTCTTTTCTTTGAACCTCGCATTTCTGTTTACGAGACCGTGCCATTCCTATGGTAACATTTCCATGTGGGGATCATTTATAGATTACAAGGTTCGTGCAACCTTTTTTCCCCATTGAACCCCAATAATTTTGTTGTACCAGGTATTTTTTTGTAGAAGACCATAGTATTCCTTTGTAAGAAAACATGTTATTCCTATGGTAACATTTCCATATGGGGTCCATTTACAGTTGTGTCGTTGAAAATTGTACCAAATTGACTTCTATTAATGCTGTGGCCAAAAATTGAATTCCCACAGTGGATGAAGTTGTGAAGGCA
Source organism: Mesocentrotus franciscanus (assembly GCA_037976565.1). Taxonomy (NCBI): domain Eukaryota; kingdom Metazoa; phylum Echinodermata; class Echinoidea; order Camarodonta; family Strongylocentrotidae; genus Mesocentrotus; species Mesocentrotus franciscanus. The sequence goes on along the minus strand of CP137667.1, from coordinate 29,059,780 downwards.
CCTCCCTCCATGCCCTGTCCTGCCCTTTTCTCTTCTCCTCCTAGTAAGGGCTCTGCAGTGAACTACATGTACAACGGTTTACCGCAGGGTATCGCACAGATGAGTACGAGTTGGACCGTTGCTGTCTGCATCTAGTAATCCACACCAAAAACCATCATGTTTTACCGTGGGCATACATGTACATGTATGTGAACAACCTTTTAAAGCCCGTCTGCACTAGTTTGGCCAGGGGGATTAGACCTCCCAGCATGGTCACTGACAGGTGGTTATCTCATCAACTCGGCTCTCAATTAACATAAGAAAAAGAGGATCATGGGGGACCAATGGTCACCGCTTAGGCATTGATTTTCTATATAGAGGGAGCAAGTAGCTACAAGTATGGTAGTGCAGTGGGGCTTATAATACAAATGCTTTCATTCACCTTTTAAGAATAATTGTAATTCAATAGTCAGAATGCATACTGCATATATTATGTGTTGCTAGGTAAGGCAAGCCATAATCTTTTTCCTACGTGACAAAAAATACTGTATGCAAATCGCATTCTGACTATTCACATACAAATACTTGTAATGGATGAATGAAATAATTTGCATCGAGGCACTTCACAAAAACGTCTGCATTAAATTTGGTTACATTACAAACATAGCCTATTGACGCCAGTATCAGATATTGTTCAATGTTGGCATGGGCTGATGGTAATCAATGCAACTCTCTACAGCTGCAGCTGTTGTGTGAAAGATCAAGGAAAAATACCAATGGAATACCTTGAATTCAGACTAGGCAGACAGCCGAGCTCAAGGCATTTGATTAGTCTACAAGCACAGACTCAATTTTGACATTTAACAATTCCATAGCCCCATGAGCCTACCGGTAACTTAATCGGTCTCTGGCTGTGTTGTCAGGAGCGGCTACAGTATACGGCTTTATATGAAGTATAATCTTCAGAGCCTTAGAACCACTCGCAGCCTGCCAAAGGATTGGAATACATTTTAGTTGTTGTTGCTTTGTTTAATTACAGTGAGATTTTATTTGAGTGATTTTTATGTAGCCTAATTTTTGTATTTATTTTCATTTATTGGTAGTAGTACTGAATGTATATTTTAGTTGGTGTCATTTGTCAGTTTTCCAGACCTGCTTCTGAAATTTCCAGCACCAGGGTGCATATATGCTCCTGTCTTTTTCTTTTTCTGTTTTATTTTCCACTTGTTCATACACACTGTTATTCAAGTCTACATGCTATAACGGACTACGTAATGGTTCTAATGATTCTTGTCTGCAAACTAGCGATGCTGGATGTTTACCACCAGCCATTGTGTTCATCCATGCTCTTACCAATCCTGTTTCAATCTTGCCAGATTAGTCTCTTCCACAGCCCCGTTATCCAGGGCGTTTCCCTCGGACTAACATCAAAACCAGTTGACCGCCTCGGAATTTCCAATTAGCTGAAAAATGTGACAACAACGGACCCTGAGAATCTTAATTCATCTAGGCGTAGATTTCATGAATTTACTTTTGGAGAAAGAAGTATTTATGAGCGGAAAGAGGAATTCAGTATTGGAGCTCTGTTTGCTGCTGTACATATCAACCATGTCCAGTACATATGATACATGTCCAGCACGGAGCATAGGGCTACTGGTTGCCGGGTTCATCAAAAGTTCATGGGTCTGTGGCTTAGACTAGCTCATCTCTGTATTTTTGTCTGGGTTGGTTAGCTGAGCTGACCTAGTTGGGATAGATGGGGGAGAAGGGAGGGATGGGCAGACACAGATAACATGTATGGAGAGATGAACAGAGATAAAAACTAGAGAGTGGGTGGGGGAGCAAGGGGGAGAGAGAGGGTGGGAGGGAGGCAATGGGGGCGGCATAGCTTCAGAGAGAGAGATACATATAGATAGAATGAGGAAAAGGGATATAGAGAAAGAGAGAGATGGGGCAATGGTTGGGAATGGGAATGGGAGTGGGGGTGGGAGAGGAAATGTGTAAGGGAGAGGAGAGAGAGAGAGAAAAAAAGAGAAAGAGAGAGATGGGCAATGGTTGGGAATGGGAGTGGGGGGTGGGAGAGAAGATGGGGCAATGGTTGGGGGTTGTAGGAGGGAGAGAGAGAGAGAGAGAGAGAAATAAATACAGCAAGAGGGAGAGGGAGAGAGAGAGATAATGAAACGGCATGTCAGGTGTCGATATCCACTCCAGACACGTCCCTAATGCATTGCGGGTATATTCGTTGTAGCTTGTGTGTTTCATCTTTCCATTAGGGCACATGCCCAGAGTCTGGCAATGCAAAAAACGTGATGGGCCTCGTGCTGTCTGCTAGTGTCTGTGACATATTGAACATTGGTCGAAATCAATCTAAGAGATATAGAGAGAGATATAGAGAGATAGAGAGAGAGAGAGAGAGAGAGAGAGAGAGAGAGACAGAGAGAACTTGTAAAGGGCAAGGACAAGGACAAGTGCGATGGAGAAAGATGGAAACAAATTAATTTGTATAATTAGAAATGAAGGGAGATAATGAGAGAGAGAGAGAGAGGTATGAAATGAAATGGGATATCCATAGAAAAAGCAGGAACAAAATATTGGATAGATAAGTTTGATATGATTAACAAATGTTTGGAGAGAGAAGATGTTATTAGAGAGGAACCAATTAATATTTCTGTATTTTGTGATATCAGAATGCAATGCCGGACACACAGGTTTAAGTGTCAATTGCTGTCTGATGATCAAACTACACTTCCAATTATTGCTAACGTGTAATTTCAATGTGATGTCATATCAATGCGGTAATGTCCATCAAATTTTAGAAAATTAGCATTTTTACAGTTTGCAGTTTGCAGTTCGATTCATAGCGAAGTAAAGATCTGTAGCTGAGTTAATTGCAATAAAGAAAATTTCATAAAATTGAGAGAGTAAAATAGAGCAGAAGGAGAGACAGAAAAAGAGAGACAGAGATGGGGTAAGAAATCAAAAGACAGGGAGCCGAGCGCTAAGTACATTGCTGTCTGGTTTTTATGCACACATAAAACTCTCCCTACCTGTCTCTCTGTCTAAGCTCTTCTCATTACATGCATGTATAATGTATGCTACCTCCATTCAGCGTTATTGCTAAGCCTTCAATTCACCATGCTGTCTCCTACCATGCTAGTCTACATATTGATACCCATAATTCTCTACTCTGCCGGAGGCCCGCAAATTCTCCTACCGGTGAATGCTTCACTGTATGCAGAGTATAAGGGTAGCTAATTTATTCCTTTGGGAGAAGAAATGGTATTGTGAACTTTTGTGTGGCATCTGTGTGTCTCCTATCAACCATAACAATGTTTGCTCAAATCGAGTTTAAAATATAATGCATAGCCAGAAGTATACATGTACTCCAGCTTCATGGCGAATCAATATTATAGAATTAGACCCAACGTTTATGTGATGTTCATGTACACGACATCTAAGGCCGGTATAAAAACAAACAAATATTGAGGAAAGATTTTGAATTGCAGCAACTGAAACAGGAAGGATTCTGTCAGGGCATAACTATTAATTCATTGCATTCAAATGGTCAACAGATGATTTCATCTTCCACGTGTTGTAGAAGATCTCATACCGATGTTACATCATAGGCATTGTCATATTGGTTGCCCCAACCTCAAGGAACGACCCGTATGGGACTCCAAACATGTCTGAGTCTCTGTTCAGGCTCATTAAGTGAAACCAACGGGTACCTCTGTCTAGACTAGTGTATTGTCATCCGATATAATTTCATGCCCGAGTAAAAATGGAAAGAAATGAAATCCTTGATGTAATGTAAAGCATGATAAACGGCGCATTACAGAAGAACAGGAATAATCTATTGGTTTATGCATGGCATTATCCCCCATCTCCCCTCAGAATCAACAGGATTCATAGAGAGAAAATATCATTTTTATATTAACCACAAAGACAAATACATGTAGTGAGTACATGCGATGAAAATACTTTGCATTAGCCCAGGGTCGTGTAACACAAAGATAAGTCAGCAATTGATTGCAAAATAATTGATTGCAATTTTGCAATCGACCATGATGTACAATTAATTGATTGTATGATTGATCAAGCCATAGTACAATCAATTGCTAAGCTTTGTGTTGTGGGGCCCATGCATGCACAGGCAAGAAATTAGTACCCTCCCAAGTTGTACATTGCTTTGGACTTGTCTAGTTATGAATCGGGATAAAGAAAGAAATTGAACTCGTTTAATGTGAGTTCTACAACCTTCACTAATTATACATCCCGTACGCAAAGCTTATATTGTACGATCTATAGCTGGTACGTCATAGGACATTGCAACATAGCAATCAACTGCTAACTTATCTTTCTGTTACGGGGAGAAACGTTATTGACATGCTATTAAAAAAAAAAACTCTTTGATTTATTGATGTTTGGATTTGTGTTGATATTGATTCAATATCTTGGTATTACATTGCATCTGTTACCTGAAAACCTGTGGGATGACCTTAATTTGAACCACATCGGCCAACTGAAGTGTTAAGAATAGAAATTGCTGGTATTCTGATCTAAAGTTGTATATTGAATGAAAAGAGCCAGCAATTGGAATCAGTTGGAATCTCAAATTGGCAAATCAGTCATGTGACCGTCAAGGACTTTGCTGTTTCTTTGATTTTTTACTTGAAATTGGTAGAAATCTTCTTCCTCAAAAAGTTTCATATTAACTGTGCAGATCAGAGGCAACGTTTTGAAAGTCATTTCGGATTGGCACATTATCACATGTCAAGGACTCTTCCCATTGTTTCTTGAAAATGTCAGGAATATCATTTCCTCAAAAACGTTCCTCTTCAATGAGCGTAGCCAACAAGTAATCTTAAATAGGCAAATCGGTCACATGACATGCCAAGGGCTGTCTGCATTGTTTTCACACTTGATAATGGCAGAAATTTCCTTTCCCCATGAAATTCCCTGTTCATTGTGCATACATGAAGGTCAAACTGTTGTAGAAGGAATTTTAAATTGGCAAGTCGTGGCGTGACACGCCAAGGAGTTTGTGCATTGTTATCACACTTGATAATGGCAGAAATTTCCTTTCCCCATGAAGTTCCCTATTCAATGTGCATTATGTCAAATCGTTGTAGTTGTAGAAGGGATTTTAAATTGGCAGACGGTCGTGTGACTTTATCAAGGTCTTTTTTCATTGTTTTCTTCCTGAAAGTGTCATCAAAACATTAACCCTGCATTCAGACAAACAGCATTTATCGTATAGCTGTACGATTTTTGTCCTAGTCTGAACTGTCGTTTGACAAAACATCATATAGCGAAACGCTTGTTTGAGCATCTTTTCGGACGTAAACTCAAGATAGAACGATGTTGTTCTCTAGTCTGTATGCCCCTTTTGCTATATATGTTGATTCCAAAGTAAGTGTGGATCTTTAACCCCAAGAACTAACACAAAGTTAGTGCATGATTCTTCACTTTTTTTCTTCTTTTTTTTGTTGGTTGTTTTATGACATAGGGTCAGAATCAACATGTTTAAGGTCTGTGTACACATTTCCCCAGTTAATAATTGGTAAAATTTTGGGGTCGAGTTCGAATTTTTGGGAAGAGTTAACATTTTGTGGCCATTGTGGATCAGGCACTGATTTTGTTGACCCTTGGTCATTGCCTAGTTGACTTTATGCAAGATACTGTATATTGCAGAGTTGACAGTTATATTGTAGTTGCAGAAGGACCTTTCTTGCAGATGGACGGTTGGCGGCAGAGGACTTTAGCAGACCTGTTGCTGGTTGGCCTAAACCCGTAAGGTCTTAACTTGTGCTGGAGTTACAAGTACACAGGTTATGCCCTTTGGGTAGTAGGCGGACAGAATACTCATCGGTGATGATTTTTTAAATATTCATTGCATGCTGCTTTTTATGATGTAATTTTAATTATCTGGTTTATATTTGTTTTGTTCTTATTGTTTCTCTTTATTTGTCATGATTGACATGACCTATTTGGCTATTTCTGTTGACCACTACAACTGCTTTTTATTTTAATATACTTATACATTTTCACTGCCACTTCCACTAACACTACCACCACTACCACTACCACCACTACCACTACCACCACCATGACCATGACAAATACATGCACCTTTAACAACCTCTACCATTACTGCTACCATTTTTGTTATCTACCGCCACCACCACTACTACAACGTACCACTACTGCTAGTACTGCTGCTACTCTTACTCTTACTACTAACACCACCACCACCACCACCACCACCACAACCACTTCTACTACGACTACTAGTAGTACTACAGTACTATGACAGTACTGCCACAGGACTACTACAGTACTAAAAAAGTACAGTACTACAATTACTGCTATAACCTTTCCCTCGAAAATTTCTTCATAACTACTTATGCTGTCAGTTATGCAGTGTGATAAATCCCTTCCCACTCCCATCTCATTCTTTGCCACTCATATCTAGGGACACTGATTTTCCGTTTCAAAAAAAGGCCTTTTCCGTTTCAGAAAATCAGGAATTCCGTTTCAGATGGGCTGAAAAACGGAAATTCCGTTTTGCCATAGACTTTGTACACATGAAAAAGCTGAAATTCCGTTTACATAAGATTTGCATACAAACATGCTAGAGATCTAGACGAACATTTCAGTCTTGGTTGTCACGTCAGCGATCGATCGATTTTAGGCGCACATGCCAGCCCTTTTTCGAACTGTACATCAGCATGTGTACAATCTCGCCGCACCTACCGCTCGCTGCTGGCGTGTATGTGCCTAGTATTACGTCTACGTAATACTAGGCGCACACGCCAGCCCCTTTACTAATATTGTGCTGAACTGTGCATGTGTACGGCAATCTCGCCTTACACTTCGCCGCATGCGCGCCTAGCTGGCATAATAGGATCGAGTTTTGTGTCAAACAAAATGGCAGCGCCCTGTCTCCAAAGAATCTGACGAATATCGCTAAATATTCGGAGTTATTAACCATGATATTAGGCCCGATATTTTTAAACTGCATAACGAATGACGAATCACAAAAATAGTTTAAGTTTTACGATTTTCTCCTTGAAAAAAGGGTTTTCCGCGATTTTCCGTTCGGAATTGCATTTTCCGTTTCAAATGGTCATTTCCGTGAATTCCGTCCGTTTTCCGTGATCGCGGAAAATCAGTGTCCCTACATATCCTATTTTATTTTGTGAGTCTCCGTAAGAGCTCACATGAGAACCCACCTCGCGCATGCGCAGTCATATCACTTCTTCGCATGGTTTTATGAACAGAGCAGTCAAATTTTTCGTGAAAATTCTACTTTTTCTTTGTCCTACGCGATTGTTTCTCAGTTATGCAGTCTGAATAAATCCCTTCCCACTCCCAGCTCATTCTTTGCCACTCGTATCCTATTCTCGATAACAAAATCAATCAGAAGAGTTGAGATCTCTCTGTCTTTTGGCGAGACGAGGGCTTTATTCATCGACTGAAAAAAAAAAGCATTTGATTTAAAGTCTGGATCTTTCAAGCGGGAAATTGAGCAGTACAGAAAGCGAAACAGGATTTACTGTGAAAGCTATTGTAAACGGAACAATGCTCAGGACCTTCGATACTCCCAGGAATATATTTGTGAAGCGTGGCTTTACTTTTTGTCCACATTTTTTCCACGCCCACATTTATGCTAATTAATCCTAATGTTCTTCAAGATGGCCGTTGTGCCACTATCGGGCGGTATAGTTGTAATTCTTGACTACATATACATGTATGCTACAAAAGGACAATAATTCTTAAGAAACTGTGTAACAGTTCAGCAGACTTTATGCAAAATTTGTATTCTGTTACAGAAATTCAAATAGAAAACCATATGAAATTTTTAAAATATTGCATTGTCTTCAATGGCATATCAAGTTTTTCACCTTAAGTTTTTGTCTTGAGATGGCCACATAGAAGCTGAAAGAATAATAGTAGGCAAACACTATTAGAAACCCACAACGTTATTGATTCCTTTGAAATTGCCCTGTATTTATAGAGAAAAAAAAATCCAGACAAATCAACAAATAGAAATACAATTGGAGAAAACTGGTTTAGATAGCAATTTGGTTGGGAAACCCTTTTTGCTTCAAGAAGGAAACAAAAATGCACAAAATGCACCTAACTACCCATTAAGAAAACAGCAAAGTAAAATTTAAGTTCCTACTGTGCCTTCGTGTAAGATTCGTGAACGTGAAACTGTCATAAAACTATCTAAAAATGGAGGAAGAAAAAAAGTTGTATAATGGCAATTTGTTCATTTCCACTAGCCACCCAGATTTTGAGGCACATTTGTACATGTTATGTACTACACCCACGTACATGTATGGAGAAAGAGTACAGAGCGGAACAAAGACCAAAAGTACCAACGTGCGACCCTGGGCTTTCATGCAGATCCCATTCAATCTTATAAAACATTTTCTTCAAAGCAATCCGCAAATAACCAATGTACACATCTCTGTTTTGAAATCGTCTTGTAAATACCCTGCTCGAGTCAGTGATCTACATGTATGGAAATGATGTACATTGACATGTTCATAATTCATGTGGTATCGAAAAGATCAATTTGTGTTTTCTCTCTCTCCCACGTTATCTCTGTTTGAGGTTTTTTGTGTAATCCTGCATTTATTATTTCCTTTTAAATCAGTTAATACCATGACCATTAATGTGTTGTTGAATTCTGTGAAGAACGTTAATGTTTTGTTGATAATTACGTTTTTTAGTACCGGTAATTGAAAGAAAAATGGTTCCTTAAGCCAAGGGGGCATTGACTTTTGTAAAATTGTACGAAGTAATTTCTTTCTGACTCTTTGGAGATGTTGAATGATATCTTATTAAACCATAGCAGTACAGTGTCTCATGTTTTTACATTATCTTTTGATCCAGAAAGCAAGGAATTACACATTATACATGGGCAGACAGAGCAAAAATCACAGACAATTTTGAGTCTTTTTCCAATGAAGTATGTTTTACCGTTTTCTAATAGGATCAATTTAATTGTAACTAAATTAAAGTCTCTAAATTGGCTACACAGTATGAAATATAAAATCCTTTTTTAGTACAAATTGGCAATCTTTCGGGCAAATTCTGCAAATTTCATTCACATTTGTTCTTTTTTATACACCTTTTAAAACTTTTTTTCACCAAACTATGAAGGAGTTATATAAGATCAATTGTTGCCCATTTGAGGAGGGGAAACTGATTGATTTAGATGATCAACTCTGAACTGCTATGGTTTGAAAAGACTGGTGCGTGAGATCTGATGGGCAGTACTAATAATCAATTTGATTTCTTGTGTAGTGTTACTATACATACATGTAAGTACATGTATAGCAAAACATATTCAAAGGGAAAATCCAAGATATTTTCCCACTTTTATGACCCATACATTACCAAATATGAAATAAAAAACACAATTGAAATTAGAAAGCACACCTACCTTTAATATTTTGTTTAATTCAAATCATAGTAATCCTAGGGTTTTACATTTCACACATTTACCAGGTACATTTCAAACCAAGGTGGACAAATGTATGGGACAAATTTCCTTGGAATTTTCCTCAATAAAGTTTTCTTGGTTTTGTAATATTTTGCTATGCTTGCATGCTTATTTGATTTTTCTCTTAATAATTGTATTTTATGTCTTTTATATGATTTATGTACAAGTGGGTTGCCTGGGGGTCTAACAAAAACTAGAAAAGGGGAAATCAATAAATTTAGGATTCCGATTGGTGGCTTTAGTCTAAAGTCTCCTATTCAAATCATTGTTCATTTTTTTTCTTCTTCTCTTGAGTAGTCATGGAAACTGAGTGTTATGAAACAAAGCCAAACATTTGACAGAAAGTAATATTCTCCACATGAAATTATTTTTGAAAAGAACAGGGCAAAAAAAGAACCTTATCCTAAAACACTCAAAAGAAACCATAGACTAGATTCAATTTCGATTTATCCCTGTAGATGAATTGGATGTGATTCCTGCAGCTGCATGAAGCAAAAATATGACTTATGAATTAAATTAAGCCTTCTCAAATTAATTTTTGTCAGTCCTTAATCATTTTTTGTGATTGATATGCCCTTTCCTGTTATTTTTGTTGTTAAGAACTTGTGATCGGGTTCACCCACTTGTACAGATGTATTATTTGTTTACAGTTTTATTTTGCTTTGTTTCAACTCGGTTCCCTGCTGTTCTTCAGTTTAGCGCATGCTTTTGGTTTTCTGTTTGGTGACCTCGACTTGACCCGTAAGGTCTAAACCTGTGTCAAAGTTCAAAGGCCACAGGTTTTCATCTTGGGGTACAAGTCTGGTGTCGCGTTTATCTGCACTGCATGCCAAAAGTTGAGTTAATTATGTTGTGTTATCGTCAGAGGCAACTTCTTTTTGCAGTTTTGTTGTTGAGTTGACCATTTCACAAAGTCATTTTAACATTTGACAAATCTGTTATTGCACCATTAATTGAGGAAAAAAAAATTCCCTTTTTCCTTGCATTTATTCTGACACAAAATGTCATCCAATTTGACTTAATAAATACTGTAGCTGTACACATTGAATTGTAAATTTTTACAAAAACTACAGTGCTTATTTTCAGTGACCTAAATAATTGATCAGAGGTTTGCCTGACACTTCATCAACTATACATGTAATACTCTGACTTGAATATTTGAATACTATAAGCAAAAGCATCAAATCATTCAGAGGATGAAACATCAATTATTTCAATGACTTTGTGAGCTGGTCTATTTTGTGCCATTATTAATTTATGATTTGTATGAAATATCATTTACATATCCATTTGTTTAATTTCCTGTATTTTTAATAGACTAGTTTTTCTATATTATGTGATTTGTGTAGTTGATGTATTCTTTAGCAGTATTGAGAGATGTACAACTGTATCATCCTTATACCATTTGAACCCCATTGTTTTATAGTACAGTGTAAGACCCATAGTGCTGTGTGCCAAATTAAAAGAAAAAATGTATTGAACAGGTTATTGCCCTCAACTGTTTGTTTGGATATTTTTGTGTTGTAGCATGGTTAAACAAGAGTTTCAATCCCTCTTTCATTTGTGGAAAGAAATCTCTGATAATTGTTTTTAATGAGTAAACAGTACTCTACGATCTTGCTGTGATATTTTTGCCAGTTAGAACACAAATGAGTCTTGGAAATCTACCCTTTCAAAGACTCATCACTTTTTTCAGTATAAATGTAATTGAAGGATCTTTTTTTAATTAAAAAAAAAAAAAAGTTCTAAATCTATTTCTGCTCATACATGTACATGTATGTACATGTATATTTCTTCTTAAAATGCCTTTTTTAAGGGGGCGACTCCTATGAGTACAATTTATCTAGCCTTGTATGCCAACCTCCGCTCTCCTGTTCTTTCCTTAGCCGGATGTTTTGGAACGGGTTGATTTATAGATCAAAATAGAACATGAGTGTTGAAGAAGAAACAAGGATTCAAAACATGCAGGATCTTGATTGTTATATCTATGTAAATAAGGAAATTTGTTGAAAGGGAATTACATTATATTATATTAGTAGACTGTTACCTGTACTTCCATAACGATGAATGTAGAAAATGAGCAATTACCCCGCCTTGTACCAAAATTCATTTTCATTTCCCGTTCTTGCCCCGAAATTCATTTTCATTTCCCCTTTGTTGTACCAAAATACATTTTCTAATGAACTTTCGGATATGATCCCCTGGGCTGCTAATTACCATAGAGGATTTCCTAATATGCCACCCTCCCTCACTGGTCATGATGGTCTCAAGTTTGTTAACTTTCTCTGACGGGTAAAGAATTTGTATGTAAATTATTCTCTTGAACTACTTTTAGAACTAAGTAGCTTTTTCAATGATTGTATACATTTCATACTTTGACAGAACTTCTGGTACAATGCTCTCTTTTTTCTTCTTTTCTCCCCCACCCAATTTAGGGGCTATTTGAAGAAGTGTAGGGGCTGTTTTATGAGTTCGGGAGCAAAATGCACACAGCCCTCTTCATTTTTTTATGAGCCTGTGATATGTCTTGTATCATGTTGTGTATTAAACATTTAGAAAGTATGCTAATAGAGTAGGCGAGAGTAGGCGAGTAGGTACATAATATTCATACGTCATCTGTGCACGATGTCTACACAGCCCCCACGGATCTCTCCTCCATTGTATAGACGCTCTTTCCTCCTCTCATCATTCCAGTTCATGAAAAGGAATTAACTTCCCGCTTTGAATAGCCCGTGCAATCGCCCCCTCATCCTCCCTCTCCCTGCGCAGGTGAAACGAAGTGGAGATGAATAGCCCTGTCTAGACCCTTTTTCACGGGAACAATAGGCGCGATACTTGGGGGTGGGTTGCAGGGCTATTATTAGGTTAGAAACTGAATGGAGATGGTACTGGTTTACATCGAGAATATTATTTTGGGGTCAGCTTCTTTGGTTAATTGCTCAGTTGAAGGTGAGAAGGTGTCATTCATTTGTGGTGCAAGATAAAACAGGACGAGCTATTTCAAATAACTTGTCTTCCGAGTCGTCTGTTCCTAAGGAAACTGCACATGTGTGTATAGACTTACTTCGATACGTTTGATGCGCCATTTAACTTGTCTGTTGAATCAAATACATTTATACTCGTCTATTGAGACCATGCTCCCAAGGGAAACAGAGAAAGTGGCCCCGTAGACGGGGGCAAATTTTCCCCCATATTTCAAATATTCCAAAACTTGCCAAGGGTAATTGAATAATATACTGTAGTTGTTAACTGTATATTTGTGAAAGGCCATCAAATCGACAGTACGTCATAATCTTATCGTGATGGACGTCCTCTCAAGCTCTGATTTCTTCATAAATATCTATTTCTGTCCTAGTGAATACTGGGAAAACATCTGTATGCTGCTTGTTAACATGAAACCATACATGTAAAATCAATTTAATACAAATTTGAAGTACAGGATACGGGTAGGCATATAGCATAATTATATCGTTGAAAGACAACAGAAAACCACGGGTCATGCGTTCTAATATTTTGACCACAAAATGCTTTGAATATGAAATCAAGCCATGCACACGCATACAAATTAACAATCTTTTCTTAAACAGCAAGTCCAATCTAGAATCAAGTTGTCACAGAACAAGGACATAAAAATGAGAGCAGTAAAATGATGAAATGTTTCATTTTTCTGCTTTTAAAGCCATACTGTACTAGAAGCATCACCGCAAATTCCCCTCCAGCACTGTCTTGGATCAACTGTAGCAGTATGGTCCGTAACTCGCTGCTTCCCGAGCTGTGCTGTTGGTTCTCACATGGAGGCCTCTGGTAATGAAATACTATCATAGTATTTCAAATGTTTGAGCAAATGGGACCGCTATCTGACAATTTCTTTGCAGATTCATTACGACGGATAAAAGTTTAATGGTGGGAATGGTTGATTATGTCGTAAATGAAAAAGATTGTGAGGTTTTGGATCATCAAATTAGTAGCGAATTCAGTAATTCACTCAGTATCGATGATGGTGTCAGACCGAAAACACACACATGTGCCATATAAAATTGATCCAAAGTTTATATTATTTTTTAGTCATATTTGGAATATGATAGCAATTGAAGAGCATTCATTTTCACAGAACATTGATTCATGCTAGCCTAAAAGAACGAGAAAGCTTGTTTTAGTGGATCTCTACCATCTCTTTAAAACGCCCCTGTCAGATTACTTGTAAAGAGCAGAGGGACCCTCGACGACGACAGCTTTCTCTCTCCTTTCTTCCACCCTCCCCACGCTCTCCTGTCAAAGTGCCTCGACCTGTTATTCTCCCCATCGATCCGTTGTACACGATGGTCTTTTGTTTTGCATTGTCTGGCCATGCATATGTCTGGGGTATAGCTAATGCTACATTGTAAATGCCCATGTTTTAAATCCAGTCGAGCGTCCCCTCCATATGAAATGCTAAGCCGAATGCTCAACAAAGTATGATTACATGTACATGTACCTGTACATGTAGCTAGTGAATACAGAATGATGTGAGCTACTGTGAGTTTTTCTTTTTTCTTTATGTTTTGAGAATGAGTGGATGTATAATGGCAGTTGCACATCGTGAAGTGTCTATTTAATCCGTGTGTTTGTTGAATATATTTGATGCAGTCTATTTGAATTTATTCAATTTCTTTTTATTCTGAGTAAATATTGTCTTGTTATATTGTTTTTCTCAAGCAATTCTTTCCAGTTGGATGGGGATAGGAGTAGAAAGATGCTTCCAATTTTTGGAAACCTATCAATTTGCCTCAGGGAGAAGAGAAGAGAAGAGAGAATAGAAGATACAAAAGAATGAACAGGGAAAGAGAAGAGGTGAAGATAAATCAAGTGAAGAGGAATTAGGGAGGGAGGAAGGAAGGAAGAGTAGAAAAATGAGGTAGGAAGTTCTCAGTAACTCCTAAATCTAGAGAAAAAAATGAAGAGCAAAAATTGAGTTTGATTGACTCTGTGCTATTATATTAAATTGTAATGAAATAGAAGTAGCCAATAAATGTCAAGCCTATATTTGTTGCCCTAGGAGAACTAAGTGGCCGTCTCTAAAAATTTAAATCAAATATTTGAACCTCACACCTTTGTACCATGAAACCCATTTCACTCGACTAGACAAGACATTGTTCTTTTGTGGACTTTTCCTTTTAACATGAACGTCTTTGTTCAATGATCTCTTTTTTATTTTCATTTTTTATATATTTTTTAAATTTATCAATTCTTAGTGTCTATTTTATTTATAGTAAGAGATAAACGGTAAAATTCAATATTTAAACAAAATTTAGATGCTGTTTGACTCGCCCGAACAGGATAGTTAATTTTTCATGGGATTTTGCTGGAATGTGCATTAAGGTGTAGATTTTCTAACTCTCAGTAGATAGGATAGTTCAGTTAATAATATTATATCTCTTAAAAAGCAACTCTTCTATAAAGAGTCCTATTAATACATCTCCCCCTCGAATCTCTCCAAAGCCCCCCAAGAATGTAATTGATCTCGATGCATTTTATATCAGTGGAAGAAATCCTTTTGTTCTGTTCATTGGAACCCTTTTTCAATTTTCTATAGTGGAAAACTAAAATTTCTTATGCTAGTTTTAATACACTTTTGTTTTGCGCTAGATTCCTTTTTTCAAATTTAGAGCTTTAATTTAGAGACCTTTCCTTTCCAGGGCTACCTCGAGTGCTACTCTGGTATACTTTGATGCACTTTCCTTTCATTGTTTGGGTCTGGTTGTCAGACAAAGCTGTGATTCATACTTATTAAGCAGATGGCACAACTGGTTTCTACGCGTGACATTGCCATTGACCCTCAGCCCATTTTAAGTGAGATATATCATTGTGGTCGACCTTGTCCTGAATCCCGCGAGACGAGCTTGTACGAATTAATTAAAACGACGCCGTCGCATACCATAACGCGACCTATATAATTGGCATCTACGCATAACAACGGACCAATACCGGCCTAATTTCGTGTGTGAGGTCTGCGAGCTAATTCAATAGTCCTTGGAATTGAAATAGCACAACACTCATTAGACCTACCCACTGTTCTAATTTTACAAACAAGTGTTCTAGTTCTTGTTTCTCTCTCTCTCGCTTCGTTATTGTCTGCCATGCAGTACATAGGCAATCAGTCCCGTGTCCCATTTATAGTAATTACCAGACCGCCACAAAAACATTGGCATGGGAAATTATTATTTTCATTGTGATTATGTTATTTTATGTATGGGGTAATATTGTAGCAGTGATTTCTCTGAGGTCATTTACTGGGTAAGCTTATTTTGATCGGCACAAAAAAAATCACTGAAAATGATGAGTACCGTACTAAAAAAAGAATGTTATGAGGACGGTGAAAATCAAGATAGAACCCTATCATCGTGCATTTCCTAAATAAATGAGGATAGACGCCTTTTGTATTTGACTCGAAGAAAAATAAATCTTTGATTCTTTTAAAAAGGTAATGGTAATTAAATCAATTGATTATGATACTATTTATGCATTTATTATTTGTAAATGCTTATTTTGCCATGTTATGACGTTATCATTAATATGTTTTGTTGGGGGAAGGGGGACGTTTACATTTACATTATTGGTAGTTTAGATTCTATTCAAATTATAGTCATTTTTAGACAAGGCCATTTCTCTTCCCTACCAACCAGAATAGAAAAACAAGCAAAGTGTTTGTTTAAAGTGTGTTTTGACAGTGTCTGACATCTGTCTATAGACAGAAAGTGGAACAGGTGCATTATAGTTAATAATCAACAATGAAACGTCTGGCCAAACGTTGTCTATCTCTGGGGCAGAGCGGGTTTTGCTAAGATTGTAGGCACAAACCTATGTCAGTCTGAACTCAGTCTAAGACTATGCTCTACTGCACTCCATAAAACGTGTGTTATAGCTGCTCTGATCCATCTAGAGACTAACAGAGTTTGGTATGGCTCAAGGCTTTATGGAATCTTGCTTAAATTAAGAGTCGGTTTAGGGTCTGCCTTCGGACTGTCGTTTACCGTGCTCTCAGCGAAATGATGTTTTAAAAAACGAAGGCTGGAATTTGCAGACTACGTCCCTATCCTCGCTTGTGATCCACTATTTTCTCAGCTCAAATTTTGGCCTTATTTCGTCGCAAAAATAGAGGGCTAGGGTTAGGGTTGCAGGTGGGTTTTGTGTCGGGTCTACATATAGTTAAAGGTAGTTGTAGTGTTTGATCTAGAGTCGAGCTTTAAGAATTGCGTTATTACGTGTAGGAACGTTCATGGAGCCGTGTCAATAGAACCTTTTCCATAGAACCTTTTCCATTCTCATTAAAATGATGTACGTGTATGCGGTCTAGGATTGTTAGACTACATGTATGCCCTCCTCCCCCTTCCCTTTCCCCTTCCCCACGTTCTACAAAGTGTAGTGTTACAATTGTATGCTTCATGTGTTGTTAAACAAAAATATTTGAAAAAGAATATAGTCCAAAAATATTGATTGAGAATGTCAAAAATGGTAGTCGCCTTTGTTCAAATCCAGAAATATCAGTCTCATTTTTGGCGAGAAAAAAGGTCTATAAATGTCTTGGTAATCAAAACCTATATATGCACAACCACACCCTCCATAAAATGCTGAGAATACAAGGTGCCGTTGGTTTTGATCATCACTTTAAAATAGAATGCACTTACTGGCAAAGTCTAGTTCGAAGAGCAGAGTCTCGTAAGGTAGCAGTAATAAAAGTAGGATCATCATTTTTTTAATTGAAATCAAGATAAAAACAGGGCATGCATTTACATGTGTCCTTAATGCTACATAATTATCAACTTATATGACCTCATTTATATTGGCCAAACCTTTCCAACGATCGGACCATCATTTTTTATCGAGGCAAACAAAAACTTTCAAAATAGGGTATGGTCTTACTTATTGAGATTATACATTTACGATCATACGAGGAAGCAATTTTTTTAAAATAGAATGATATGATATGCAGGCAACTCATGTTTCAATCTCAACCATCTACATAATGGCACTTTGTGTTCTTAATAACAGTAATGTGATAGTTGATAGAAAACAAGAGCAAGTATGCAAGTATACTTCCTCGTTTGTTGACACACTATAAAGCTGATAATGAGCTTTTGCTATTGACATTTGATTTTGAGAGAAACTTGTGGATGTTGATTCCGAATTGCAGAGCTTTGAGTTAATTTAAGAGCTTTGAGTTAATTGAAGCAGCAAGTAATGGGCAAACTAATTAAAATTTGCTCCAAAACACTCATTGGAAATGCTTGGCTGAGAATGAAGGGTGGAAAGGGATAGAAAGTCATATGACAGACAGAGAATTAAGGAGAGGATAGACAGGCGGATGCCCTTTTCAATGGTCAAATGTCTCCCTGCAAATCCATTAGTGCTGTAGGCATTGTCTGGTCGCGGGAAATAAATACAATGTTCAGAACAGAGTGTAAGAACAGAAAATATTTTGTTTTTTCATCGTAGCTAAAGTAATCAATCGTATCCTTTAGTCAGTAGTTTGTATGGCGCTATATGCCTACATGAACCGGATGGTTCCCTTATTAAGTCTATGGGAATGAAAGAATTCATTAGTCAACGGATTAATATACAATGATATTCCCTCTTTTGTTTCAGAAAGATACAATTTCACTGCAAGAATCGAGGAAGAGTTGGTTTTCCAATTTATCCAGTTTATGTTAACATGGCCCAAAGTTCTTGGAAAATTGTCAGACCCAAATCGCTTTATTCTCCTATGCATTGTATGTATTAGAGTAACAATGACAGTTAAGTGTCATTGCTTCAAATCCTCCCCCACTTCCTCTCGATCTATGCCTTTGTACTTCTTGTGACTTTTGACCTACTTCTTTCCCCCTCCCCAGACCACTGCAGACTGGACCCATAACGCCCTATGTCAAGAACGCTGCAAGGGCTGTCTGCTTGAAAGTCACCTTCACCCTCAAGATGTCACTGATGTGTGGGAACTCTCTGGCAAGGGACTGCTTGAAGGTATGCTTGTTTTATTTGAGTACTGCATCCAAAAGGTCAGCCATCCATAGCTGTCGTCCGTAAGCGCAGCCAAAAGCATTTTGAATTTCCAAGTTTGGGCAACAGTTTGCTGTCAATTTCAAGCAGAAACAGTCCACGACCGTGTTTAAAAATAAGAAATCTTATTTGCTTGAGCTCTTGTAGGATTTGGTGTTGTATAAGTGCACTTTTCTCATAGCTTTTTTACTAGAGCTTTTTTACTAGAGCTTTTTTTTTCTTCAGTTTACCAGAGCACTTTTTCTCCAATTTACCAGAGCACTTCTGGAGCTTTTCGAGAGGTAAACCGCTCACGGCTCTCATGTATATCTTTCGCCGGTCTACATCCTAGATGCACTCATATGAATAAAACATAAGCCATAATTCTTGTTTCTTTCTTTCTAATGCATTTTCAAAGAATCCCTTTGTTATGATTGTGATTGGAAGAATCATCATAATTGATACAAGTACACGTATTGCTACTTATATTTCAGGGATAATGACATTTCTTTGGTAAGAATGTGGAATCCTATTGTATAATTTAAAAAAAGACAGCCCTGCTGCTCTTAGGAAGGATTAAATGGGAATGATATCGGCATGATGAAATGAAAGAAAAAGAATAGACATTCTGTTTTGACTTCCACTTTCAATAATACTAAACTGTATGAATGTCCAGTTGTTGTTCTAAATTGTAGAAGTATGAGAAAGGGGAATTGCTTTCCCTTTTAAATCAAGCTGAACCGATAGAGTACAGAAATTGTCTGGAGAAAATTGGCAACTATGTTCCTGCCTGTAGCCACTAGGTTCTTCTCGATCCTATTACGCAAACTTAATGCTAATAGCATAGGATCTTGCATAATACCGCGAATTGGCCAAGTCGGTCACAACTTATTTCCTTTTCGCCGTAGCGCCACATCTACGCGAAAATAACGTAATCAATTCTGACGAGACTCAATTAAGAAACCAGACTAATTAATCCAAGTCAGAATAGAAAGTGATCGGAATTAATAGCGACACTTTGGCTTAAAATAAACCCGGATCGAGACGAGAGGAAAGACGGCTTGGCATGAATGATGATGGTTTTAAAGGATATCTATGGTATTGGCAAGATCCTCAATAATAAGGAAATACACTGTGATGAATCTAATGTGAAACATTTTGACATGGGCATGCAGGATGGGAAATAACCCAGGAAACACTGAAAATCTTTTTGAAAATGGTTTACTTACTTCGTTGATTGTTCATAAGAATAGAAGATACAGGCCATTGATCCAGTGTTATGAGTAATAATGAAATCATGTTAAAGTTAAAGACCAAATATTTTCAACTAATTGTCTACTATTGTTGTCACACATAGAGTCACATAGTCCATAGTCCATAGTCCATAGTCTTTAAAAAAAATATATTATTTGCAACTCATATAATTATGACAAACATATCTATGAAATCTCTACTTTCAATTTCACTTACTGGCACTATAGAATTTTATGTGAGGCTGAATATTTCTTCTCAATCACATATTACTTGAGTCTATGAAAAGCAAAGCTTAGATTTATTTCTGATTGTGATGAAACTATTCAGAAGTAGTCAAATTAATTCTGCATTCCTCCTTTTTGCTTCCAGTTTCTTCATATCTTGACAACTTACAACTTCACAAACGTATATTCCAAGATGGCAAGCCAAGGCTTAAAGCTACATGTACATGGATTCTACATAGGAACTGCAGCTCTCGCTGGTCACTCCAAGGCTATGGATGGAATGAGGATTATCTCACTGGGCGAGCTTGGACCTCCACAGAAGGTGAGCAGGGACATCATTTAATCAATCTGTGCTTATAATGATTTACTTGCATCAATGCAGACTCTGTAAAGAATATTGATAAATGGTAGGATCATCTGTGCACACAAGGAATATGAAAGTTGATAGCAATCGGTCCAACCCACACTTTTGACGACACGGTTTGCGTCTCGTGAGTTGTCATTGAACGTAGCTAGAATGGCTTTATAAAACACCTAGTGAAACCTAGGAAAATACGTCATGAATTTTCTTTCTTTCTAGTATTGAGAGCTCGTGGAAAAGCAATGGAATTTATTCTTGGAGGAACTGCAGGAACATGATTAAAAATTCTTTTGTTCGCCACCATTTTCTGCTCTTCTCAATGTCTTTGCTTGTGCTTAAAACCAATTTGTCTTCTCCCTTGATCCCTAAGATAGTTCCTTCGCCTGGGGTGCACTGGAGGAAGAAAGGATCAATGGAGGTGAGGGATTATCAGATTTCGGAGGATTAAGAAGAGGCGGATGAAAATATGAATTCCCTTAATGACGGATGCAAGCTTTCTGTGGACCATGAATACTTTGGAATACGAATGCTCGGACAATGAAACGTCGGAAATAGGTAATAATTTTCTCTGCACAGCACACATTGATTAATGATTATGTACCTGTAACTAGGCCACTCTCAAAGAACCTTTAGAAGTTAAAATATCAGCTCTGTGATTCAGTAGGGGAGGGTGAAAATGGGAATTCCCCCAACAACAGGCGGAGCTCGTCTTGCACAACAATGGATTTTAAAAATTATCTAAAATGCATTTCAAACGTAGCACGGTAGCATCTAGTGGTCGATGGTGATGTAAACTTATCTAGACCAGTATCAAATGACTTTGGGAGGTAAAAATATCAGCTCTGTATACAAGGATTATTCAAAGAAGAGGAGGATGCAAAAAGGAAATCCCTCATCAATGGACCAGAGGTAATCGTGGACATAAAGGAAGGGTTGGAATGCTCCCTATGATTAATTGCATATGTAATTTTAACTAGTCAAATATCAAAGAAGTTTTGGAGGTTTTTGTGGTGAGAGATATTACCTCTTTAAGAATTACTTGGAAAAGGTAATTCACTGAGCAAACGGATGTGAAACTTGTCTCTGACAAGGAAGGGCCAGAAATAGATATTAATTAACTCATTCGCGACAATTGACCACATTGTGTGGTTTGCCGTGATAACAAAAAAACTAGAACAGCTGGTGACCTCAGAGTTCGTCAGACTCTGCAGAAAAATATTAGCCAATCAGAGCACTCTTTACTTCGTCTTAGAAAAAATCGCAGCCAAAGTTATGAATTTTAGAAGACCCATTATTGGTTGTTTCAGTCAAAAACCGCACGAGCCTACATGAATATTCATAGTGCTATTGTTACCCGCCAATTCTGCCCGGCAACAAGTGCGTTCTGCGCGCTCGTGAGACAGATTACAGCTATCGCGATACCTTGCCCTCCATTCGATACACACTTGTTTGTGCGACAACGAACCGTCTATTTTTATCTTTTATTTCTTCTTTTTTGTATTTCTCTTCGCTGTCTCTATTTTGTTCAACTTTATTTCGAAAACTTTGTGATTTTTTTCATCTTGGTGGACATATATTGCGTGTAATATTTGTTTCTGCTAAATTATGGTAAGTTTTGTTCGACGTGAGCCGGTTTGTTGCAAACGGCTATTGACTTGTGTGTACAATGTGAATGTGCTGTGTGAGTGAGCTGTGTCAGCCGTGTGAGTCTGTGTACGTCGCTGATGTGTTCATGTCATTCATAAATATACAAACTTCGTGTCTGAGACTTCGTGGGTGTTTTCATTTTCCTTCTTTCCTTCTCTTTCTTTCTTTCTTTCTTTCGTATCTGCCTTTTTGGCCCGATGATGAAAAAATAACAACAACAAACTAATTGCTATGCCTATGCAAAAGAAAGAACATAAATACATATTCTAACCGTAAAAACTAGACCTAGAAGAATCTAGATCTGGGTTCTTGGTTGGTTGGTCCTCCAAAATACTCGTCCGAGTTTTTTTATCTAGTCTACTACGGAAGTAGAATCTACTAAGCTAATTTTTTTTGTTTACATCATTAGTCAGAAATGGAAATGCTTCCTCCCCCCCCCCAAAAAAAAAAATAATAATAAAAAATTGTTCTTTACCTAGACCCCTATGAAATAATTTAGCAAAAATTTCATCAAAAAACAAATATCACATTCATATAATTTATTTATACATTGACTAAAGTTTTAAAAAATACAATGGAAATAAGGGAGAAAGTTAAATCCAGTAATCGAGCCAAAGAAAGACATTCTTCAGAAGAAGATTAGATTTGTTTTATGTATTTATATTCAACAATATATAAAGGAAAACTCCACTCCACATTATTTGTTTACGTAAACTCTGGGAAGGGGCCTCGCGTGTCTGTCAATGAACTGACCTACATTTCCATCTACATTCCATCAATACGGACTGTACTAGTCTAAGTAACCAGCCCATTATGATGTTCAATGTATTTGTGGCTGCTTTTAAATATTGAAATAAAGGCTCATCGTGATTCAGATATTCAACAATTATTTGTGAAATAATTATGATATTGTGAAATCCTACCAAAACTCGTTATATCTCATTATCAAAGAACATTTTCTCAGCTAATTACAAACGATGCCTGGTTGGCAAGCCTAATGCTTAGCATTCATCAACGATGAGTCATCCTGTTCAGACGTTCCCACGCTTCCGCGCCTAGCCCAGCTGGCCCAGCGTTATCGATAGGATCGTATCATTTTGAGACATTCCATTTTGAGACAAGGGAAATTATGAACTCGAAGATAGATAAAATACTAGCAGAAAATATGAGTACCGCAATTTAGGTCAAAAAAGCAATGTAAGATTTTATCAATACAAGGAAATATAATCACATTTTTCAATACATGACTTAGCCTGACTCTATCCCTTTTTTTGTGGGTATAATTTCTGAACACCCCTTATGCCTAATCGACGAGCCCAAAACCCAATATCTAGGGGTGTGGCCTATTCCACTACCACGAAGGGCATTTCCGTCCATATATTACAATCAATGCATGAAAAAAGGATATATCTGAATAAATATACACATTATAACACTTTGAGACAGCCAAAGAACAGTAAAGAATGGTTCATAAAGATTTAATTTTCATTTATTTGATGTAAATCACAGACATTCAGCAAAACAATTGTCCCTCATGAAATGCATTTCCCCGCCAGTGAATGGTCTATTACTGGTCTATTCCTGGCGCGCGCATGCACAGAACTGTACGCGCATGGCCATAACAGCTGGATTGCCTCTTTGAAGAGCGTCGTACGCGATCATAATTTGAGAACCATTGTCGCGAATGAGTTAATACATGTCACAATGTGATTAATATGGATGTACCTTTAACTACAGGACAGTATCAAAGAACGTTTGGAGTTTAAAGATTCTCAGCTCTGTAAGAATTACACAAAGTCGGAGAGGAAGAAAATGGGGAAATTTCCGTAATAATAGGTGTGAGCTCGATCGTCTTGGACAGGAATTGGACAAGAAAGTAGGTTAAAATACACTTCGCACGTAGCCCACTGTGATAAATGTCGATATGCCTTCAAATTGGCCAATATGAAAATAAAATAGCCTTTTGAAAGATCAGTTCACGAACCTGTTAATGGCCAAAAGAGAAATACTGAGGCAAGTTATTTATGAGATCAGTAATGCTTTTCCTGATGCTCAGGGGATTTTGATATGAAGCAACTTTTGTGAAGGAATCAAGAAATTTCCATTAATTTCTTTCTGTGATCATAACATGACCGCAAATGAAATAATGATGTAAGATCTCCCTTCTTTAAAGGTTGTGCAGGAATATTTATTGTGGCTAGATGTAGTATAGTTGAGGTTGTTGCATTTTTTATCACTTAGAAATGGTATCTGATCTGTGAGGATGACAAATGGGGAAATTCCCTCTCGAGTCTGAAAACAAAGCTTCATGTATACTGAGATCTTTGCTCTTTGGGTTACACACATTTTTTCTGTGATTCTTCACATTTTGATATACTTTACAGGTTTTATAGATTTCTTTGATTTTTCCTTTTTTGTGAAGGGGCGTGTTTATGCAGACCAAAACAAATAAAAAAATTCTACATTGAGAATGTTATTACCAAGCATGTGTTGGCAAAATTGTGCTATACAACGTCATGTGATCATTGATATGAATCTGATTCCTCCTCCACAGTCATATGACTGGGTCATGTGACAGCCTATATGTCAGGTGACATTTCTGGCATTGATATGAGGCAAGCTACGTGGTAATCATGTGATGATTTGGTATCATGCCATCATAGAAGATTCTTTCTTTTCCGGTTTCTTGAATCATTTGTAGGCCCCTGCTCTTACTTTCATGGCTTCTCTTTCTTTAGTTATCTCAATCCTTTGTCTCTTTCTCTCTCGCTCTCTCTCTTTCTCTCTCTCTCTCTCTCTCTCTCTCTCTCTTTCTCACTTGCTTAGGGAGGGGAAATAGGAAGGGGACATTTTTATCCCAACTTACCCCCCTCCCCTATAAAGTCAAGGAATCTGCCCATTTTAGATCATCAGTTCTGTTTCCTTAAATACTAAACTTTTTACAAGACAGAAAATTTGATTCTAGAATCCCAGCAAAGATTCCTTCCTATAACTCACAGAAAACCATCATTTTTTATTATCTTCATCTAGTATGTATTTTTTGCGGTTGTGGCACAGCAGCCTACGGGATTATGTCTCCCAAGAATTACCGTCGTGGGTGTTCTTTCTCATTACCAAGTCATCTTCCAAGAACGGAAAATATGTTAAGATTTATATGAAACTCCAACAAAAAATATGATGAGCAATACGAAAAAGCAAAATTACAAAGTTTGCATACATTACATTTCTTGAAAGTGTGATCTCTATACTGTGGAACACTGCCAATACTTGGATGAATCAACATGTATGAGCTATACACGTGTGCATATAAAATTATAAAGTATGAGTTTAATTGAAAGGCTACCGTAAGCATTTGTCGGCGTGATTGAGAGGTCATCGGTTTGAGGTCGAGGATATTGAGTTTTTAAAAGCACTTTGCACTACTTCAGGCTCGTTTTTTTTACACGTTAAACAAAACTGGTGGTTTACCCAACCATATCTGCCCAAGATTTTATGAATTATCAAAATGCTATATTCTTTGCATTCAGACATACAAATACTGTACATGTATATGCTACTGATGGAAGGTTCTGTGAAGAAAAAATCTCTCTTGAATAGTGATTTATATTTAAGAAACCTGTTTATGCAGACCACTTTCCTTGACTCCCATTGGGTGGTCTCTATAGACAGGTTTCACTGTATATATTTTGAATTTTATTCGGAGTTGTTTCCTTACTTTAGTATCGAGTATTGCCATATTTCATTTTTGTCTTGTACATGTAAATTTGTATCACTTGTGGTTTGGTAGTGATTCATATTCATTTATATGTTAACTTATTTGTTCTTCCTTTTTCTTTTTGTCTTGTTCCCCAGATCATAGATGTGGGTGGGCAGCTGACTGCGTGGGCTATCGACTCGAGGATTACATCACTCAGATTTGTATCATACCTTATTAAGATTTGTATCATACCTTATTATTTCTTTTCTTTTGTGAAATAGGAAATAGAATGCAGTTTTGCAGATTTTAAGCGATTGTGACTATGGTTGTCGCCCCCGCCCCCTTAATCTCCCTCCCTCTCTCTTTCTTGCTGTGCTATTTCTTTCTCTTTACTTTTTGTCTCGTTCCCCATATCGTAGATGTGGGTGGCTCAACTCTCTGCATCTCCCTGTTTGGTTGTGTGTCTGTCTATCTTTATATATATATATATATATATGTCTCTCACTGTCTCTCTCCGTCCTCTGCAAATGATATTTTTTAATCAATCTCTTGCTCTCCCTTCCTTTCTCTCTTTTCTTCTTTTTCTCTATTTTCCTTTCTCTCTTCTTCCTTTCTCTTGTTTTCCTCCCTTTCTCTCTTGTCCTTGCTTTCTCTCCCTCCCTTTCTCTCCCACCCATTCTCTCTCTTTCTTTCTCTCCCCTCTTTCTTCTCTCTCTCCCTGTAATTCAAAAGAAGACGGAGGCAGGGAGAGAAGGAATACCTGGACCAAAGCATGTCTGCTTTAACTTTTTCTTGCAATTTTTTGGTGAACTCTGGGTGCACCCGGTCTCTTTCCTCCTGTGCTTCCTCCTCTGCGTCCCTCGGCACTTGTGTTTTTGCCGTTCCCAAACACGTGCATCGGACGCGGCCCAACCCCCCGCGTCACAGACCGGGCAAGAAAACAAGGGTAACCCGGGCAACGCAATAAATCGCAATCGGCTCACCTCAAATAGCCTGCCCCTTCCTTCCTTGAATTTGTCCGATTGCTTGGCGGGGTTTCCTTTCCCATGTGGACCACCCTCTCTCCCTTGCTCAATCCTTGTCTCCTCAAGCCTCCCCCTTCTCTCTCTCTCTCTCTCTCTCTCTCACACACACACTCTCTCTCACCAAGCCTTAGATTAAGCAGCCAGGAGCAAGGGGCAATTTATTTTTAAAAGTTGCCCCTTGCTCACGGGGATTTACCAGAGCAAGGGGCAATTTCTTAAGAACAAGGGGCAATTTTCCAAAAACAGATAATCATAATGACAACCAACTAAAAAAGTTAAATAAGTTCAAAGATACAATGTTAATTTCATAATGGATCAATTTAATAAATAATAACTTTTTTAATCTAAGTTAATGTGATCAACAGGAAAGATTGATTAAGAACATCAACTTGCACATTAAACAGTATTTTAAAGTAACTAAAATTATTGATGAGCAAATGAATAAATAAATCGTCAATTTCACGAACATCGAAAGTGAAAAGGACTTTGCAAGTCTATCCCAAATCGAAATCGCACCTCACACACAAACCTTCCGCCACACTGTCGGCAGAACATGAACGGTCTGTTACCGGGACTCGATTGCTTCGCGGTGGGAAGCTGGCCGGCTAGCGTTTTGCCAAAACACCGCTAGGTCGGCTGCTGGCAAAATGAAAGTAACTACGATCGAGAACATCGTAGGTGTTCTTAACTTGTCAATAAGAGAATTCTAAATTCTATTTGAGATGAAATAATAAACTAGACCTATAAACAAACCTTGACAGATCTCTAATAACTATTTGAATGCTTGTTTATTTCTCCATTTGACGATTTGTTTTCTTGATCCTTGAAACATTTGTAGGTACGTACGTGCGTGCGCCACAGCACCATCTAGCTAGTATATATCTAGCGATCGCGCGCGCGCATGAACGTACGTACGTGCGCTAGCCTATACAGTAACAACAGGCGCATTTTCACTTCAAGCACTTGCGCCTCAAGAATTAGAAATGCACACACTAAATACGAAGCTAGTAGAGAGCTCGTGCGCGGCAATTGTTTGGTGATTCGTGTATTTTTTCTGTCCTAATATTTTATGGGCGCATTTTCACGGAAAACACTTGCGCCTTGCCGTCTAGTTTTAGATGATTATGGGCGCAATTGGTGGTTTTATGAGCGCAAATTTGCGCCCTGCGCCCGCTTAATCGAAGGCTTGTCTCTCACACTCTCTCCATTGTGTCTTCGTTACAAATCCCCCTTTCTCTCCTCCTAACTCTGTTTTCTCGACATCATTGTTTTTCTACTTTCCTGTTTTTATTTCATTGTCTCCATCATCTTATGTAATCTCTGTTTACCTATCTCTTGCCACTTTCTACTTATTCATCCCTCTTTTGTTCCTATCTATTTCCCCACCACTAAATCTGGCTCACTTTCTTAAATTCCCTATCCTTACCAACTCGTAAGTTATTTTTCTTTGTATTTTTTCTACGTCGATTTTGTTTGCTCTCTCTCTCTCTCTGTCTTTCTGTTTCTCTCCCTCCTTC
This sequence comes from Mesocentrotus franciscanus, assembly GCA_037976565.1. Taxonomy (NCBI): domain Eukaryota; kingdom Metazoa; phylum Echinodermata; class Echinoidea; order Camarodonta; family Strongylocentrotidae; genus Mesocentrotus; species Mesocentrotus franciscanus. Next base: position 29,031,547 of record CP137667.1, on the reverse strand, counting down.
TTTCCTTCCATCTCTCCTCTACCTCGCTCTCGCTCCCCTCCCCTACCCTCTCCTCTTCTCCTGTCCCTTTCTCATGCCCTCTCTGCCTCATCTAACCCTCTCCCCCTCTCTCTCCCCTTCCCCTTTTCCCTCACTATCATATCTTCTGTACTCACTACCTACCCTTGCCATCTATCTCCCTTTCTTTCTCTCCCTCTCTCCCCTTTCTCTCTCCCTCCCCTCCCCTTTCTCCCTCACTCTCATATCCTCTTTACTCACTCCCTACCTTTTCTTTCTCTCCCTCTCTCCCCAGGTGATCCCCAAAATTTGTTTTGCTAATCTCACTTTCCTTCCTTTCCCCAGTCACCCATAGGTGTACTGCTAGTCTTCTCTACCAGACACATTTCATACACAAATCTGTCATGGGGCTATTTTGGTTGATGACACTTGTTCCTGCTAGGCTAATCAACCAGGCACAGTTGATACACAAATCTGCCACGGGATATTTTTGTTTCATCTCACTTGTTCCTGCAAACCATTGCTACACTATTCAAATTCTCATCACTACACCTAACCCAAACCTTAACCCTGACCTAAAACCCCACATAAAACCCTAACCCTAAGCCTTATACCTTTGACACATGAAGCCTGGGGCAATTGTCAGAGGAGCATATGTTATATAAGTAAAACCGTTCTTACCATTCCTACATGGTTATTAAGATACTAGTATTTGAATTCTTTACTAGTTTTGTTGTGGATAGCAATGATTGAAGTTGTATTCTTACCCATAATACAGCTGCCTGGGGCTACAAGAGCCATGTAGTGGTAATAAAAGCCTTCTTTTGGACAGCCAGCGATATATATCCTGCAAAACTTCCTGAAAAAAGGTCACAATTTCTTTTTAATTGTCCATATTCTTGAAATTTGATGCCAGATATTTGAATTACATCATGTCGAAAGTTCATGAAAAATTCTGCTTCGATACGATATATGGTGAGATATTTGAGGGAGCACGCCACGACCACAAAACTGTTCAAGAGGGCCTATTTTGTTTTCGATTATCACAAACAAAATGGCCGATCCCTAGGGGGCAGGTGTTACAGCCTTCCTGTCTAGATGAAATTGATTGTAGACAGCTTTATCTTATATCTCAACGAGACGAAAAGAATCGAACGGAAAGGGAGAAATCGAGATATGAATTTGTTTGTTTCCTTCACACCTGTCTCTCGCGAGACTGCGAGGGGGCCCTTGACCTTGAGCTAACCAGTTTCGGTCTCGCTAGTAATGATTCCTATAACAAGAGTTGCGATTCCGATCAGACATCCGTGATAGATTTGATCTCCCTTACCTAAATTAACACCATGACCACAGCCAGCAGCCTGTAAACTTGAAAGGGCTCCCTACCTTTGCGAAGGGGGTCATTTTGAAGTCATTGCCTGAAACCATTTGCTCTTTCTATTTCCTGTTAAGGGATGATTTTTATGCCAATATACTGATTATTCTAATGAAATAAAAAATAAACAAAATCATTTTTCACCCAAAACTATGTTAGTGTTGGCCCCTACATAGTTATATCATTGTATCATATAATATTTTGAATATGAACAGGTATTTTCTGTAGAAGCGAAGGAAATTATAAAATGTTAGTTAACTAGCTTGGTACACATGCTTTAGGTATTTGCTGATGTTTGTTTGTTTGTTGTTGTGTTTTGTTGTTGTTTTTTTTTGCTTTTGCAGAGCATCATTAGATGCAGCAGTCACCATCCAGACAGACAGGTGTGACTTTCCAGGTACCACATCTCACCATCCATCTGTGTTCCTTGCTGTGCTCCACATTCTTGAGAAAGGAATCCAGACTGGTATCTTGAATCGACTGGTGACCTGATCTTTGCTATCAAGTCTACTGCTTTTCCATGGGAGTCTGTGGAGAGACTGGTGGTGTACAGGAATAATTTTTATAATGTACATCGGGTGGTAGGTTATGTACTGTGGAAATATACTCAACTCGACTGGTGACCAAATCTTCCCTCGTCAAGCCCATGGTTAGCCCATGGGAGTCTGTGAGAAGACTGGTGTACATGAATGGTCCTTATGTGAGGTAGTAGGTTATATAGTTTGGAGATACACTCAATGGCGATAGCTATACAGCCTGCTAGCTTTCCTTGGGCCATTCACAAATCTTCAGTGCGGTAAAAGTGTCTTTGATGCTGTCAGGTTGAACTGCTAGGATGTCCAATGTGTTTGAATGGTTTCTTTCATTAAATTCCCTCATTTCTGGGTATTAGGACAAGAAAACTATCGCTCTTATTCTTTTCATTCCCTTCCTTTTTTTCTCATCGCTCTCTCTCTCTCTTTCCTCTCACACACCCACATCCCCCTCTCTCCCTCCCTCATGCTTTTTCACTTTCCTCTCCCTATCACTATTTATTTTATTCTTCATATTCACTTTTGCATTCACTGTCTCTATCCCTTTATTCTCCCTCTATTTCTTCCCCAACTATGATTCTCTCCTTTTTACCCTTTGAATAGCCATCAACTTTGGCAGCAACCATGAGCATTTATTCTACCTCTTCTTTCCAGTTTTCTGTTATATCTTTCCCTATCTATCCCCTCTAGTTTACATTGTCCTCACATTCAGCATTCAGTAGTCTCCCCCTCCCCCATCTCTCCCCCTCTCTCTCTCTCTCTCTTCCTCTTCCTCTGCAATAACAAGAATCATTTAATCTATCCTTTACTTTCTTGTATTACCCCCTCGCTCTCCCTTCATCTCTTTTCCTAGCTATGTTGTCTTACTGGTTAATACTCTGAACTCTTCCTTATTCTCTCAGTCTTTTGTGCTGGAGTCATTATTTCCTTATATCTTCCCATCTGTGCTTTCTTCTAGCTTATCCCTACCTCTCTTGACATACTAATTTTCACTATCCCTCAACCCTACTTACATACCCCTCTTTCCTACTTAAATGCCCCACTTTCCTACTTAAATTCCCCTCTTTCCTCCTTAAATACCCCATCAACGCTACTTAAATGCCCCTCAACCCTACTTAAATGCCCCTCAACCCTACTTAAATGCCCCTCAACCCTACTTAAATGCCCCTCTTTCCTTTGCAGAAAAAAGAGACTCCTCCCCAAATCCCTGAGACCCTAACTTGTGATGTGCTTTTTCAAATCACACAGGTTAGTATCTCAGGAATTTGGTGGGCGTGTCATGCCAACGATCTCACTTTCGTTACCTTAGTGAGAACCTTTTCTCTTTTCCTTTGATATGTTGGTTGGTTTAGTGTAAAAACACAATCAAAACATGCAGCTGAAGGGCTGTGAAACTTTGCAATTGATACAGAAATGCATGAAACACGATCACAACTACTTTCGAAAAATCAAGTCAAGGGCATTTCAATTACCCCATTGTATATATCCCTTGGAAATTGTGATCGGGTTACATAATCTGTCATTTGTAATGTTGGCTTATTTCAAAACGTGACTGACAAAGGCTCTTGAAGGCTGTCTATTTTTATACAGTCTTTGCAGTTGTGTCATCAATATAATACAATAAAATACTGTTTTTGGATTAAAATAGGATTGAAACAATGTATTTTGCATGAAATAAATATGATTTTAAAAAATGTATATAGAATTTGATATTAGTTGTTCTGATTTGGTTAGAAAGTCTTAGATTCTGGGAGAAATAGTTGGTATACGGGAGTGTATTTCTGTTTCTTAGAGCAGTAGGTATATAGTGCAGTCCCATCCTTATAAGAAATAGGGTTTTGATATTGCGTGATTGATGAGCAGATTGCTGAAAGATTATCTTATATTTGCAGATCAGGCATGCAATGAATAAGATTAAGAACCGAGTACAATATCTGTCAAGAATTTACGACTACATGTACCTGTATGGTCTGCCAAACACAAAGTTCCCATAAGTTACAGCTTTTTTTCATTAAATTTACTTCATACATTCTTGAACAAACTTGTTATTACTCGGTGGGTACTAATATGATAAGTTGTCAGAGTTTACCTCAAATGTCCATACTCAGGCTGATAATGATTCCTTCTTGTTTACTGGATAAAGTGTAAAGTTGTCATATAATTTACCACAGACTTGAAGTAATGTTTACCACTCTGTGTAACTGTTTACCTCAAAGTTTACCATCAGTTTTTTACAAGGTGTAAAGTAATTTACTTGCATGTATTGTAATTTGTTCTTATTTATTTGATCTTGTAATTTGCCAAAAAAATTTAAAAAGCTTACCACTTAATGTCTCAAGGTTCACCACACTTTTCAATAAATGTTACCATAGGTTATTGTACAGTTTACCTCTTTGTGTCACAAAGTTTACCTTATGTTACCTCTTTGTCACAAGGTTTACCATACTTTACCATGGTTGTAACCACAAGGTGTTGTATAGTTTACCACAGTGTGTAACAAGTTTTACCATTGTAAATTAATCTGGTCTACATGATATCCAATGCTGTCCTATGCCTATGAGCTGACACTCTGCACACACGACTGGAGCCAGAAGGGTTAGGTTCTTCAGCTATCGCCAGCAGCTTACCCCAGCTCTTAGAGGTTGTCTTTGAATTCTGGTAACGAAAAGCTACTGAAACTTAGAAAATACAATCAAATTCATGAAAAATCATCAAAAGATACCATCCAAATTGATGAAAAATTGCATTTTTGAAAAAGTGAAACTCGAAGAATTACACTAAATTTATGTTTTAAAAAAAGGATACTCAGAACATTAAACCAAATGTATGAAGAAGAAAAGCCCACAAATCCAACTAAATATACACTGAATATTGAAGACTTAGATTGGTGTATTTATGTAAATACAGTTGGAGTGGAACTCTTAAACTAATTTATGCAACACAAGGAAAATGAAATTTGGTCCATTTCACTGTATAATAAAGTGAATTTCTATTCTCACTTGGGACATTTCAGGATGTCCATTTTGCCGGTTCAAGTAACCAACTAAAACCATGATGATATTTTTAAAAGAACCAGTTGTTTAGTTTCTCTCGAAATGCGTAACCAGAATCAAAGATTGCCTTTAAGTTTCTGAATCTCGTAATTTTGGCAGTGTGTGTGTGGAGTGCCATGATCATATTGGCTTTAGCAGAATGTGCAGGCAAACATGGTTATAATTTAGGCCACTTAGTTGTAAGCAACATTGTTTTCTACCACATAGTTGTAAGCCTCATTGTTGTATGCCACATTGGCTGCAAGTCACATCCATATATTTGTAGAAATCATGTTTGTTAGATACTTTGTTGTATGTGGGATCATTTGAAGATACATCGTTGTATGCCACATCTGTTGAAGACAAGCTGTATGCCACATTTTGATAACCCTTATTGCTGTAATACTTGTGGTCTAGGGAATAGTAGAATTCTGCCATCGTTGAGATCTAAATTCATTAAGAGATAATTATCAGTTGAATCTTCACTAGAATTGATAAAAATTATCTTCCTTTTATTAAATCATATTAACAAATACTTTGTTTTCTATTATTATTATTATTATTATTATTATTATTATTATTATATATATATATATATTTTTTGGGGGAGGGGAGGGGTTGTTTCTTTATCAGCTATTCATGATTACTTGTTTGTGAAAATTATTTTACTGTGGAAATCAGATTTTTTTTCTTTCTTTCTGGAGTGAATAAATCTATGTGACTGTACTTTCATAACGAAGGTTTGATGTGTTGTCTTGTTTGCGTCAATTAATATGCGGATATTGAACAGGCTCAGATAGATGGGGTGGGAAAGTAGGAGGGAGAGAGGGGAGGGGGTAATAAATAATGAGTAGATGAGGATCAAGTAAGCAAAACAAAAACAACAATCTAAGAGGTGAAGGTGGAGGGAAGGGAGGAGATAAAAAGACGTGCTTAATGAAATGCTGAGCCAGGGAGAAATGGGACAGTGGGTGGAAGAAAATTGGTAGAGATGGGTAAGAGTAAAATATGTAAAACGGCTAATGGGAGAGATGGAGGAATGATGAGAGTCCATGAGTGACAGACGGAGAGAAAGGAGAAAACGAAAGTAGATGTATGATGTGAGGGGAAGAAGAGGATAAAATGGGAGGGAAGATGGAAGTTGAGAGTCGGGTGGGATAAAGAAAAAAAAAAGGGGGGGGGGGTGAAGAACAGAGTGACTCGTTTAAAGACCTACAGCGATCAAAGTGTGATTGGTATGAGGGAGACCAAGGTCTAGAGAGGGATGAATGAATATGAATATAAATATGGATATAAAGCAGACGACAAGATGGATATGGGAAAAAATGAAGAGAGAGAGGAAGAAAAAGGGCATGCAAAGAGAAAGAGAGAAAACGGGAAATTAGAACAGTGAGAGACAGAAAAGAAATACAGCTGTCATTGGACATTCCCATATTTATCCGAATCGTTTGGGACTACCAGCGTAATAAACTATACAAAAATACCGGGTGTGTGAAATAGTGTGGAATGTATTTTTAAAAAAAAATGCATTTCGCTTAAGGTCTCTGTATTTGAACTCGAGATGGCGCTAAACCACCCTTACCATGGCCCGTTTGAACTGTACCAGATAATTTGTACTTGAATAAATTAATGATTACTATTTTGAGTATTTTACTTTGTCCTTTGAAAATGATAATCCTTGAAGTTTAAAACTTCAAAGAACATCTAAAAATCATATTCGTATATACCCACTGCTCACACTTACCACAGGCCAAGGTAAAGATTATTGTCTATGACTCGGTCTCGATATTCAGAGAAAGCTTTTTTTACATTAAACAAAAAGTCGTGGATTAAACAAAAATATATACTCATGTATATTGATCGCTACTTGTTGCGACAGATGCTATTGGCTCAACACCCCCCTCCTCTCCCAGACGATTTGAATACCAGCATTGCTAGGCCGTCTATACAAAAGGCCGAATAACGTTTTTAAATAGCCCGCACGATTACATGTGCGCCCATGTGCGTCAGTTCTAAGTCATCAAAAGATTAAAGTTTTTGTTTAAACCTCCGCAGACAACAAAGATGTCTGGCCCGTATAAAGTCTATTTATAAACATTTTAGAAAGAAAAGGGAGGGTGCAAACTGAAAGCCATTCACCTATTGTTAGTAAAAATGTATTAATCAGCCTTATATAGCACTTATATCGATGCAAATACCTGTTGCTCTGACGTGCGTGAAATTAGGAAATTAGATTTTTTTTGTTATTGAATTGCTTAATATTAAGTTTCATAAACCCAGTCACTCGTTCCATTTCTTTTTTTTATTCCATCTTCACTGTGGTATTTTTTCTATGTTTCATAGCATTTTCCATTTTGTTTTCTTTTATTTTTACCAACTTCCACTTTACTCAGTTCTCTTTTTTCTTGTTCCTCATGCCAATATTTTCTTACTTCCTTCCTCACATATCTTATTTTGTCTTCACCTCTTCTTCTCTTCCGCCATCTCCTCTCTCAATTTTCTTCCATATTTTTCCTCTTACATTCCTAACCTCATTTTCGGCCGGATAAATCTAATTCCTAGTTTCTCGCACTCTCCTTCATTTGTTTCAGCCAGCTTCAACTTTTTATCAAATATTCTTGTTCTAAAATGAAACACGGAGAGAATTTGAACATATTGAGAAAATGAGGTAAGACAATCAATTGTTGAACATAACGCTTTTTTTTTAAAACCTTGGTTTGAGCATTTAATTTTATATGCACAAAATAGTTGAAATTAAGACAATTGGTGCTGAAATTGATCCAAATAGCATTTTTATATCGATGATAAATATTGAATGACATTGAACCCGCAGGCACCTCAAATAAATAAAAAAAATTATGATAATAATACAAAACTGACGCTAAACTATTTATAATGTATTTTCCTTGGCCCTATCACACTTCTCAATTCTTCCATATTATTCTCTTTACAATTACTCCTCTGTTTGTTTCCTTTTGATACTATCTTCCCTTTCCAATTCTTCTTCTCCTTTCTTCTCCTTCCCGTCACATTATCTCATATTCTTTCTAGATATCCATCACCACCTTCTCATCGTCATTCTCTTCTCCTTGAGCACTTTAAGACATGACCTATGAAACTCAATAACGTATTTAGTCTGTGCCGCGCCACCAACGTAAACAGAGTCACTAAGGGTAATGGTGCTCTGTCGTCTCGTTCCTTCTAATCGAAAAATCAAACGAGTTCCCCATAAAAATAGAAGAAAATGATCTGAAGAACAAGAAAGTGATCGAGCGAGTAGCCTGAAAGAAAGTGATCTGACAACCGTCCCTACTTCTTCGATGCTGTCAAGCCATGCCCAATTTGTTTCCTGATTTCTGTTATCTTTCTCTAGCTGCCCAGTGGCGTAGCGTGCATGAGTTCAGAAATTGCAGGGGGTACTAGAATAGTTGGGGGCAACGGCCGGTCTCACTCGGAAAATGATATGCTTGTTTACAAGGACTCTGATTGTTTTTTTTGTGGGTGGGGGAGGCAGAGGAGCATATTTTCCTCTTTTGGGGTCCTTTTCCTATTTCTCTCTGGTTATATTTTCTTTCACCTTTTTTCTAGTCATTCGATCGAAAAGGAGGGGGGGGGGTGGCCTTAGGCGATTATGCCTTTCTGTATCTACGCCTCCGGTTCTGCTCCTCTTTCTGTCTTTTCCCCAGTTCTCTGTGACTCTCTTTAACAAGATCTACTAATTGTGGCTGTCACCCCCGTTCTCTGGTTATCAGGCACTCCTTATTCTTCCTGTTATCACCCGTCCCACCCTCTAACTAGCCTCTGCATACATGAGAATTACCTTCCACAACCCTCTATCTGTACCATAAATTATCCTCCCACATTCATCTCTCCGTCTTTACCTCTGACTACCCCCCACCCTATCCTCTCCTTCACTCTCACCCCCCTCGTCTCTCTCCTTCTCCTTTTATGTTATCTTTGATCAATTTTTGAAACCAATACCCCACCACTTTGTATCTCTCAAACATCTCTGCTCTCTACATGATTTTCAATTGAGTCCCTTATAATAAAGCCTTACCCCAAACACCCAACCAAACCAACGTAACCCAGTCAGCAAGAGCTCTCAATAGCCCAGTATAGTATGGGTTAACTTTCCATCAGCACATGCAACAAAAATTCATCAGTGTTCACTTTGGCTGCCCACCCAGCCCTGCCCCCCACCAAAGCCACCCGTACCTAAACATGAAAAATCTGACTACTCCAATTATCAATATTAAATTTCCCTGAAATACAAATAAGTACAAAAACAGAGAAGCATTTAATTTTTGGTTCTTATTTTTATGATCTTTTTGTATTTTTATTTTTGCATTGAACAATAACGCAAATATTTCACACTAAAATAGTTTATTATTTATGTACAATTTAACATAAAGAAATGTGTTATCTGGTACTTTATCTAGTTTGTTTGTCCCGAACACATTTAAATTTGGGGGGACTTACCAACAAATGCCACATCAAATGACAAGTCTTCAGAAGGTGCCTCTTCAAAACTACACTTAGTAAACCAAGACATATAATAGAGATACAGTTAACAACTAAATTATTCATACCTTTTCCAAGTTTTTTAATTTGTTAAAGATAAAGATCAGTTCTGGTCATGCGATTGCATTGTGAAAGAAACGTTGTGGAATCGATCAGAAAAGGTTGATCATCTAGCATATAAGTATTGGTGTGTACTGCAAGGTTCTGGAATCATCAAAATGATAAGAAATTTGGCCCAGTCTTGGTAAAGTTACAAGCACTGTACACAGAAAGATGTATATGGGACTACGCGACCATGTCGCGATATCTATTAGGTCCCAATAGATACAATAATTTACCAAATATATCAATTAGTAGGCGGTTTCCCGGCAAAATTTGTATCATCAGGTATTAGTCAAAACATATTCTTTCACATGATTGGTAATGAGAGCTTCCATTTCATTTTTTGAGAGAGGGGCGTTTCCAAAACTGGTCTTTACCTTTAAAGTATGTGAAAAATTGATTTGTCCCTATTTATGTTTCTTGAGAATATGGCACATTAAAGCTTACATCTAAAAGTATTCAACCAAGGCCCATTTCAAACAGTCCACCTTTCATTCTTGAGCTACAAAAAACACATCAAACTTACAAAGGGTATGATTGATTTAGTTGTTAACTGAACAATTATCCCCTTGGCACACTAAATGGAAACTATTGTCAAAATGTTCCTTATAAAATAGTGTAGATGAACGCATTGTTCATTCTCTGTTTAATGACGGGAACGTGCAGACTCTCTGGCGCATCAAAACAAATGCCACATACATGTTCAGCAAAATTTTGTCAAAAACAAATTTCTCTGTAGCCAGGCTCAACAGTTGTTTGACATGTCTCAAGATAATTACAGAACAATTTTGAGTTGTTCAATACAAACAATTAGAGATATATATAGCAATAACACCAAGGTTTGTGGAACTTGCAGATGTGTAGGAGTTGGGACCATAATGGTTGAGAAAAAACCTTTGTTCATGCAGGGCCTTTGCTGCAGAAGGCTCTCCCTCGAGAGATTCGTAATAACAGTTCAGTTGAAGTGTTAAAAGATAATCTTAAAACGTATTTGTTGAATTTGGCATGTTATTAATTGCTCTGTCATTTTTGTATGTTCTATCTTACTTCTGTTCCTTTGTTTATAATGCAAATGCTTTCATGTGATCTCTCTTTCTTTTTCTTTCTTTCTGTTTCACAAGTGTGCTGTGAACATTTGATTACAAGTGGATTTGGCGCCTTATAAATCTCATATACAACTGTACATGTATCATTATTATTATTATTATTATCATTATTATTATTATTATTATTATTACAATGGCCTCCTCAATGTCTCCGGCCATTGGGCAACACACTCCAAACTTTCCTCACAGCTTCGTTATGAATTGTAGACAAAGAGGACCTTCAAAATTAATCATAATTTCTGGAAACTATAATGAATAACAAAACACTCATGCTGTTTGCCAAATAAAATGCTCCCCAATTTGGCCTGAAAATCTGAACCTCAAAGTAATCCTAACATGTACAATTATAAATATTCACAGAGGACACCTATGGCAATTAAAATACATGGCACAATAAAAAATAAATAAGTTTTCAGCTGATACATCAATATTCATTTTGCTGAAAATAGTGGTTTACTTTGAATCATCTGGTCATTGCGTTACACGATTTTTCGTAAAAAGAAAACAGAAGATCATATGAAAATGCACATTAAGAACTTGACCTTTCGTAGATTTGCCGTAGGCTTTTCACAAAGTGTCCAGTAGATTAGACCAGACCATTTGTAGATAAGAGGGATTTATTTCACAAACATTACCCACAACATTTTGTGAATAAAGAGGCATGTTTTCACATAAGGTTGGGTAACACGACCACCCAACCCTACGCGATGACCCGTTGATTCGAAGTAGGCCTCTATATGAACTGCATTATAATCCTATTGCAACGTTTAACAATTTAACAGTGTGGTCAGAAAATCTATTCAATGTTACCAACGCATAGTTGATAATTATATAACACTTATGCAGCAGGACCTAAGCTATCAAAAGTAAAAGTTACACTAAATTCACATACATGTAAGCATGGCATTGTAGCCTTAGCTTGTCATGACACACAACCATTGTCAAACTGACTTGGTCTTATCTCAAGTAACAGAAAAATATTTTTAGTTTTAAAATTGCCCTTTCCTATTATTATTGGGAGAGGAATTTCAATCGCTATGAACTGCGAAAACCCTCCAGAACAACTTTTCAGTCAAAATATTTGGACTTTTTATAAAATAGGCAAATCAAGAAAATTCGAAAATTGAAACAATTCAGCAAATTTTAAAGTCTGATGAAAAGGCAACCACATGTTAAAAATTCAGAGAAATTGTGTTGTTTGTTGGAAAATGAGCTAACTTTTGTCAAATACCCCCCCCCCCTCCTAATTGAACATGGTGTGCCCCTGACATAAAGACACCTACTGTATGTTTATTCATTTCTTTCTTTGCCGCTGGTGGAAACTTGCTGGTGCGTTTCAGAATGATCACTATCAACTCCTCAAACAAGAAATATTGGGAATTGATAATCCATACATATGCTATACTTGGTGCTAGGTGGACATGTATACGAGCTGCGGAAGTATATACACCTGTATCTAAAATAATTTAAAAGTGTGTTAAACACTATGAACTTTAAAACCTGAGCAACTGCTTTGTACAAAAACACTCTAGCCCAGGAAGATTTACACATCTAAGGAGACTGCGCTTCATACGGTAAGGGGATCGTCGATCGTCAAGAACCACCAACGCTCTTCTCCGGCGCCTGCTTGTGTGCGAGGTAGAGGAACGCGATACTCGAGAGGGCGCTGATCAAGAACATGTTGTCGAACCAGCGATGGTAGAAGTTGAACTGGAGGTCACCGAGGACTTCTGTGATTATCATGCGATACTGAGGTGGCACGTTCATTCGCATCAAGAGTACAGACGATACAAAATACATGCCCTGAGAGAAACGATATAAATGATATAAAACTACTTTAATCAGATGTTATACGATAACAGAAGGACGAAGGGAAAAGATGAGAAGAGGAAGGGAGAAAAGAGAAAAGGAGGGAAAGAGATATGAAGAGGAAGGAGAAGAGGTGAGAATGTGAAAAGAAGATCGTGAATGATCAAACAATTCTAAGCAAAAATATACGACTACCGGTACAAAATAAAATTGCAAGAATCTCTACATTTGCTTCACTTTCTGTTTTCATTTTCTATCACATGATACTAATAACATTATAATCCTGAAAATGATATTTTATGCCACTAGATTTGCTCCTAAATGTCTCTTCAAGAAGTTTGCAAGACAAACATACATGTCAATAAACATAAATTTTAACCCCTTCTGTGATACTATCGTTTCAAATATTTACTATTCTTAATAATGTACGTATTCATGATTATGTAAATGTATGTGCATGTCATTCATTATCAGTTGGTGGGAGATTCAATAAACGACAGCAGTCATGGGTTTATTGTTTATAATACTTTTGCTGTTTGAGTATTCGTGTGATGTGTGATGTGTGAGGTGTAAGAGGGTTAATATTGAATACAGTAGAACCCTCTCGTTGTAACACTACGTTAAAAAATGATTATAAACAAATTGAACTTTTCAAGTTAGCCAGTATCTTCAATATATTCTGCAGGGTTCAGGGTTTCCAAACATCTCCACAACCCCCACTGACAATCCTGAATCCATTTCAGAAAACATTAAAATTTTGGAAGAACTGCCCATAATATATCTTGGCGTAATTGCCTCGAAAAAAATTACACTGTACTCACCATTATCTGAGCAAGCCCGAGGACAATGATGTTGGAAGACTTGGCACTAGCCATCGTATAGAAAAACTGAATAAGAAACAAATTGAAATGATAGGATCAATACATAGACATTAGATGATATAACATGGAAATTCTTATATTCATTAACTGTGACTTTAACAACTTAAAATGACTTATGCTCTTCCTTTGGGCTTCATTCTCCTCTCTGCTGCTGCTGCTGCTGCTGCTGCCATTTATAGTAATGAAAATAATGATGCCCAAACTAACATCAAACTTCCCTAATCATTAATGATCAGGGGAAAATGGAGGAGATGATTACCTTTGTAAGTTTGATGAGTAAGCCTCTTATCTGAGTTACGATGATGATTCCTACGACAATAAACGAGATCTGCTGAGACCAGAATTTCACCTGGATATGGGTCAAATACAGAAAAGGAAAAAGAAACAGAAAGGATATTATTACTAAAATACATGTAAATAATAATAAGTTATACTGAAATGGGATGCAAATGACCAGTTTTTCTTTGTAAAGGGCATTGAATAATAATCACAGATTACATTTCTTTGACTAATACAGAATATAAAATCTAAAATAGTTGAGGCATTCATGCCCACTTGTTTCACATATAACACACATTGCAAATAACCATTTGAAATATAAAAAAATATTTGAAAAAAGGAAAGAAAATAACCTTTTATTCTCTGACAGATCAAGACCATAAAACTTGAGTTTATTCAGACAAAAATTAATTGATTGTACATCAGGGGAGTGTTTCACAAAGACTAAGATCGACTTTAAGTTGGACTTAACTATGGCAGGCTGTTCATGCCACTGTTCTCTCACTTTTTACGGGCATTGGTCTCTCAAGGGACGTACAAATCATGGTCACAAATCTACAGAATTTACATTTCTTATTAATTCATTATTGAAGGAAAAATATTATCTAAAGATCATAATGGTGAGAGCAATCAGTGGCATGAACGTCCTACCATAGTTAGGTCCAACTTAAAGTCGATCTTAAGTCTTTGTGAAACACTCCCCTGATCTGATATCCTAAAGACGTTCTTGTAACCAAGAGTCAAGAAAGTCAGTAATTATTTGACCAAAAAGGTGGTGAATTATCATAAATAAAGAAGTTAATTCCTTTTTTTTTAATAGTACAGTCAACCTGCCACAAAGGCCACCTCTCTATAAATATGTTCCCTTTTTAGTAGCTCCTCATATTGTATGTCATTAGCTGCAATTTTATTTATGTATTTGTTATTGTGGTACAGAATGTATCTAGAAAGGCTATTGTTTACAAATGCCTTATCGCCCCTATTACCCCTAAGTGACAATCATTGATACTGCAATTGGCTTTATAGTAGTGATAAACTTACATCAAAATCGAACCCCAGCCAAGTGATACAAATTTCAAAGAATTTTGAGATGGGGTCCGTCTTTCCGACCCTGTCGAAGATGATGTTGATGGTACAGATGGTGATCTTCCAGAGGCAGTAGAGTGAGAAGAAGTACCCTGATAGGTTGAAGAATTGGCCCTTTAGTGTCTTGGTGTATTCTATCCTTTCCTGGAAGAAAATGGAATAATAAGAAGTATTAATATAATCATAAATTCATAATATAGTTAACAACTGAATTATTCATACCCTTCCCAAGTATGTGAAAAAAAAAATTTGTCCAGATTTAGGTTTCTTGAGAATGTGGGATATTAAAGCTTACATCTAAAACTTTTCAACAAAGGCCCTAAATCATCCAGTCCACTTTTTATTCTTGAGTTCCGAAAAACACACACAAAAAACAAACATACAAGGGGTATGAATAACTTACCGGTATTGTTAATTGTATTCAAATGATGCATGCGCATGAGTTCATTATACGATCTATCCGCACTCGAGTTGAGGATGTGTGCATGTATCGTACAAAGCCATCAGGCTGAATGGCCGGGTATGATAGATACATGTACATATACAGCCTCAACGAGAGTGGTCAATCGTTAAGTGAACAAATGAAAAGATACATCATTTGTTTTATACTGTGAAATTCTTAATAGATTCTTGTTGATTGATAAAACATTGGGTCATTTTCAAACTACCCGGTAGTCCTTGTCCTTATCCAGGGCTCCACACTACATTTATTTGGAAGGGGTCCGAATTGAACTTTTTACGGTCTGTATGCATGTGCTCTAAGGGAAAACTTCAACATTTCTTTTTTTTTTGGGGGCTGGGCTTGGTTTTGGGGCACCTATGTGTCCCTGGAGCCTGTTAGTGTCAAGCCCTGCCTTATCGATGTCAATTAAATCCCAAGTTTAGGCAGCTTACTGTAAGGAACACAAAGAGTACAAGCGCACTTATCTCTATACGCATTTACGCTCGAACACAGCATAAGCGCACTATTAAAGCTATACGCCCACTGCATATTTAAAAATAGTTGGATAGTACTGGAAACTATTGCGTTCTTTTGAATGAAAAAAATATATGGGCTGTGTAAAAATACATATCTACAATGAATATATCCAAAGTGCATGTATAATTGAAACTTTTCATTAATAGAGGAAATAGAAATTTATGATTTTCATAGTACAGAATAATGGGAGTGTACTTGCCAGGTGGATCACTGACTTTGCTAATTTGTGTTTGATCAAAATCGACATTAAAACTTCATAACAATCTCATTCTGCAAAAAGGAATTTTCTTTCAACTTTCACTGATCTGCATCTCAATAATTCTGCTATTACTTGAGCCAAATCTTTCCCTGAGTGAATGTCCCCTTTAAGCTCCAAAACAAGATGAATGAACAGCAGACAACTCACCATAGTGCTATTGAGATCCACAAGTTCAATATAAAGTTGCCGTGATAACTCCTCATAACCCTTGATCTCCTGCTGTAGTTGACTAACATCTGATTTGATCTCTTTCAAGGAAAACTTTTGGAAACATAACGTCTGTTGAGAGCCAGAAGGGCGGTAAGTCTGTGTTGAAGCAAGCGAGTTAATGCCATTCTGGTTCCAAACATGATCAATTTGATAAATGCAAAAAAAGGCCATAAAGGGTTGGTTAAACTAGTCATTCTGTAAAAAATCACAACATTGTATTGTTGTGATTAAATGATTAAATGTGAAATGTGACATTTAATAGTAGACTGGGCATACTGTAATGGATCACTGGATTCAGTAATTAATTATTTTTCTTTTCATTTAGTGACAGAATGACAGGAATTCGTACTGAAAGATGAAGTTGAAGAGCTCCCAGATCGATCAAATAATTATGCCAGATTTTATCCACTTTAATGAATCGCAACTCATACGGATACAGGGAGATTTTGGTCTAGATATGTTCACAAATCAATAAACAACATGTAATAATAATAGTGGAGTCCTGTAAAGGATTAGTGGTAATGTCTGGCACATTGCCACTCCTAGCACTCCATTATTATTTAGCCTGGTTTTGGCAGGGCTTCCACTACAGCGCTCGAACATGTTAAACGTTAAATGTTAAGGAATAACTTGTTGCCAGGTATCCATTTACCTCACCTGGGTCGCGAGTGGCAAATGTAGATTAATGTCTTGGCAAAGGACAACCACCCGTACCTCGTGGTTCACAGTCCGGAGACTTACCCACTAGACCACAACACCTCTACAACTGTTGTATACAACAGATTTGTTCTTTTGTTATCAAAAGGATACTGGCGTTGTTGGATGTTGTGACACTCTTGATCATGCCCCAGATCCCACTTGGTCTAGGAGCCGTCGACGCCCTCTGTAGTTCATCCCTCTCAGCAATCGCTAATCTGAAACGATTATGAAACAGAGATGAAATACACTACCAATACATTGAAACCTGTCTATAAAGACCACCCAAGGGAGACAACTTTATTGGCAGGTGGTCTTTATGTACATGTTTAAATGAGAAACCATTTTCATGGGAAACAAAAAAATGTGGTCTTTGTAGACAGGTGGTCTTTCTATACAGGTGGTTGTTAAAGCAGGTTTGACTGTACTAGTAAACTGTATGTCCGGAGCAGCAACAGGAAGGGACATGCACATGCTTGTCCCCTGTTGCTCACTCTAGTGCCTGTACTGTACCTCTTCTCCATCTTCGACAGGTACCGTAGTCTCTCTTTACTCACCAGACTATTTCTCTCATGATCTTTCAATCTCTTTCACATAATATAGGAATTGTCTCTATACTCCCTCACACTAAACTTCTAACCCCCCACTATCTCCTGCCCCCTCTCTCTTTCTTGTTTTGATATCCTCTTTAGTATTTCCCTAATTCATATTGAAACTTTGTTTTGGGCACGATTATTAAAGACTTCCTTTTGCCATTCTTAATGTGTAATGTAATTTTAAATGTATTTTTAACAATCTTTTCAATGTGTCAATATTTAAATATGCAATTTATATAAGTATTTATCACCTTATCATGTCAACATGTAAACATGAATAATCCAGCTTCTGCTCCTTCATGTAAAATGACAATTACGATGTATGTATTTTGAAATTGCATAATAAACCATTTTTGAATTGAATTGAATTGAAATTTACATTGTACACAGAAGGTGCCCGACTGTTGCAGACTTAATGAGAGGATATATTTAAACTTGTTTGCTTGCCCAACATAGCAACATCCCTACATCTTACTCACTGAAACCAAATTAGCATAATTCTGTGCACAGATAGCTGTGATACACTGTTCCCTCTGGTGCTGAGCTTACCTCTTTTTCTTGGTGAGAATCATATCCATGACCTGCATGAACTTGCGCTCGTGATTGTGGACGTCTGCTTCTGTAACAGGCCTAGGTGGGAGGACAACGATGATGATAGGGAATTAGACCACTTGACTAATTTATTGAAATATTAAAATATAGCTGCTTTTGATGACAAGAAAGCTCAATGAGATCCGCTCGACATAGAAGCAATGAATGTTTATCACCATCATCGCCATCATCATTACCATTACCATTATCATCATCACCAACACCACCCATTATCAAGATGGTGATCATTATCATTTTCCTCACCATCATCATCACAATCATCATCATTATCATCATCATCATCATCACCATCATCATCATCATCATCATCATCATCACCATCATCATCATCACCATCATCATCATCATTATCATCATCATCACCATCATCATCATCATCATCACCATCATCATCATCACCATCATCATCATTATCATCATCATCACCATCATCATCATCATCATCATCACCAACATCACCATTATCAAGATGATGATCATTATCATATTCCTCACCATCATCATCACAATCATCATTATCATCACCATCACCATCACCATCACCATCACCATCATCATCATTATCATCATCATCATCATCATCATCATCATCATCACCATCATCATCATCATCATTATCATCATCATCACCATCATCATCATCATCATCACCATCATCATCATCACCATCATCATCATCATTATCATCATCATCACCATCATCATCATCATCATCATCACCAACATCACCATTATCAAGATGATGATCATTATCATATTCCTCACCATCATAATCATCATTATCATCACCATCACCATCACCATCACCATCATCATCATCATCTTCATCACCAACATCACCATCGTCAAGATGATGATGACAATGATGACAATTATTATTTTTACCATCATCATCATCATGGCAATCATCACCATAATTATCATCATCTACTTGTCATCATCATCATCATTATCATCTAGTTGTCATGCTTATCATCGTCATTATCATTATCATCATTATCATCATCAACATCATCATAACCATCATCACTATCATTATATTCTATCATCCTCCATATCATCATCATCATCATCAATAGCATCATCCTCATCATCATCATCATCATCAACACCATCATCTTCAAATCAACATCATCACAAAACTGACCTTGTAAAATAGGCCATATAAGTATAGGGGCAGTTGACAGCTCAAATCCTGAGAGAATAGCTGCTAAGGTAACACCAATCACTCCAACTCGACTTATCACTTGCTCGATAGAAAGAATACCTGACAATAATAAAATGTGGATTTGAATCAAATTTAAAATGGCATTCATCAAAAATTCAGTCAAAAAAATGACAGTCCAACTGCTGAATTGCATGCAGTTTATGAAGTGAAATCACAAAAACAAAATGTCTTACAAATCTATTCATATATGATATATCATAGTCATACAATAATAGGAAGGAGAGAAACAGAGAGAGAGAGAAGAGGGGGGCAGAGAGAGAGAGAGAAAGAGAGAGAGAGAGAGAGAGAAAGAGAAAGAGAGAGAGAGAGAGAGAGAGAAGGGGGCAGAGAGAGAGAGAGAGATAAAGGGAGAGGCATGACAGAAAGGAGCGAAAGAGAAACAAAGATATGAGGAAGATGAGATTGTAAATCACATAATATTAGTCAGTTGATTGATTAACTGAATAATCATCTGTTATGTCACTTGATACAATGTAAATTACGGAATAATTAAAATAGTTGTCGTATCTATAGTGTTGATTACTGGAAGAGGGTAACTAATCATAAACATGAAAACAAAATTCCTTTCTGAAACTACGTCACATATTGTACCATAGAGAAAAATGGCATCCCTGAAAAGTCCTCAATTTGCCCCATTGTTTATTTTACTACCACAATCACGAGCCAACACACTGTAGATATAAGGGCCAGTACTATGGGACTATCAGGGTTAATCCTAACTGTGCTGTCTTTGGCAAATCCCATCCAAGAACTAGAATGATGAACTTTGCTACTGGTACTACAAACAGCGTTACAGTGGTAGCTTTCTTTGCAAATCTAAAACCAGTCAACGCCACAAGAGATTTATTCTCAACAATTATATTTCATACCCGATGTACAATGAAACAATGACCTTTAACTCATTTATAACTAATTTTTAACTCTTTGCCTCCTTGAAGTGGTTCCCGTATATGAAAATTCAGCAGTCAATGGGTTACAAAAGTTATGCTTTTTGCAGTGAAGGGGTTAATGACATACCATGCTTTGGACTGAGAATAGGAAAAGGATCTCCCAGCTTCCAGAAGAAATAGATGAAGACAAGCCAAGCCCCTGCGGTCAAGATGATGGTCATGCGACGTTGAACGACTAATGAAAACAAAGCAAAATAGGGAAAGAAATAACGAACTATTTACATGGAATAAGCTCATGGGTAGATGTGATTAGCCTCTCCCCAACCTCATATTGCTTGAATTTGATAAATTACAGGATGTTGATGATTCTAAATCTTTCTCCTGTGAATCATTTTGCTCTAAATGTGGAGCATTGAGAGGTGAAAAATAATGTGTATCCCTAGTCGCTATCCAAATTGTCTATTTTTTAATTTAATTTCTTTTAAACTTCTGAATACACCATTACACAATTAAGCCTAATCCTCAGTTGCTAATCCTTATGCTGACTCTAATCCTAATGCTAACTAAAACCTTGTACTGGGGCATACTCGGCTATTCAATCGGATAAACAGATATAAGAAATATGTTCAAAAGCAAATAATATAATATGGATGGTTTATAATCTATACATTTTAATGACTCCCACTATCCTCTTTGCCGCAGATCAATCTGATATAAATTTAGTACGCTCTTATAAATACTGACTTATGTGTACTTTTGGCAAGGCATTCATCTCCATTTGTCACTCCATACCCAGGAGAGAAAGGGGGATCTGGTAGGATGACGAAAACCTTTGTGATAGTAATTGCCATATGCCCTCACGGTGACCATGTGGTAGGTATACTCCCCAGGGAGTGGAGATGGTGCACATTGTGCGTGACTGAATCCGATGACCAGGGTAATAATATCTGTAAACCGCTTTGAGACGACATTTCGTGTTAAGCACTATATAAATCCAGATTATTATGCTTACCAAAGGGAACGTTGCTGACCAGAAAATAGGCAATGTAAAACGGAAGAACTACAATGAGTACGAACAGGATAGCATACAGGTCGATGCGCCAGTGGAAGAATCTGGAACTGTGAAACGATCAGAAGAAATTATTGAGAGATTGAAAAGGTCTTGGTTGAATAAAGTAAGCACTTTGCATCTAGTACATTTCCCTATGTAGAAAGTACAGAGGAAGGAAAAGTAAGAGGGAGGAATAGAGGGCTAGCATACAGTGTGAGTCAAAAAAAAGTTTACACCTAGAAAATTGCTAATTATTTTAAAAATCATCTATGAACAGTAAATTATTATACATCTTATGAAAGAGTGTTTTATCCCAAATCATTTGGTATCATTTATGTGTGGTATGTTTTCACGCTTGGATGAACAGGAGGCACTGTTTGCGAGAATGCAAAAATCGACTTGCGCCAAAGTTGCTTATCTGATGTTTTAAAAAAACAATTGGGATTTGGGTATTAAATCGGTTTTTGCAGATCCAGATAACATCTCTAGCAACATTAATCATGCCACATATATCAAATATTGAATATCAAATATCAACAAACATTTGTGCGTGGGTGTGTGTGCGTGTGTGACTTTGCTTCTGCAAAAAGCATAAGCAATGCATTTCATTTGATACATTCAATTCATTCTCTCACTCCGCAAATCCCAAAATAATAGATGATGTAGGCATCACTTAGGCGCAAGTCCATTTTTGCACTCTCGCAAACAATGCCTCCTGTTCATCCAAGCTTGAACACATACCACACAAAAATGATACCAAATGATTTGGGATAAAACACTCTTTCATAAGATGTATAATAATTTACTGTTCATAGATCATTTTAAAAATAATTAGCAATTTTCTAGGTGTAAACTTTTTTTTGACTCACATGGGAAAAAGAAAAGGTAGACAAAATGTATAGTGATACAAATTTACAGTCCTGCATATAGAGGTTGTGTAGTGCTTATGTATTTTCTTTGAGCTAGGAAGTTTATCTCACAATAACATCCTAAACATTGCAACATTTTTCCAACACCGCTGGAGAATTACCCCTAATTCAAATCTTTTATTGAATTGCAATGCTATTATTTCTCAAATTATAATGAGTTTAGCGTACATAAATGTGATGGAAATTTACACCATTCAAAAAGGGATATGACCCCGATTGTGATAACTAAATTCTTTTGTTTGTAAATACACAGGGGTTAATGAACAAGAAAAGAAACCACACTTTCAAATTAAAAAAACCCCGGAATGATAGCATGGACGGCATTTGTTCCCTCTTGAAACGCCGAACATACCGCAGTGTATGCAGCTGAAAATACAATGGCGTCTTATTTTGTTTACAAGCGACGGATTCCTTTATTTTTTTATCGTTGCATTTTTCATCAAAATAATACTGTGCGCAGGGTTCAGAGTGAGGCAATAGATTAAACATTTAGCCTGACGGTAGTGAAGTAATAGAAAAAACTGAAGAGAAGATGACAAAATAGGCACTGAAAATGTGTGGGATGTCATGGGACATCCTCTGCTTGTGCAAATCATGTTCAACATGTGACGTCACACATCTCAGCAGCGATCTGAGAGCTTTTCAGGTGCTATGCCGGGGCTGTATTTAAGCGTTTTGTATTTGATAATAATCATTATTTTGAATGTTTCCAAGCATTGAATTTTGATAAACTTGTCCAATCAAAGTTTCACCTTTGCAATAATGACAATAACGTTAGTTTTAAAATCAATGAACCTTCTCTTTAACAACGTACTTATATTCATGAACAAAATCCCGATACTTACTCTGAGTGCAGTACCCCAAGAATCTCAAAGATGATGAGCTCAAACAACGTGCAGGAAAGGGCAAAGGTCACAGAAAAGGTCAACTGCACACTCCCATGATGCACCTGCATACAAGGAGAAATCACACGCAAAATTACATTAATCTTGGGCCAGTGCAAATCATCTAATTCGAGCCACAAGATCATTTCCTTATTATATAATAATATACCTCATAAACGTAAAATGTATCTGTTAAATCTGTTTAATTCGGCATATAGTTAATTGTTCTGTCATTTTTTAAGGTTCTATCTTACTTCTGTTCCTCTGTTTATAATGCAGGTGCTTTTATGTGATTTTTTGTTTTTGTTTTTTGGTTTCACAAGTGCACCTTGAGCATTATCTGTAATATTGTTGTTGTTGTTGTAAATATGTATATAACAATTTTGGTATCCCTACTGTCTTTTTCCCTAATACGTTTTCTTGAACAAAAAAGCAAAGCAAAACAAAACAAACCATTCATTCGTTACGAGGATACCAAATATTTTGTAAATATCTTTATACATATTCATGATGTTCTTACTTATTCTTTGTTGCTATTAAGAGTTTATGTTCATGATTTTGTTATTATTATTATATCTGTTTTTAGACAATTGTTTCTTATTATGTTAAACAGGGCCTCATGGAAGACCACCATTATTGGTGATAATGAGTCACCCTGTCTAAATATCAGAAATAAATAAATAAATAAATAAATAAATTTGATTGCAAGTGGATTCAGTGCCTTAAAAATCTCATATTATCATTAGTATTATTATTATTATTACTTCATTAGACTGAAAAACAGTCTATTTCGTTTGGGGATACGTCTGGCTTCACAGAATTTCTCTCCTTGGATGAGAGTGTTGTCAAAAGACAAACAAAAAATAACAAATGTTAATGAAACTCCTCGAAGCAAACAGAATTTTCAGTTTAATATGATATACATGTACCTCATATTTTAAACAGTTTAAATCATTGTGACTCTAAACATATCAAATCATGCTGACAGTCTAACATTCAATTGTGTACATGTCCAAAAGAAATAAAAAAAATACTTCAGTTAAACATAATACAAGTACATGTACTGTATCAGTCAATGACAGGATGTTTTACAGGTACTTATAAAATGCAATAGACAATTTATAAAAATTGTAGGTTCACAAACTTGCATTGAATGCATGAATCATGAACAATTTTCAATCAAAATAATCACTTTTAAGTCACTTTTTTTAAAAATCGTAATAAAAACAATTTCATTCAAGCTATGAAGGTATAGATACAGCATAAATTTGATATTAACAGATGTATTTTCACATTGCTTTTTTTCATAAAATCAGTTAATAAACTTCAGTTCAACTTGCTACAAGAAGTGAAAGATTACTGAAAGCCGTGAAAGGCTATTTGAGTAAAATAAATTATAGTAAAATTTAGTATAAAGTAGCTCACCTCATAATTCTTAAACAGCTTGCGCATGAAGAAAATCCAACCACCCAGGAAAAACAATATCTGCATACAATATGAAAAAATATATATAAAAGAATGACGGTGATAGACTAATAACAATAATAATAAGAACATTAACCAGGGTTGTTAACAATAATAATTAAATAGTTCTAAAAATGTTATCAAATATCTACTAGAATCCAATTCATCTGGAGGTAGATCTATCATCTAGACTCTGTCTGGCATTCTACAAAGATATGTTTATTAATAATATTATGACAGGTTTGGATTAGCGGCAAGCAAGTGTCGACTCGTCGAGGAAGTTGTCGTTTCCCATATGATATGGCAAAGACGGTTTGTGAAACACCGACTTAGCGGAAAAATCGAGCGACAGCATCGAGATGTTGTTTATCTTGTACTTATAATGGCTTCGTGAAATAACCCCCAACTCTGCCGCCCTCGTCTACCTTCCGTCGAGTTGGTAGCCGAGCCGGTAATTCTCCAGATTCTGCCCAGGCCAAAGACAAAGACCAAAGTATAGGGATGTTACAAAATTTTGAGATTTGTAATACTTAACCTGTGATCATATACCTTAGCAGATAAAGCATCAGAAGACCTTTCATTTGATAACTAATTCACTTCCTTACCTTCAGTATTAAGGAAGTTACAGTCATTTTTGACATGGAAAATTAAGCTGTCGCTCCCCATTCATTTACTATTGTCTTAAAGCTCATATTCTAGGACAATAAATGTCCATAAATTTGGTACCTACGGCAAGCCTATGTTATTTCGAAGTTGTTCATTTTCATTGCATATCACAAAAATCTTCTAGCTACTGGATATCCTCAATTGAAATGTCGAAAAATAGCCTTCTCTCTTTGCCTATAAAGTCAGTCACGGAGCTGGTCCACTATTTGTGACGTCACGCCCGGGGACGAGTATATTCACGTACCGGATGTTCCATTGAAAAACATGGGCAGAGAGATACAATTTCTGCTATTTAGTTTCAAAGTTTAGTTTCATAACTCTATGTAGAATTCTTCACCTTCCCTAATATTTCATAGTACTAATATCAATTCCCTTTTTCAGAATTATGACATAAACAAGCCAACGATGCGCTATTAGTCGATATTTTCACCATGTGATTTTGTTTGAGTGTGTTGAATTTGGTGAGATTGTTTTCGTGTGCTCGGTAAAGTAGATACGGTCGTTTGGCTTCGTTCGAGTCTTTCTCGCGTTCGGTCTAGCTCGCTTTATACATATACACTTTCGATTCACATATGGTACATATTATATAATTATATCAATTGATAATGGCTGGAGAGTTTGACCAAAACGATCTTTTTATGGATTTTGAAGAGTTTATGGAGAAAGATGATGAAAGTAATGAAGGAAAAAGGGACGATAGTGCAGACGAGGATGATGGAAGTTGGGAGGACGCAAGTACAAGTGGGG
This sequence comes from Mesocentrotus franciscanus, assembly GCA_037976565.1. Lineage (NCBI taxonomy): Eukaryota > Metazoa > Echinodermata > Echinoidea > Camarodonta > Strongylocentrotidae > Mesocentrotus > Mesocentrotus franciscanus. The sequence goes on along the minus strand of CP137667.1, from coordinate 29,005,615 downwards.
GAGAAGACGATATAGAAGTCGGAGAGCAAGGAGACGTTCCTGCAGCCGGGGAGTAGCGGCATTAGCACCTAGCGCTCTAGACCAAAGATTTCTGTCTCTTTCGTTCGTTAGCCTCTGATTTGGGTAGGGTCGGCTCCTCTCTTTAGAGACAGAAGCCGACCATAGTGACTGCATTGCAAACTACTGCTCGCGTCCGAGCAGTAAACTTATGCCCAAAATACTACATTTTACCCGATGCATTTATTATTGTAAATTAGGCCTAGGCTAAACTACATCGGTTCCACTTACCAGATTGACTGTATGATGCGTTTAAGGGTCTTTTTCCGATTTTCATCGCCGAAAGTGAGCTCCATGTTGAAATTCTTGCAGCCGTATTTTAAACTGTTACTGCGCATGGAGGAAGATGACGTCATCCATTGACAGTAACAGTTTAAAATACGGCTGCAAGAATTTCAACACGGAGCTCAATTTCGGCGATGTACGTTCAACAAGCCGCCTAGAGCAGCGGCCTGGTCTTACCTGCCGATTCCGCTCGCTTCACGAACGTTCGTGCAAGAGCCGTATCACTTGCGGATGAATATCGTTCATAGACGTCGTCCGCTAAATAGAGGAAGCTTGATCCCGTTCAAGTGTGATATATATATTTAAAACAAATATTTAACTGGTTCTGTATCCTTTTTTGAGGCAGTCAAACACATCCATGATAACTACAGTCACAGTTCTAGGCCTATTCGTTTCACAAAACTGCTCCTGTACCTTATCTGATGACAAGATAATGTATATGTACACCCGCCTAGTCTTCATACCTGCATATGATTTAACCTTATTTTCCAAGCAGTAAACCCGTCTTAAAACTCTACCAAAAAGGATAATGTGAGGATATAAAAAGAAATCAGCAACTGGAAAACGTTGCTTAGTTATTCTTCATTCAAATAAAAACAGAAAATCTATCAAATAAACTCGTTAACAAGAAAAATTCTAAGCTCTAACAGGATAGCATTTACGTGGGCATATCATTGGCATTCACTCACTCAGCCCATGATCCCGGTCGTGACGTCAAGAATAGAGGACCCGGCAATTCCGTGCATTTCCGGGTTTCCGACTTCGAGATTTTGGTGGAGTTTACTCGCATAAATTAACTATTCTGAACTTGTTTTGTCGGTTGAACGCCATTTAGTGTTATTCTGGGGGTTAAAAGCTTTCTATTGATGTGATTATCTCAATATTTGGGATTATCCTAGAATTTCACCTTTAAGAAAAAAGCTGTGATCGAAGAACAACCGGAATAAAAACAATAAAAACAAGGTCAATCTGACCGAGCATGCGCATATCTGTCTGGAGAAAGTCACTCGATTTTCACAACTTTTCATTCCTGTTATGTTTATAAAATCCACATTCATTGCCTTAATCCTGGCTAAAATGAATGGTTTCTTTTCATATAATGTACGAATGATGTATAAATATGTATAAATTATCCATATTTTACATGATTTCATATTCACAATCAGTATTTTTATATAAAAACTGGGGCAGAAAACGATATTTTCTTCACATCGTTCGCATCAATCGCACGATCACCACACAACAAATCTCGTACACGTACATACACATGCATGCGCTGTACACCCTCACCGGTGACTGCCCAACGAAATCGTTGTGACTGCCGTTCGAAGTTGCAAAACATGACATGACATCCATCAATTCCGGGGCAAAAAATACACATTTCTTGTCGAAGGATTTCAATAAAATTTCACAAGAGCACAGATAAATAGGTAAGCTATCGGTCTGACTTTGAAATCCTGTGACTGCCGATCCTTAAGTGAAAACATGACATGACTTCCATCAATTCGGGCAAATACACATTGTCGTGAAGGATTTCAATAAAATTTCACAAAGCAAAGATAAAAGTGTAAGCTATCGGTCTGCCTACTTTTTCGAAACTGAAACCCTTATCCTTAAGTAAAACAGTGGTTAAGGTGACTTTCATTTTGTTTGATCTCTGGTGATCGGTGTGATGAAAATCTCCATACAAGTGGATAAAAATTAAAGAAAAATGGCGAATACGTTAGACCTAGTATCGAAACATCAAACCCTTATAACCCCTACGACAATGTTTTAAGTGTTAGTTTTATGCAGGCCGCTTCAGGCGCGCACACAAGAAGTCAGATTTTGATCACCGCACAGCGCCCGGATTGTAACGTACCTACAAAGTAGAAAAAAAGCCTGGAAAGAGAATAGTTCTAGACGCACTCTTCCTCACCTTCACGGCCACGTCCTAATCCTAACCCTAAAAAAAACAATGCGTAACTATTCTCTTTGCAGGCTTTTTTTTTCTACTTTGGGCAGAATCCGGAGAATTACCGCCGAGGCTTCCACTAACCCCTGCCCTTGCCCAACGCTGGCCGGAACCGCGCGGGGCAGTTAGCCCCCAGTCGCCTCGGGGCTCGGGCTCGGGTACAAAAAAAAGTACCCCGTTAAATAAGTTAGACCTTTCCAGACTACATAGTACAAGTACAATAATATGAATATGAAATGATTGTACAATCACCTGGGTGCTGAACATGACAAAAGAGTCAAGAAAAAATGCCATCGTTACGAGCAGTTTCAGCCTCAAATAGGAAGAGATCGTAAAGTTATTTGCCACATAACATTTCTAATGATTTACCAGGGCGCAGACATCTTGTTTTGACTAGCCTGCAGCAATACTTTTTATTTTGTAACAAAGGATGCGACATATTTTCATACAATCACTGGAAAAAACAAACATGTACATTAATCTTAATACCATTTTAAAAATCTAAATGAAATACATCGAAAATGCTTTTATTAGTTTCCACACGTGCTCAAAGAGTATTCTAGGTGAAAAATCGTATAAATCAAATTTATTGACTTTATTACAGACTAGGGGTCTAGTTGACAATTTCTGCTGTTCTAAATTATGGAGCCCTCCCTTCAAGCATAAGCAAATATGGTTTTTAAAAGAAGGAAATTACGTATAGAAATAAAAAATATGTAAATATATCAATTTATTCTTTATGAATAAATATATTTCAATCAGAGTGGCTCACAAAGTATATTACATTGATGCATTTTGAGAGAAATATTCACATATTGTGTCCTTCTTTTGAAAAGGAGTGTGTTATATTTAGTGCATGGTATTCCATCAATCTAGCTAGCTTTACATGTGTAAGAATGCAAATTTGTTGTTGTGCGCTCTGCTCTGGGGTATTTTCCCAGCAATGATGATATTGTGAATAATTGCAAAAGTGCAAGGAACTCGAGCAAGATGACAGTCGAACAAAATGCAATTCGAAATCAGCAGCTTATAAAGGTAAGTGATCAGAAAGGAAGCTATTTGATAGCATTTCAGAGTCTAAAAATGGCAATTCAGTCCCAAGTATTGATATCCATGTCAAGTCTTTCATTTTATTTGCCTGTTGCACAAAACTTTATGGTAATTCAGCATTTCAAATTCAAGAATGAAAGTGATTCCCATACTAAGTTTAGTTTTTGTTGAGTGCAAGGAATTGTAATTAGTATTGAACTGATCCTTTTTTCTTTCTCCATAAATAATTTGGCATTAAAATGGGAATCTGCAATGCAATGTTTAAAAATAAATAATAATTAAATTCTAGACTAGATCTAATGCACAGAATACTTGTGCTGCAAATCTTTAAAAATGAAAAAAAAAGATGTTGGGTTATTGAATGTCACATATGGTCATGGACTCATGGGATGTGCTAATGTGACAATGAGCAGAAAGAGATAGAGAGAGAGAGAGGCAGGGGGGGGGGGAGGAAGGAGATGAAAAAGCAATGAGCTTCTCGTTCATGTTGTTTAGTTGCTGATCTACAAAAAGGAGAACAAAATGGAGGAGAACTCACTATTAAAGAAAAAGAAGTACCGTAGGGCGAGGAGGGGGAGAAGAAAAAGGATGAGAAGTATAAGAAAAAAAAAAAAATAATAATGAGAAGAGAAAGAGGAAGTAGAAGAAAAGGAGGAAGAGGAAGAAAAAGAAGAAGAAGAAGAAGAAGAAGAAGAAGAAGAAGAAGAAGAAGAAGAAGAAGAAGAAGAAGAGGAAGAAGAAGAAGAAGACAAAGAAGAAGATGAAAAAGAAGAAGAGGGAGGAAAAGAAGTAGAAAGAAACATGATAAATGTACTCCTGTATTGGCTGTATAGACTGACGGGCACCTCAAATGTATTATGTTTCTACTGTACATGCTGCACAGAATCTGAAGATATTTAGAGTCATAAAAAGTACATTTTGAAGTGATGAGTTGAGGTGTTGTAAGCTGACATCACATAAAACTTAAATAGGTACATGTACATGTATTAGTGTTTGAATAATAATAGTAGAAATAATAGCTACATTTATATTGCTCCCACCCATCCCAAGGCAAAGGGATGTTTAATATGTCTACATGGACTTAGTAGTATTATTACCCTGGCTTTAGCCCAACTGCCCTAAGGCATTACACAAATATTCAAGGAATAAATTCCTACCCGGGTGGAGACTGGCAAATGTAGATTAATGTCTTGCCAAAGGACATTAGTGCCGCGGTGACACTCTAACTGTGAACCATGTGATCCAAATTCCTGTGACGTATCCACTAGACCATAACACCTCCACTTATGCTGTTATGGCCTATGAATTATGTTTCAATATTTTGTTGTTTTCATAATATGCGATTTTGCGCCTTTGACTCATATGATGCACACTCGCCTCTTACATGTATTTGAAAATAATTTTATTTCACCATATGGCGCCTCACAGCATATCATCATCCAGGGATTGCTGGTAGGAGCTGCTAATCATCATGATGATCATTTCAAGGTCGACTCTGTTTGATATACAAGTTCATATACATGTATTTGCATAATTCATGAAAAGAGCCTGTTACAGAAATACACAAATCAACTTGTTTTTTAAATCGACATGTACGTGTACAAGATTGATGGTTTTGTGTCTCTTTTTTTGTATAGACGCTTTGGATTCCTCCATTGTTATGCTCCTTCTGTTTGTGGAGATGAAGTAAAATGAAAGAGGAAAAATACATGTACAAGTTCACAGTTCTTGCAATTTTGTTGGAGTAGTTTTGCTTGATAATCACTGTTTTCTTAATTTTCAAAGTTATTCTGATGCTTGTATTTAACACATACAGGTATCTCTTCTCCTATCAACTTTATATAAGCAGTGAGTGGGGATGGGGGGCCTAGAAATTAGCATGAACACTTAACATTTAAAAATAAAATCATTTTATATATTTATAAATATTGATCGCAATGCATTAATGCAAATAGAATGAAGAAGGTGAAGTCTAAAAATGCATGTAGTACATGTAAATATAGATATTTCAGGAGAATAATGTAGCTACATTACATGTACATGTAATGTATGTAAAAAGAAAACACAGGCCTCATTTTTTTTCTTCATCAGCATCACTTCAATTTTAAAATGGTATAAAATATGTTCATGTTTAAAACCAATCAAAGTTATCATTGGGAAATAACTGCTCTGAAAATATGTTCATTCCTTGTAGGATGTTGTCTGCACTTGCAGGATTGGTCTCTGAGACTCTGATGTGACATCACCAAAACAGCGATGTTTTGATGACATCACATCACATCAATATTCAGCACATAGCAAGCGGGAGAGGACCTCAAAAGATACTTCACAGACAATTGTTTTCAATCAGATTTTGCTCAAACTTTCCATTATCTCCTCCTCACATCTTCTGCTATTAGTAAACTACCTAACTATCAGGATAGACTTCCCCTTTAAGTTGCAAACCTTCTACAGTATATTCAGTTCAGTCTGCAGTGCCATCATGACTGATTCACCCTACTTGTACAGTAGTTACTTTCGATATCTTGATTGACCCCAAGTGAACTATGTCTGTTATATTTACACTGGAGACTTGGCTCTGACTAGTTTTGTACGAAATTTAAAGTTGAAGTTAAAATTTTAGTTAAGATCATTATTGACTGCTCTGACCAGTGCCAAAGATTCAGAAGCAGTGAACATTTCTAGCTCTTGAAAGTTACAAAAAAGGATTTTTTAAACTAGAAAAAGAGATCTGGTATTAAGAAGCAATGAAATACATAAACAGATTGATGAAATTTCTTTGTAAAGTAAAGCAAACTCCTGTAAACGAATACGCTTTGTACACTATACTGTTATGATTTACCCAACCATTAATTGTGAATAGTGTGACATTGTGAAGTACATGTACACATATATGTATATATCTCACAGATATAGGATGTTTGCATGCACACATTAAAAAATAATGGTCTCTCTATAAGTACAACCTATTTCAGGGTATCAATCCTCTAAAATGATCTGTCATGATCATTCAGAATGCCAGATGTGATGACTAGTCTCCTATTCTAGACCCTCATGTTAACCCTCAAATATAGTCCAGTCCATTTCACACAAAAGTTTGCTGCAACTGTTTTTTTAATAATTTTATGATTTTATAATTAAAAAAAAAAGTGGTTTACTGTGTCATTTAAAAACCTACATGTACATTGATAATTGAGATGGCTGATTGGAGGAGAATCATTACAAATATGAGTCTGCGCTTGTAGACTACTGATCTGCTTGCATCAGAGATTGAACTTTAAGGACTGCATACTGAGACTACATCTTGCCCTGTGAGAGGCATGTGTCAGGCCTATTCAGATTCCTGAAATACCTCTCTCCATACATCCTAGTACTATCATCTCTGTGCTAGCACAGCAAATGCTCGAGAGGGATGCGATATGTCAGTCAAAATGTTGTCCTGTATGATACGCAATTTAGTCCCAGCACTTGAATACAGTTCCCAACTGAATTATTCATGTACTGTACATGTACATGTACCCCTTGTAAATTTGATGTCTTCGTGTTTTTCATAACTCAATAATGAAAGGTGTATCGGTTGAATTATTGCCTTTGTTGAATACTTTTAGATGTAAACTGTAAGCATTAATATGTCACATTTTCAAGAAACATAAATCAGGAGAAATTAGTTTTTCACATACCCGATACTAACAAAATTACAACACTTGGTAAGGGTAGTAATAACTTAGTTGTTAACTGTATGTACACATGCAACAAATCTAAAAGTTTCTAGGAAAATCAAAGGATTTCTTGTTGAAAAAAAAGTTTTTGTTTTTTTTAATGTTGCAGAGCAAATTTGAAATGTTAGGGTCAAATCATTTTCAAAAAAATAAGAATTCTCCCTTCCAAAACACAGATGCAGGCCTTTACAGTGTAGGCGCCCACATACATATGAAATGACCCTCTTTTTTCTAAGATATTCTTAACATCACAGGTATCTGCCGAATGCTTCTTTGTAAACATACAATGTACATTGTATATACCTGTAACTACATGTACATGTATAGCCTACCCATGATATACAATGCATTTTCAAAACTCTATAAGTGTCCCTCAAAAATGAGCATTCTTTAGTCTCTTTTTCATTGCTGTATTGATTGCTTTTTCATTGCTTATCGACAAATCTTTATTGATTACAATTCAGTTTTGCATTTATAATATGGAGGAGGACACAATTTCTTCATGGACTGTAATCGCTGAGACTCGTCCTCTTTATCATCTTGGACTTGCATCCTTATCAGATATATACAGCTCTTCATCTATTACTCACTGTATGCAGTCCTTCTACACAAACAGGATGAGAGCAAGCGTTTCCACGTGGGGGGAGGAGATGGAATTACGTCCGCATCCTTTAAGACCGGTCCTGCCCCGCCTCTGTGAATAAAGAGTAAATTTGTACGGTATTCATGGAGCAGTGTTCTTTTTGTGAACAGATATTGTGAAGCCATGTTTTTCTTTGTGGACTGGAGGTTTGAATAGATGCAGTCCTTCTTCTCAAACAGGATAATAGAAAATGTTTCCACCTGGGAGGAGGAGATGGAGTTATGACCGCATCCTTTAAGACTGGTTCTGCTCCGCCTGGCTAGATAAAGAGTGATTTGTGTCTTTGGAGCTGTGTCCTTTTTGTGATCGGTCTATGCTTTACTATGTAGAATGAAGATTTGTCTGTATGTAGTCTCACACAAAAAGGATGAGAGAAGGTGTTTCTCTTTAGGATGGAGAAGATGAAGTTAAAACTGGTCCTGCCCCTCCTCAATAAAGAGTATTTTGTATTTTTGAAGCTGTGTTCTTTGTGTGATGGGATAGTTTGCGGAAATTAACTGGATGCTTTCTTGCACCATCAGGATGAGCAAGTATTTCCACGTGTGGTGGAGGAGATGGTGTTTTGACCATATCCCTCCAAGTCAGTCGTGCCCCGTCTCTCGAATATTAAAGTGTACATGTAAATTGTTTCCTTGAAGCCATGGTAGTTTTTTTCAGTAGATATTGCAGAACCACAATTTTGTCTATGTGGAATGGAGGTTTAAATGGATGTAGTCTCGCATAAACAGGATGACAGAAGGTGTTTCTGCTTAGGATCCTAGGAGGAGATTGAGTCATGACTGCATCCTTAACAATTGTTCCTGCCTTGCCTTTGTGAATAGAGGGTCATTTGTATCCTGGAAACAATTTTCTTTGCCTGGTGGCCATCTTTGAATCCTTTCTGTCTTTTTTATGAATTATCCTTTTACTTCTACATATGTTGATATAAACCAATAATCAATTTCTTGTGGATTATTCATTTAAATTGAAAAGTTCACCCCAATTAGGTGCTGATATATATTTTGATAACATTTCATTATTTGTATGTAACTAAAAGGAAAAAGAAAAGAAAAGAAAAACTTTTGTTTTGTCTTGTGTATCCAAGATACATAACTGTATTGTATTCCGGTCGCTTTTGAAAATTTGCAAGCAGATTCCAGTAAAATATTCCCTCTCATTTTCTGCCAACATGACAATGTGAAGGAAGTAATTAATGATTGTGTTGTGCTGCTGTCTGCACAAGGGTTAGATTCGCTCAAGAGGACAAATTAATTGCGAGAGGTAACAAAGCCGTTGACTGTTCGGTGACTTGGTATGTCAGAAACATATTCTGGCTTGAGTGTAGTTCTAATGTTTGAGGAGCTTCATTTTTTTAGTTTGCTTCTTTTATTTGCTTCAGTAACTTTGTAGGATTGCCTTTAGACATGATTACAGGGACTTAATATTGCTTTGTGAAATGCATCATTTTACAACTGTTTGTTAGAAAATCCAAGGCAGACTTTAATAGTAGAAGATTTGGAATTGTGTCTAATAAGTCTAATTTTCATCCTTTAATTATTTATATTATATCAATAGAGAAACACTGGCTTTGATAAGCTACATGTACAAGGTAGAATGTAATCAATTGATGATTTATTTTCAAATTTGAATACATGTAAGCCTCTTGATCAACTCATTGTTCAAGAATCTTTAAAAAAGAGATCCCTTTATGAAGACATTTCACCAAGAGGTACATGAAGAGAGGGAGAGAGAGAGAGAGAGAGAGAGAAAGATGGGGGCCTTTTGAAGATTTCACGTTTTGATTTGTGAATAAATGTCTGACTAGGATGAAACTTCAATTGATTTCACTTTGGTCATATTGTGTAAGTATGATCTGATGTACCCTGTATTAACCACTCTCCTGCCCCCTCAAAAGAGTAAAAATTAGCATTTAAGGCTTCCACCTCTTCATTCATGTATCTTAAATCTTCAGACATACATTTATGTGTACATACAACAATGTATATCCCAAACAGAACAGCTTTTCTGAGGCTTATATGCAATTAGTTAATTGGCAAAAATATTCATGGTCCTTTCACTTTCTACACAATACTCTTTGTTGTTCAACTTTTCTTGGTATGGCTTCTCACTAAAAGTGTACTAAGGAAGGAAAAAACAGGGCCCCATTTCACAAAACATGTCACCAGTGACAAATGACAGTTTCTGTTATAAGCTACTGAAATCCTTGCTTCTGATTGGTTATCAGCAGATTTGTCACTGATTTTTGTCATTTGTCATTGAATAAAGGCATTGTGAAACGGGTCCCAGGACATCCTTTCTCCTGCAGGATAAAAGGTTCAGTACATTTCTGTTTTCACTTTCTAGTCTATGTTGGGATTAAGAATACCGGGTACATTGAATGGGTATTGTACTTCAAGGAAAAGCTTCCATATTTGGTCTGCATGATTCTTAGTTTCTTACAGAACCTTGCATTTCTGAAGCAGTGGAGATTGGCCTTTCTGAAGCAGTGCAGATTGGCCTTTCTGGCATGTTTTCCCTTTTTTTTTGGTAGCGTCTGTAGCAAAGGTGATCGTTGTTACTATCAAGACTTGTATTAAAGACTATCAGCGTGTCCACACACAAAACAATTTATCCCGAAACTCTATAACGATACGTCGTATATTAAAAGAATCATCGTATAAATTCCAGGGTGTCCACACACAAGAAACGTCGTATAAAGAATCATCGCATCAATTCCAGGGTGTCCACACACACAAGAAAGTAATCCCAAAACTCTACAGCGAAATGTCGTATAGGTGCGCAGTTTGCTACTGCGGTCATGAAATGGAAGTGGAAATGAGAGGTCAGGTCTCCTTTCGCGCGATCCGACGTTAAGCCCCGCCCAGTTAGACTAGTTCCGTCCACATACACAATTTCTGTGATTAAGCGTGATTAGGCGTGATTAGTTATTGAGTTCTAGTTCGAAACGATGCCCAAACCTGCGTTTCGTTATACGACATTTCGTTATACGACGTATCGTTAGTAAGCGTCCACACACACAATTTCATCATATAACTATCGCGAAACGGTATAACTAATCACGCCTAATCACGGAAAATGTTGTGTGTGGACAGGGGGTAAGTCACAATGGTTCATTGCAGGGACTGTGCCTGATGCAGGAGTTTGTCCTTTCATGTCATGTCATCGTGGGCAGTTTATCTTGTAGTTACGTGTACCGGTATTTGTTCAACTTTGCCGATTGTGATTATGAAACTGTAAATAGTGTTTGAATTTCAACCCTTTCAGCAGGCAGATTTTAAAATAGTACCCAGAACCTTTGAATTGTCGAAATCTTGTTCTTCTTGTAAAGGTTGACCGCAGAGCACAGCTTTCCTCAACTAAACAATATTATGCAAGCGCAGACCATGATTTTGATTTTGTGATCAAATCTTGGTTATGATAGAGTATACATTTTTGAAAAGTCAGTGGCACTGTAGATTTTGAAAGCTGTTTGTGATTCATATGGCATGCAAGTCCTCAAGGAGAAAAAAAGAGATGGTTCTTGTTTCAGTGGTCTGACTTTAACATCAAGGATTTGGCAGAATCTCTCCTCGTTGAGCGCCCAGATGGGAAGCATTGGTGAGGATTTTGATAGCTGTTGGTGATTCATATGGCATGCAGGTCCTCAAGATGAAAAAAGAGATGGTTCTTGTTTAATTGGTCTGACTTTAACATCAAGGATTTAGCAGAATCTCTCCTCGTTGAGCGCCCAGATAGGAAGCATTGGTGAGGATTTTCCACAGGAACCCAGCATAATATACTGTCTGCCTAGATATTACACCAATATTGAGGATGAAGCAGTGTTATTGTTGCTCACATCCTGTTTATTCAGAATTCAACAGCACCAAAAATATTAGTGTCATTCACATACAGAGCAATTTAATAGTGATAATTTTTTGTTTTTTTAAACTGCAGTCAGAGACTTACCGGTACTTCTTTGCATACATGTACAATGGCCAATGTATGAACCCCAAAATGTTACTGGTCATTGAAATTTGGTTCTTCATGTCAAACTACATGTAATAATATGTTTTTGTGATTATTCAGCTGCTGAAAGAGTTAGCTTTCGTGATGCAAATATATATTTTTTTAATGTGAATGAGCCTAATTGAAATACTGCTGCTAACTGCATACATTTCTCTTCCTGAGCAAATTTTTGTTTTCTTCTTGATGACGATGGCACATTTGATAATCCTCGGTGTACAGGACTGCATTGCTCACTGAATTTAAATAACATGATGAGTCTACTCCTCTAGTTTTGCTTGTGTTGGAAGAACAGATCTTCAAGGAGGTTACCATACTGAATATCATCAGATTTAAAGTTGTACCATCTTGAATATAATTGTTGGAGCTTTGTTTTTGTGAAGATGAAGTCCAGTTGAGCTACTACATAGTGTACAACTCAGTCTGGCACTGCCATCATCTTTTTAAACACATGAGGCCTGTCTTCATCAGACCGAAGTTGCAAAATAACCCGCTATTTTTAGACTCAGGATATTTTCCCGAAGCTCGAAATTGCGTCTTTACCAGACCGATACGCTCATTACAAACTAGCTCTGACGGGCGCAAATAGCGGGCTATTTTGGAAACAAGACCAAGATTTCTCAGGATATTTTCTTGACCAAATAGCCCGCTAATTGTAACTGCGAGCTAATGAAGACGCAAATTAGCTGGCTAATTTGAGATCGGGTTAGTTAAAATAGCGGGTTATTTTGCAAATTTGGTCTGATGGAGACAGGCCTATGCTGTCTAAAGGCTCGTTCAGATATGACACGGCACAACCGCAGCGTTTTTTTTTTAATGACGTAAAGTGTAATACGTTTCACATTTCTGAATCTTATTATAACACAGAGTTCAGTCAATACCGGCACGTCTTTGTTGCGCGCAGTAGTTATTCATTTTCCCCCTCAAAAAAAACAAAAAAAACCATGGCAGCTTTTTTTTGCAGCGGTCTACCTTGCCATATCTAAACAAGCCATTATTCCATTGATCCAGATAATGCTGCTTTGAAGAACTTCTTTAATTTCTGTGGATGCCTCATACTGAACAGTCTATGAACTTCTGACTACTGGCCAACAAGTCTCATACTTACATGTATATGCTCATAAACTTACAGCTCTATATATACATAGTTGTTGTATATTCTGCATCCTCCACCTGACCTTGCTTGTGTAGTGACTCACGAAGAAGAGAAGAAGGAGAAGAAGACCTGTATTACATGTATGTTGAATGAGTTGTTGGATTTCCTCATCCTGTGAACTTGTGAACACTGGTCAGCACTTTAATACCAGTCATGTACATGTACTGCACATGGACATGCAACATACTCATCAATTGGATTATATATCTTGAATAAGTTATCAGGTTTCCTTTTCCCTGGCAACTTGTGAATAGTGGTCATCAAGTTACATACATGTACATGTCCATCATCTAGACTATAATCTAGACTGATTGGGGTATCGGATTTAAGACTATTGGATCAGTGGATAATACTTGTTGATATCATTTGAAAGCACCATGACAGTTCGCGAGCTCCTTCTCGATAAGAATGGGGCTGCTGCAGGGGATGAGAATTCAACGTTTTCCCTGAGGAGAAAGTTTCGCTCCATGAACATGGTATGTACCATAGCTCTGATCTACCCGGTCTACCCCCGCCTAAAGGAAAAATGGGGGACGAGGCTACCTTTGAATCAATATTAGTGTTCCATGATTGTATTGTATGTCCATTGACAGATATCCCTTTTTAAGCAGTGTTCTTTTTCCCCCCTTCATTTTATGGTAGCTCTATAATTCTAAGAGTTTAGGGCACCACCTTCAAAGCTCTCACTGACATACGTGTACATGTACAGTACTTGTTTCACGTTCTGTAAAAAGCTTCATAGTTACTGAAGGCTTTTGGAAGGCATAATTACGGCATGGATTACGATTTGATTTTGGTATACGGTAGTGCACATTTCCCATAAATTCTAGCCCAAGTTACCACAGTCTCGGTATTCATTATGTTAACATTTTAATTTTGTTCCTCTCTATGTTTTCGTAAGAATCAGGAGACTGCCCTCAACCAGCTGAAAGAGATCACCGGAGTCCAGGACCTGGCCGCTCTGAGGCATGCTTACGAGGCCAGCGACGGCGACATCACCCAGGCCATCACCTTCCTGACAGATGGCCACGAGGCCACCACAGCAGCCGGAGCAGCAGGGGCAGCCCAGGGGAATGCCAGGCACCATGCGGCCCGCCAACCAGTGGCAGTTGCGACTGCAGCAGCAGCAGCGGCACAGCCAGCCAATGCTCCGGCTAGTGTTTATGGTCCCAGGAACAGGCCTCAAGGTATGTAAATTAATATGAGACCCCAAAAATGGATTGCTTATTACGGCTGTCTTCACAGAAATAAACTTTTGGAAATTGCCAAATTTCACTTGTGGATTCTGGACCACTTGCCAAATTTCTGAGAGTTTCTGTTTTTACAGTATCGGTAACTGTAGTACAGTTTTTATTTTCTGAGTTTCTTTCAAATTTCAGTACTTCAACTTCAGCCTTCATCTCTTTTTCTCATTTTCATTGATTATTTTCAGGGGAGGGCGGTAAGTCGTCTGATGTGATAGATCTGACTCAGGATCGAGACGAGAAAGAGGACCTACAAAGAGCCATAGCACTCAGCCTGCAGGAGACCACACAGGCAAGCATCGGAGTATCGGCCGAGGAGCAGGATATTAGCAGGTAATAACCATTGATAATATAGTCATTTACTTTTAACCTCCACCATTTTGTCTGCAACAATTTGAATGTATGTCATATATCTCAACTAGGAGGAAACGACTAAAACTATCATCAGAGTATCGGTTGAGGCGCAAGATATTAACAGGTGATAATCATAGATATTATAGTCATAGACTGGTAACTTCCACCATTTTATCTGCAACAATTAGAAGAAAATGCAAACAGCCATAGATCTCAGCCTGCATAGACTTAGTAATGATCTATAGACCTGTAACGGGGTAAAAATGCACCATTTTGTCTGCAACAATTACAGTGGAGTAGGTCTAATGTTGCTCTCACCCTGGCCATGGTGTATGCATGGGTAGAAGGAGCAAGATATCAGCAGGAAATACAGTAGGAATAACCCTTGTGTACATGTCTTTGGTCATTTTAGTATGCATTAAATAATGATACATGTATAATCTGTCATTTCCGTTGATATCTGGTCTGGGCCGTGTTTCATAAACTTGTTATCACTAACAAATGCTAAATTTCTATTACAAAATTGCCCTCAGCCAATCAAATGCCATGATTTCAGTAGCTTATAACAGTTATCGTACCTTGTTATTGATAACAAGTTTTATGAGACAAGAACATCAAGCACATGTACATTTGTATGTTCAACTCTAATGCAATGTCGAGTGAATGATTGGTTTGGGGAGGAGGAGGGGACAGGTGCGTCCTAAAAGCCAGTCTGTACGTGTACGGTAGCAAAGGAATTGTGACTTGTTGACCAGGTCTAGCCGGCTTGCAATCGGGTCTGGTTTCAGTTAGTCTGGCTTCCAGTCTAAGCAATTTATTCCCTCTTATTCCAATGAAATATGTGACATTGGGTATAGGGTAGGGAGAATAATTTTTTTAATTCTTTTTTTTCTTCTTAATTTTACTAATTTTAGAGAGATGGCTTGAATTCATGTTTCACTTTTAAAACATGTGTTAAAAAGTCAGTCCAAAGGCTGGTTGAAGCAGGATTGCATGTGTACACGTTTGGGATTGCAGTGATACGACATTCCTTTGAAATAAATCATCTAGTTTTATGTCATACCGCCTGTGATTTTAACCCTGTGAATACTTCATAACAGAGACCCATATATAGGTATGTGTTTTGAGAACTGTACCAAAGAAATTCCAATATGTATTTTGGTATACTCTTTTTGTAAGGAAAATGTCATTTTAAAGCCATACTGGACTCTGCTGAGCAGTGATGTATTTTTATACATTCTGACATAAATTAATACAAAATTCAATTTTTTTCTGACCATGTCAATGTCATGATATTTTGAACCTCGAGAGACTACACACTTGGTCTGCAGAGGAAACAAAATGTCGCTTTCCTTGAGTCAGACTAGCTTCTCAGCTATCTTGTAAAGAATTTGTTTAATGTAGTTCACGTGAGGGTTAAGGTATGTATCTTGTGAAAGTCGATGACACCGCACGCACGTGTAACCTTTGCATGATATGACCTATGAAGTAAAAATACTACGTCTACATATAAACGTGTCTGCACTTACCGGTGAAAGCATTCATTATGGAATCTACGTTTTGTGAAGTGCAGGATGGCGGTGGCAGTGCATGGCAATGCTGTAGTTTTTATTCCTAGAGTGCACAACACATGGCCCTGTGAAGCAAAGATGATATTTTGTTAAACATTATTCAGGTCAACTGCCCTCTTGGGTACTGTATGGATCAGTGCACAATGGAGAGGTATCGTGTACAAACTGAGAAATTATGATTTTCATAACTTTTTTTCAACATTGCTGTATTCTTTCTCTGCGTTTATGACTTTGTATTGCATAACACCTACAATGGATAGATTTTCATGATTATATTGTTTTCTTTTTCCCTTAAGAGTCCTGGAGAAGAGCATCTGCGATGTTGGCGATTCCTGACTTTTTGTTTGTTTCATTGTTTCATTTCCTCCATCTTTATAGTTTTAGAACACAGCATTTGTCATTAATTAACTACTGATAACGTTTCAATCATTGTTTTGATCTCTCCTTCATAATGCTAGTGTGAAGCAGAGCATCTGGGGTGTGAACAGATGAATAAAACATGATTGTGTTTTATTCATCGTTTTGTTCTCTACTTCAGGGAAGAATCATATGGGATTTATGTTCTTATCTTCGATTCGTTCTCTCTTATGAAAAGTTTATAGCAGATTTTATGTGATGTGAACAGAAGAATGATACTTTATAACGTTTCATTCATCGTTTTGTTTTCTTTTTTGCAGAGGTCTAGAGCAGAATATCTGCGATGCAGAACAGGGTAGGAGTAACACATGGCGTGTAGACCCTCCCAATCTCCAGAAGGAATGATATCTAATTATGTTCTAATCACCGTTTTGTTTCCTCTCTTTGTAAAAGTTTGGATCGAAGCTAATGTGGTGTGACAGAAGGATGATACCTCATAACGTTTCAATCATTGTTTTGTTCCCTCTCTTTGTACACTTTTGGATCCAAGCACTTTTGGTGTTACAGAAGGATAACGTTTCAATCATTGTTTTGTTCCCTCTTACAGGGTTCTTGAGCAGAGTATTCGTGATGCAGGGCAAGGCAGGAGTAACACATGGTTTGTCGATCCACTCAACCCCCACGATCGGCAGAGGGAAAGTGGCTGGCCAGTAGGACTCAAGAATGTGGGCAATACATGCTGGTTCTCTGCTGTTATACAGGTAAAAACAAAGACCTTGTTCCATATGTGTATATCTGTGTCTATAGGACAACCATTCTCAACTTGTAAGAGAGAGTTGATCATTCACATTTTCATTTGCAAGGTCAAGTATTTGAATATTTGCTTAGTGTGGTATTACAGTATGTCCTTTGCCAATACATTTAATTGACTACTGTCTTTCTCTACATAAGAGTGTTCTCCTATTAAGATTTATTCTGTGGGATACACTTTTATCTGCACTTAAGATGGATTGAGATTGAATTGCCATGGTACCATTGCTCAGCTCCAAAGAGAGTATTGTATTTTACTGATGGTATGAGCTGTTGATCAGTATTGAATTAAGACCTTGAAAATTATTAGAAGACTTCCTATTAAATGGTGAAAGTGATTGAAAAAAAAAGAAAAAAAGAAGAAAAGAAGTAGGCAGATACCAAATGTTGAAGGTTTATTGGGGACTGTATTCTGACCTTTGCTCAGCTGTCATTAATTCTGGCTTTATTTTGGTTTGAGGATAGGGTGCATTCGAGTTTTAGGTTAGGTTTAAGGTTGATTTTATGATAAGTGGTTGGTCCATGGACCATGGTTGAATTTAGGAATTCAGTTAGTGTAGAAAATTATCTCTGGAGCAATTATCTCTGGAGCAATTATCTCTGGAGCATGTGTCGTAAAAATATTCCAGTGCATGATATTCACTGGATCTTATTGGAGTATGGTCAACATGAGGATTTACATGTTCAGTCAAGCCTGCTTTAGCGACCACCTGCATAGAAAGACCACCTTTCTACAAAGACCACCTGTCTACAAAGACCACATTTTTTGTTTCCCTTGAAAATGGTTTCTCATTGAAACATGTACTAAAGGAACCTGTACATAAAGACCACTTTTCTTGTCTCCCTTGGGTGGTCTTTTTAGACAGGTTTCACTGTACTTGTAAATTCCTCATTACATTCGTCTTCTTTGTTTTTCTTCCATTATCTTCAGTCGTTATTCCATCTTCCTGCCTTCCGTCAGCTAGTGCTTAACTTCAGTCCTCAACCGGCCAAAGGAACAGGGACAGGGACGGGAGACGCCAAAAATCATGTAAGTTTTGAATTGTTTGGAGCCATCTTTGCCATCCCCACTTTCCCTTCTTTCTCGCAGTTTCGTATCTTTTCATTTCCCCTCTCTCTCCTTTTCTGTATTCACTTCCAATATCCTCACACCCTGTCAAGTTTTGTTGTTGTTGGCCTTCCTCTTTCCAGTCCCTCCCTCCCTCCCTCTTCTCTCCCAACCTTCTCTCTCTCTTCTCTCTCTCTCTCTCTCTCTCTCTCTTTCTCTCTCTCTCTCTCTCTCACATTCTCCCAGTCTTTTCTGAATGTGTGTCTCTCGATCTCCTTATGCACCCCTCTCCCTTTCTCTCTCTCTGTCACTCCATTTATTTCTCTTATCCACCCTCTGTATTCTTATATTTTCATACAATTACCTGTTAAAGCTACACGTGTTTGTTCAACATGTTAATGCATTTGACCTTTTTTTTCTTTCATAAATGAGAGACTGTATTACAAAGTAGTGATCAAATTCTAAACTATTCTGTTCTTAGCTATCCACCCCCTCTCTCTTTCATCCTCCCTCCTTATTTCTCTTCCACTATCATTCTCCATACAGGTGCATAGGAATCTTGTGTTCATGTCAGAGCTCCGGTCTCTCTTTGCTCTCATGCTGGGTACCAAGAGAAAGTACGTTGACCCTTCCAAGTCCGTCCAGATTCTCAAGGCAGCTTTCAGCGGTGGGGGTGCCGACAACCAACAGGTACATTTTTTATAAAAAATAAAAAGTAAATAAGATGGATTGATCGATCTGTAATTGAAAAACAAGTCAGAAAAAATCTTGGAACCAGCGGGACTTGAACCTGCATCTACCGCTTGCCGGGCAGCGACTCTACCATCAGGCCATCACTGGCGATCTTATTTACTGGGTGTAAGCCACAAGTATGTTTAAATAATAGGTACATTTTTGTTTTACATACAAGGACATCCAATCCATGGATTATCACCCTAATCCCATCCCCTGCCCCCACAACTCACTGCCTTTATGGAACAATCAACCCCTCACATCTCCAAGAAAAAATGTCCTCTGACACTTACCCCTTGGACAGTTATTCACTGGAAGATTCCCTTAGAAAAATAACCCTGAGACAACTCATTAGAGAATAATTACATTTGGAGGTAATTGGTCTTGGGTAGGTAGTTTTTCCTAGGATTTAAGTTGTCAGGGCTAGGTGTCTTGGGGTACCCTGTAGTTGTTCAGGTGTCTAACAAATCGTTCAATTGCTTACTTGTAGTCTAATGGTAAGCAATACTGTTCCTCACAATTTGGCGCTATTCTTTGCGAAAATATGAATTCTATGTAACTATGTTCTCTTCGGTAAAATGTAAAAGTGAAAGACATATATCATTATAAAAAACATGAAAACCAGTGGACCTTGTCCTCAAAAGACTTTGACATTGATCAGGATAGATTGCAAGTCCTCCAATCTTTGGCAAATTTACAAACTCCTATCTCTTTAATTGCAATTGATAATCAAGTTGCGATAGATTTGAATCGATCACAACTATTGATAAGATGGGGCCTTGATTTTATCAATCCTTCAGGAACCTGTGTCAGAACAGTCAATCCTGCTTTAGTGACCATCTGTATACAAAGACCACATTTTTTGTTTCCCTTGAAAATGGTCTCTCATTGAAACATGTACTAAAGGAACCTGTACATAAAGACCACCTGCCTGTAAAGACCACTTTTCTTGTCCACCTTGGGTGGTCTTAATAGACAGGTTTCACTGTATAATTCTTTGTCTTACTCTATCCTTCTTCTAGGATGTCAGTGAATTTACACACAAACTCCTGGAATGGTTAGAAGATGCCTTCATATTAGACACATCTGGGCATCCCTCACAAGATGAAGGGTGAGTTACCCTTGTTCATGTGGAAACTATGCTTGTGTGAAATCTGGAATCATCATCATTCAAAAATTGATATCAAGGGTCATATTTTTTTTCATAACTTTCATGAAAAATTATACGTCTTACAATTATTTGTATACTTCTGTTGTTGGTACATGTACTAACATTTCTGCGTTTCAGGGAATTTTCTTTTTGGGGTAGGTTTTCTAGTTTTCACAACTTATTTATTACACAAGTTATTTGTTTTCCTGTACAGATGCAAATTAGTGGCCAATATTCTTTATTGAATATATTTGGAATTAAACTGCACATGTCTACAGTTATTAATGCAAGCTCATTTCATGTCCTTTGTGTATTTTGGGGATTTTATACAATACTTAATCATTCACCGTCATAACAGTCATTTGCCTGTTTTCTCCTGCAGAGCTGAGGGAGGAAAAAATGTAGCCAAGAACCCCATGCTCGATCTCTTTTACGGCCAGTATAAAGCAGAGGGCATGAACGAGGGCAAAGTATTCAGCAACCTCGAGACGTTTGGACAGTGCCCTCTGCAGATCAACGGCTACAACGATCTTCATCAGAGCCTGGAAGCTTCCATGTCCAAAGCTGAGATTGAGACGGTCAACGGAGACGCAACTTATCTATCAGCACAAGAGGTTAGAAGTTCATTCAATTCAATCAATTCCTGTGAAATCATGAAAGAATTGCCTCACTGTTCTTTGATGTAGCATGCTGTAGCAGTTGTCTTTTTTGTCGCTACTTCCTTGTGGACAGGATGGTCATGGTTATTCCAAACAGTGACATCCAGCGATCTTGCACACAAGTTTTTTATGAATATTTCATAATTAAAGATATGTTGACAAATTGGAATGGATCTTAGATCAGAACAAATATGAAATGAAATGAAATATTTTATGCAAAAATTTATTTTCAGAGCTCCATGTGATAATGTATGTGATACCAGGGCCCCGTATTCCAAAGAGTTGATATCAATCGCAACTTATTTGCGATTGATATCAATCGTAACTATGTACATGAGAGATAGGAGACTGCAAACTTGCGATTGATTGGAGGACTTACGATTGATTTGGATCAATCGTAACTCTTTTGCAAGACGGGGCCCAGGTTACCAAAAACCTTGGCCTTCCCCAAATGATTTCTGTTTGTTGTATGTTCTTTTCACTGCAGCACTGGTTCACCAGGTTACCACATGTTCTCATCTTTGAGCTTTCAAGATTTCAGTTCAACCAGGAGCTTGGAAGGCCTGAGAAAATACACAACAAATTCAAGTTCCCTGCACTTCTTTATATGGATAGGTAAGAATTCATAAATCTTTCTCATAGTCCCACATGTGTGAAATTTTGTGTGATTTCTCAAGTTGATGAAATGGTGATTCTTCTTCTTCTGTTAATCAGCCTATCATGAAGATCTGTAGGAAGATTACCAGTTTTGTACACCAGACTTACACTCTACTCTTTCCGAGAAGTGTAGCGTATTAACGTGCTTAGGGTGTGACTCTCCTACCAGGGGGCCTCCAGTAAGCATTTTGTCCAACGAACGGAGTGTTTTCCTCTGAACCCGAGAGCGTACTTCTAGTACACACAATGCGGAGACAATCAATCTTGCATTTTAGTCTGCTCAGCGGGGGACTCACGTGCATGTCAAAAGTCATGAGAGTCAGAAGACGATTGGATTGCGCCTCAACGCCTTCTCTCCGCTTGGAAAGAAATATTTTGTTCTGTGGTTGCGAGACCAGAGAAAATACACCAATGAAAGTTCCATTCCATTTTTTTTTTTTTTACTTGGATAGTTAAAAGAAATGGTGGGAATAGTATTTCAGTTCAGTCTTACAAGACTAGAAATTATTCTGAATATGTTTAGATTTTGTCACCCTCCAATCAGTGTCTGATTCCTTCCAAGAAACAATTCCTGAGTAATTTTCATGTTCTACCTTCCTTTTTTCTTTCCAGATATATGGAAGCTAACAGAGAGATTGTAAGAAAAAAGCGTGAAGAAGTTGCCGTGTTACGTCAGCAGTATAGTGAACTGCAATCTAGACTAGAAAGGTACGAATTTAAACTGAAAGCACTTTAATACAAATATTGTACATGTAGGTTGCTGCTAGTCTGTAGCACAAATCCATAAGGTCTTGAGCCGAGCCTAGCTCTGTCGGTCTGTGTGCGTGCGTGTGTGTGTAATTGGGTTTTTACAGATGTGTATCAATCAGATATGATTATTTACGTCTGGGGACCGACCTTTAAAGTCACCATCCAAAACATGTGGCTCAGTTTCGAACCGATGTCACCTGAGACATGAGACAGGAGTGACTGACCATGTGAACTCACTGAACTGGCCCCCTCTTCAAGAGCGGAGGAAAGTTAGCAGACTCTCCATATTACATAAAGCTATTCATCAAGAAGCGGCAGTCAATATCCCATCATACGTAAAACAGTCAACACGACCCATAAGAAGAGATGCTGATCGATATACTCTACTCCAATGCCGGACTAAAGCATACCTTAACAGCTTCCTCCCTCACACACTCAAAGATTGGAACAACCTACCCTTCCCAGCCAAAAACTCAAATACACACGTAGCCTTTAAAAATCAACTAAATAAAGACCTCCTAAAGCTGAACTAAAATGCACGACGCACGATTGACAGACCAGCTCTGGACAATAGTGCTGATTTTTAGCGATGTCCGGACTCTATTCAGAAGATTCAGAAGATTCAGAAGAGACAGTTTGTAGGCGAAGACAGAGAGTTGATCAAGTGAACGTGCTGCTAGACCAACTCACATCTCCCAAAATAGAATAAGAAGTAGGTGGGAATCGAACCCATGATCTCTGCATTGTGAAGCGATCACTTATCCACAAGAC
Organism: Mesocentrotus franciscanus; assembly: GCA_037976565.1. Classification (NCBI taxonomy): domain Eukaryota; kingdom Metazoa; phylum Echinodermata; class Echinoidea; order Camarodonta; family Strongylocentrotidae; genus Mesocentrotus; species Mesocentrotus franciscanus. Next base: position 28,982,646 of record CP137667.1, on the reverse strand, counting down.
CACTCTGCCTTTTATTGTGACAGCTGGTTCACTACAAAGCCCATGGGGTGCAGTAGAACATATAGTCAGCTTAGTCTCGTAGTTCAGGCACTCTTTACGCACTACGACTGACAAGGTTTGTGCCTGCAAACTAGCTTGCTGCCAATTTTTAACATTTTAAACTTTTGTAATTAGTGTTGTAACATCACGGATATTTCCAATTCCGTTTAACCGCTAGTCAAAACCGGACGGTTTTCGGTTAAACGAAAATTACTCACTTTTGCCAAGGTCGCCGCTGATTGTTGGAATAGTGGTCGGCACTGGGCGGGCGCGGGCCCGACCAGCGCGGGGGATTTTCGCCCACCACTTCTGATGAAAAACACTGCTTTCGACCGGCACTAATTTCACATAAAAACGTTACTATTCGTCAAGAAAAATATTACTTACATTCATATTTCCGTCTTTACTTGTGTTTTATTTGCAATTCTACAAGAATCATGATTTCAATTTGACATAAACTGATTTTTTTATAAGATTTGCCGAGTGCTGTTGTCTAAAGTTGCGATTCATGAAGGCTGCCATATTGAATGTACCGATGTACATGTTATAATACACAGAGATAGCAGCTCAGGCTCGTTCCATTACTGTTTTTATTAATGTTTATTTTCAATAAGTTAAATTTTTTTCTCGTAATTTTCCGGAATAAATAAATTAAAATACTGTAAGATATATTTATTCTATTATTTATATTGTAAAATTTGTCCAAAATTTTTACACTTAAAAAAAAAAAAAAAAAAAAAAAAAAAATCGGAAAACGAAACCGTCACATTCAAAACGGATAGTGCCATGGACGGTCGGATACCGGACGGTTAAACGCTTGATCACAGCACTATTTGTAATACAGATTATTTTTTACAGACATGAGCACTATGCATTGTCCACATTTTTATCTTCCATGAACGTACCGGTACATGATATTCAATTCAATTCTCTTCTCTTCTGTTCAGTTCTTTTCTCTACTGTTCAGTTCTGTTCTCTTCTCTTCTGTTCTGTTCTGTTCTCTTCTCTTCTCTTCTCTTCTGTTCAGTTCTCTTCTCTTCTCTTCTCTTCTCTTCTTTTCTCTTCAGTTCAGTTCAGTTCAGTTCAGTTCAGTTCTGTTCTGTTCTGTTCTGTTCTGTTCTGTTCTGTTCTGTTTAGTTCAGTTCACAGTGTATTGGTGGTACAGGATGCCGTCATTGTATACTAGTGAATACCATTGCAATAAAAACCAGAATTGTGGCTCCTGCGTTTCATCCAATCACCTTCTTTTCCATTATCGTCCTCCTTTTATTTGCTCCCGAACAGATTTTTATGCTACGGATCTGGTGCTAAGCGGATGCCTTTATACGACGTCCTTCAATATACATTAGAATATGCAAACAGCGGGTGCCCTGAACGGAGACATCTCGATGGGATGGGGAGTCCCCAAGCAAGCTGCAATAACAACTCTGCCTGCGAGGATGTGGAGATGGCATCGCCTTGTGGATCAGCCAGTAATAGTCCTAGACCGGGGTAAGAGGGAAAGGTTAACCATCTGTAATGAACCATAGCTAAGTGACAATGAATATATCTTCTGTCTTTGTTGAGCAGATTCAGGGCGATTACCCACATTTTGTGTTTTGTGCTCTTTAAATTCTGGTTCAGAGCCCTTAAAGCTCCTCTGCACTAGTTTGGCCAGGAGGGATTAGAGGGATTAGCATGGTCACTGACAGGTGGTTATCTCATCAACTCAGCTCTCAATTAACATAAGAAAAAGAGGATCATGGGGGACCAACAGGCACCGCTTAGGCATTGTTTTCTATATAGAGGGAGCAAGTAGCTACAAGTAGTACAGTGGGGCTTTAAAAAATAGTTGGTCCAAGTACAGCAATTTGCTCATTCTCCTTGTCTGTTTTTCTGGTATTGTCATATAATAATAATAATAATAGCTAGTTCTTATATAGTGCTTTTTAGGACCGAAGGCCCTCTCAAAGCGCTTTACAGATATATATATATATATAGTGTCTATAAATATTAAAATCCTTAAATTGGCAACATGCAGACAAAGTTCAAAATCACTCTCTGCTCTTACAACCTTAAGAAATATATATACCGTACATGTATATGATTGAGATATATGAAATAACGCTTTTCAGATAGACATACATGCCTTTTAATCACCAAAAAAGTAGCAAAAAAAAAATCTATACTAAATTTCTGTCCTTAATTTGGCTGAATGTTTGTGGGGTAGCAATATTTATCATCGATGGTTCCATCTTCTCTTTCTCAGCTCATCGCCAAACCTCCAACCCATGGAGCAGCCCTTTGCACCGTCAAGCCCCACCTCCCTCTCCCTCTCCACATCACCAACAGTGTCTTCCAAGCTGCCGAGGTACCAGAAACCGCCTCCGCTCAACCTTCTGGACAAGCCCTCACTATGTCACGGTGCCGGTGGTACCGCTGGTCACGGTGCGGGGGGTTCTGGTAGCCTAGGTGCCAGTGTGGGGCCTGCAATAAAGGGTGAACTGCCCTCCCCCAAACCCGATCACATCACAGACACAGAGTTAGATATCTTACAAGGGTGCTTGAAGAGGTGGAGGACGGAGGTCATGAGTGAGGTCACAGGTCAGTGATAATTTGCACATCAGTTGATCTGATGTTGAGTCAAGTGCAAGAGTAGGGGGAAACCCTGGTGTAGTGGCCCACTGGCACATCCCAATCAGTTATATTGGGAGGAGGGCGACAGGCGACACCAAATACTTTTTAGGGACTTTTAGATTTGCACGACGAGAACGTGGACTGCTACGTGGACATCCTTTTAAGGCAATGTGACGTCCACGTAGCAGTCCACGTTCTCGTCGTGCAAATCAAAAAGTCCCTAATAATATCACTACTACTACTACTACTACTACTAAAACCCTTATGTGCCATGGATTTAAAAAGTTATCACTCACAAATTTGAAGAAGAGTCAAATAAAAATTCTTGCATGGTATTCCTGTAATCCAAAGTCGCTCATTCTTGAAATTACTTTTACAATTTTTAGAATAAACATAGTGCTTCATAATTATTATGAAAAAATATTTGTCACTGTATTCACACTGTTTTCACACAAATGTCAAATTACCTTGCATATTCTCAATGCATTCTTCAAATTGACTTCATCTTTTTCTTCCTGATATCCAGACTTACACCGAGAGATTGCCAAAGTAAATGAAAAGATTCACACGACATACGAAGAAGCGGAACTCAAATATGTAAGTCTTCTATTTTCCCCAGGCCTATAATACAACTGTCAGATTGGCAGGTAAAAGTATATATGAAAGTGGACTAGGAATCAACTTTGTTCTGTACGTTTTTGGGTACAAGCCAGTATACTACATTTATATTGCAGTATCAGCTTCAATTATTACTTCTGTAGAAAGTCATTGCAAGACTTGCATTGCAAGTATAAATATACTCTGTGAATAGAGATATGTAGACTAATTGATGTGCTTTTACATGCATACATAGGCTTGGAGGTTGACTCCAAGATAACTGCCTTGCAGTCCAACATCTGTACAGCCTTGATATACATACATGTACTTCTCCTTATGCTCCTTAATCCTTTAGCGATATTTCATATATTAATTCGTCAACTTGGAGGCAGAAGGATGTTATATACTATAAAGCCCCACTGCACTACTTGTAGCTACTTGCTCCCTCTATATAGAAGACAATGCATAAGCGGTGCCTGTCGGTCCCCCATGATCCTCTTTTCCTTACGTTAATTGAGAGCTGAGTTGATGAGATAACCACCTGTCAGTGACCATGCTGGGAGGTCTAATCCCTCCTGGTCAGACTGGTGCAGACGGGCATTAACACAGAGTTAACGCCCCTCTGAATCAGAGCAGAAGATATATTTGGGAGTGATTTTAACCCATAGACTACTGAAATGTCTCACTCTCGTAGGCTTACTGCAGGAGCGACCAGGGCCCTGTTTCATAAAACTTGATATCAACAACAAGTTACAAGCTACTGTTATAAGCTACTGAAATCATGGCATCTCATTGGCTGAGAGCAAATTTGTCATAGAAATTTAGCAGTTGTTATAGATAACAAGTTTTATGAAACGGGCCCCTGCTCCCCATGGACTATGGGTTAGTTCTTATTACTATACATACATTTCTGTGTTTGGTGAATAGACAGGTTTACCAACATATTCAAAGTTTATGCATACTGTTTAAACAAAGGTTATTCTTGACAACCCCAAAGCTTGCCCGAGGCTTGCCCGATATAGAAGCAAGTAATATATGCACACTGGATTCCAAGTATTGTAATTCATTTTGATAACAGGCCAATGTAATAACTCGTCACTAGGTCCCGAAGAAAGAGACATCCATAAATTTGAATAAATTTGAATATGTTAGTAAAACGGTCTATTGTCACGTTTCGTACATTCTTTTGTTTACCTCCTCCATCACAGCACCCGTACCGCCTTCACGCTGTCCTGGTCCACGAAGGACAAGCCTTAGCCGGTCACTACTGGTCCTACATCCTCAACCACAAGAGGAACGTCTGGATCAAGTTCAACGACATCGCCGTTACCGAGGTTACTTCTGAGGAGCTAGAGAGGGTGTCGTTAGGAGGCGACGTAACGCTAGTGCCTATTGTGTCATGTATGTGGAGTCTGGCAACAGAGCGCTATTTGAAGGTGAGAATGGCATGAAATTCTCCTCCTTACATTGTATGTATTCATGTACAGTAGTTTAGAAAGACTACCTATAAAAACCACATTTTGGTTTATTTCTCATATTACATTTTATCCTTAACACTTTATCCTATTGAAATGAGTACTAAAGAAACACGTAAATAAAGAATGGGCCTTTACTTATTTAGCTTGAGTGGTCTTTGTATACAATTTTCAGTATATTGAAAAACACTAAGGTTTGTAGAAAGATTTCCCAAGTAAGCACCAATTTAATACTCCTACACTTGTCCTTGACCAAAGAATTTGTAAGTTTACATATGAGACTTGTGGCGGACATTGTGGTTTTCGTCACAGAAATCTCCGTACTGAAACAGGTCCAAAATATATGTAATCTTTCAGCGTTTAGTGATTACATAGTGGCAACTTTTATATACAAGGTTTAGAACAGACATATTGGTTTTCTTCGCAGAGGTCCATGCAGAAACGGGTCTCATTAACCTAGAGGATCTGGGAAACGACCTCGGACAACTCATCGTCGATGACAACCAGAAATTTGAGGAGGAGCTGAAGCAGTGGGACGAGCAGGTACAGCAACGCCGACAGAAACAACTGCAACTTCAGCTGCAACAGGTGATGATGATGATGATGATGGTGATGGTGGTGTTGGTGGTGGTGGTGGTGATGATGATAATGATGATGATGATGATGATGATGATGATGATGATAATGATGAGATGGTGATGATGAGGATAATGATTGTGATCGTGATAGTGGGGGTGATAGTGGTGAGGATGATGATTGATTGTTAATAATGGGGATGATGGTGATGATGAGGGTGGTGGTGTGGTGATAAAGTTGATGATGATGATAGTGATGACAATGATTACGGTGAAGATGATGATGGTACTCTTCTTGTGATCAATTTTGGTCATCAATGCAGAAGTGAGGCAAATGTTAACAACTATCAGCAAAGGCAAATTTGATGCTGAATTCATTGACAATGAGGATGCAGCAAGGTTTTATCACGAGTGGTGGGTCAGGGTGATACTAATAATAACCTCTTTCCTCAATGTCAATATCCGTTCTTCTTTTAGCAGGGAGAAAGAGGACAGGCCGATGGTGGGGCCAAAGAGAGGGTCACCTCAAGAGGAGCCAGCACCACCAACGAAGATGTCATCGCTGTTGATGATGTTCCTATGAAGGAGGAGGAAGAAGCCATGTCCCCGAAACGAGTGCCACCGCTTGCCAACCAGGACAGCATGGAGACAAGTCGTAAGTTGATCTGGGCCCTAATTCATAAATACAATAACTGTTATAAGCTACTGAAATCGTAGCATTTGATTGCCTGAGAGCAAATTTGTCATAGGAATTTAGCATATGTTACTGATAACAATTTTTAGGAAACGGGGCCCAGTATTTCAGCATTATTCATGTAGAATGTTCAATTCAATTCAATTCAATTTATTTATGTTTCCAACAAAACATTACAGATCGATTTTAAACACTTACAACAATTCAAGAATGCATATTAGAAACAGATGGGTCCACTAAAAAGCAATGCTTGTACAAGTGTGGACACCTCAAATGATACTTAGGAATCATGATTAATTAAATTAACAAGTTCTTAACTACAAAAGGAACTTCAAAATAGAGAAAAGGGGGGATGCCAACAGAGCCGAAAACGGGACAAGACATTACTTTACATGACAAAGATAGGAGAACACAGTCACAATACAAAGAGTAGACAATGCCAAAAAAAAAGGAGAGAGATCGGGGGTACAGAAAATAATACAAAATGATTAGCTGCATGTGGGGTTGAGAAAAAGATGAGGAAAGAGAAATGCACATTAGAAAGGAGATAAGCATGAGAAGGCTCAATTATGATACATCAAATTACATTTTGAGTCAGCGAGTAGAGAATGATCTTGTATTAAAAAAAAAAAAAAAACTCTTTTAATAATAAATGATAAAAATATAAGAGATTTATAAGGCACGGAATCCACTTGAAATCAAATGCTCAAGGCGCACTTGTGAAATAAAAACAAAAAAAGATCACATAAAAGCATCTGATTATAAACAAAGGAAGAAAAGTAAAATAGAACATACAAAAATGACAGAGCAATTAATTATATGCCGAATTAAACAGAAACATTTATGCTTATTTTTACACTTTTCAACTGATCTGCTATTACAAATCTCTTGAAGGAGAGCATTCCACAAAGAAGGTCCTGCATAATTTGGCGATACAGATATGGTTAAATGAGCCTAAAAGCACGTGCTGGATCTTGACATGTTTCTAAAAATATGATTCAAAAGAAAATCCTTATCCAAAGAGGGCATAGATTTTGCTTTGAGAAGAAAAGTATTGTTATCACATATAAATGTCTGTTTGTTTTATAAGATACAGTCAAACCTGTCTATAGCGACCGCCCAAAGGAAACACAAAAAGTGGTCTTTGTAGTCAGGGTGGTCTTTGTAGTCAGGGTGGTCTTTGTAGACAGGTTCCTTTAGTACATGTTTCAATGAGAAACCATTTTCAAGGGAAACAAAAAATGTGGTCTTTGTAGACAGGTGGTCACTAAAGCAGGTTTGACTGTACCTTCATTTGGATCATATTCTCATAACTTTACAAAAATCAAACTACTTTTTATATATAGATCCTGAGACAAGGCCCAAGACCCCAAAGAGTCCTAGAACTCCTAAGAGCCCGGTTTCCGCTGCACCGTTCTTTGGCGAAGGAGGTCCAGAGGCTGCAGTTCAGCAGGTGAGTTGATCCTTGACCCTTGACCCACTTTAGTTTGGTTGTACAACACGTTTTCTGGAACAATAATCAATATCCTACTTTAATTTAAACCTTGGACCAAATGTTAGACCTAACCCTAACGCTTACTGTAACCCTGAACTTAAACATCAAACATTCATTGTTCTTGCAGATGTATGCTCATGAACTGAAGAAGTGCCAAGAGCTGGCTGTGTCCGTGGACCCTCCTGGAACAGATTCAAGGTTAGAGTCCTTTGCCATTTACCTGCTGAGAAACAATGCTGCCAACGGGCTGATGCAACAGAGTATACTCATACATCTCAAGGAAATGGGACTGGCTTCTGATGATCTTAGGTGAGTCAGCCATATTGGACGGGACGGAATGGGTTGTTTGGATGATGCCCGTATTGTTGATTTTTAAACACACTTCTGGTCAATAAAGGTGAACGAATCCTCTGTCTCCTACCATCACTCCAGGGATCTCAAGGCAGACAGGAAATTGTATGAAGAATCATTTGGCTTGAGAAAGTCCAGGAGAGTGGATAAAAGCATGCCTTCTAAATGTCATGGTTGGTAGAAGCGTAAACTATATACATGTACATGTTACTTTTACCCCAAACCAATGAAAGTTTTCTGTAGCATGCAGGTAGGTTTTTATTTGCAACAAGAAACTAAATTTGTAAAGGGTGGAATGAATAAGCTTTTCTGGCTTACCCTTAGATTCCCCCACCAATAGGGTTTATGTGCATGGACCATCAATATACATGTTAAGAGAAAGGGTTCAGTTTTGGTTAGGGTAGGGGTTGGGAGCAAACAAAAAATACCATAGTAGTCATGTGACCGATGAACTTTTAGAGTTCTTCATTTTTCGTTGCCACTTACAGGAGTCAAGCGATAGGAAAGATAGCCCAGAGGAAGCTGGAGAGCGATCAGGCATATCGGAACGTCCACTCCTTGTTGAAGGCATGGCAAAGCGATTACAGTACCTTCGTCAGGACGGCTTCGTTCTTCAATCACGGCATCTCGTTATGCCTCAAACAGGGATTGTAAGTAGTCTTCTAATGTTAGCTGTTTCCTCGAGTACGAGGATCAACAGCAATTCATTTGAGGTCATTACTGGCATGATTTAGTTTGACCGAATAGGCCAATCCTCGAAAAACAGAGTCTTGTGCATTTTCACCCAGGAAAGCCTTGTGTAGGGGGGCTATGGGCAGCAGCAGCTTTCCTATGCCTTGGCTTCTCCAGTGATCATCCAAGTCCTCTAATGATGATTACAGTAATCGATTGATTCATAAATGATATGTTTTTTTAGAGAATATATAGCCCTGAATACTCTTATATCCCTGGCTTAAGCTAAGCTTCCTTAACACGACACTCACAGAGGTTTATGTCAAACACCACTTATTCTAGGGTATTGACAAAGTATAAAGGTGAAAAGATGAAAATGTATCAATTTTTTTTTGTCTACCAATTATTATTGATAATATTATTGTTATAATTTTTATTTATTATCATCATTATGAATATTAATAGTAGTAGTAGTAGTGGTTGTAGTAGTAGTAGTAGTAGTAGTAGTAGTAGTAGTAGTAGTAGTAGTAGTAGTAGTAGTAGTAGTAGTAGTAGTAGTAGTAGTAGTAGTAGTAGTAGTAGTAGTAGTAGTAGTAGTAGTAGTAGTAGTTAGTAGTAGTATTATTATTATTAGTAGTAGTAGTAGTAGTAGTAGTAGTAGTAGTAGTAGTAGTAGTAGTAGTAGTAGTAGTAGTAGTAGTAGTAGTAGTAGTTGTTAGTAGTAGTTAGTAGTAGTACTATTATTATTATTAGTAGTAGTAGTAGTAGTAGCAGTAGTAGTAGTAGTAGTAGTAGTATTAAGAGTATTATTTTTTTATTATTATATTTGTTATTATTATTAATATTGTTGTTTTGGTTTGTTGTTGTTGTCATTGTTTATGTTGTTGTTATTATTGTTATCGTCGTTATTATTATTATTATTGTCATTCCTCTCTAGGTATCAAGAAGCCTTACCCTACTTTGTTCATGCCTGTAAGCTCAACGAAACATTAGATCCGCCAGACACCAACAAGAGAATGGACAGCAAGCTACTAGAATACTACAGGAGACATTGTTTAATAGTAAGTCTTACTCGTTAAAGTGTTCCCATCACCAAAAGATAATTTGCTTTGTATGTTTCATATCTTTATACTACAGTCAAAACCTGCTTTAGCAACCACCTGTCTACAAAGACCACAGTTTTTGTTCCTTGAAAAAACGATTTATCATTGAAACATGTACTAAAGGAACCTGTACATAAAGACCACCTGCCCATAAAGACCACTTTTCTTGTCTCCCTTGAGTGGTCTTTATAGACAGGTTTCACTGTATATCCAAAATATAAACTTCAAATGTTAATTCTGTAAGGAGGTATGGGGAGTTTAAACACACTCTAAATGAACATAAAATTGACTTGTATGAGTATGAGCATTCAATATTCCCTAACGCGCTCGCATAGAGAAAATCGCGCACGGAACCCACGTTGTGCTTTTATGTTATCCTCGAATTTTCTTCATACTCCTCCTTAACTGGTAACCCATAGAATGCCAGGTAAACATTTTGATGTTGATTTTTTACATTCTAGCAATACATTTATTATTTCTTTCAGCTGATTGGTACACTTGAACTCTTCCAGTGCTGTAGGAACGTAGGGACATGTACATAAGTGAATTAGTGTTTGCTAATTTCAGCCTGGCACTTGATAATATAGACTATTTCTTGTATTTTTAAAAACTTTCTTTCTCAAAACTTGTCTTCTTCTGAGATGTGCAGGAGATAAGGGGCAGATGGTGTTGTGCCATTACAATACACCACTGCATATTGGTTTTTATTATATTTCATAATGAATGCAGTCATTGGTTTCTTAATTATCTCTTTAGAGGTTCTGAGACTATTTTTACATGGTCGTGCAAAGTACAAAAATGTACCATACTCTGTATGTACTCTTTCAGCAACTCAACGAGCAGTGCGCCACGACCTTCGGCCGGCGAAGAACAGGAAGCCAGCGCTAGCCTGCAGGTGATGAGCGAGCTGGTTGTACCCTGCACAAGTCTGCTAGCATCCAGCCCAGGCGAGGATGCGCAGGCCGTGGAAGAGATCAGGGGGAGATGGTGCTCGTATCTTGGGGTTGACCTGCCTGGTAAGTTCCATGCACATGGCTTTGATGTGGGAGGGGGAGGGGCATGGGGAAGGGGTGGGCTGTGGAAGAGATCAGGGGGAGATGCTGTTCGTATCTTGGACGTGACCTCAACGGTTAGTTCCATGCACATATTTGTTTTTGATGGAAGGGATGGGTGGGGGCATGGGGTGCAGGGAGGGGGGAGATGGTGATACCCTGCACAAGTCTGCTAGTATCCGACCCAGGCGAGGATGCGTGAGCTGCGAAGGAGATAAGGGGCAGATGGAACTCATACATGTTTCTCAAACATGACCTCACTTGTAGGTGACATGCACATGGTCATGGGGAAGGATGGTATGCCCCCCTCTCCTTTCCTCCTTTTCCACTTGATGGGCATGGATGGTGTAATGTTGAAAAACTGAAGAAAAAATGTGATTCCTCAATGGGGTTATGAAACCTGTAACTAAAAGAATCTTTAATTTTCAGGAGATAAAAGGAGCTTTAATGTTTAACACAGCAAGAGCATTGATGGCCTTCTTACAGTTGGTTTGTGGTAATATGTTTGCATATATATGGGATTATCAAAACATTAATATGGTTCTAAGCTAGAAAAAAAAAGGGGGAGGGAGTCAAAATTTGAGTGCCAAGGTTTTATCACCCCACTGACAGTATACATGTAATGATAAAGTGGGCTGCAGTCAAACAATTTCGGGGTTGGGGAATGTGTCCAATTATGCTTATATTAATTTTTCGACAGATCATGTGGGATACATAACCAGAGGTTCTCTTGCATTTTTCTCCTGCTTATCATGGATGCCATTCTCTGTGTCTTACAGGTAAATTGCAGGACAAACTCCAAGACCTCTTGTCGCGGCTCCTGGACGGCTCTTCGGATGGTCTGACGGTCAAAACCCCACCCCTCATCCGCTCCCAACGAACCATCAACCACAGTCAGCAATTTAGGAAAAGCATGCAACTCATCAAGGTCTTTGAAGAAGCAGGCCAGGGAGAAGAATCATCATAGCACAGAGCCATCACCAGGTTCATATAGGACGAGTCTGCCAGAGAATGATTGGTGAATTGTAGATCCATGCAGAACTCTTTCTTTTACAGAGTATCTAAGCTGCAGACAAGGAAAGGGATTGTCATACAGTGAGCCATGAAGTTATATTTGAGTACTTTGCCAGGGAATGCTTGGTGAATTGTAGATCAATGCAGAATTCTTTCTGATACAGAGTATCAAACAAACCTGGCAGCGATAGGACTTAGTACAGAGCCATGAAGTTTATATTTGACGACTCTGCCAGGGACTTCTTGGTGAATCGTAGTACCACACAGAACAGAGTATCTAAGGAGGCAGGCCAGGAAAGGCATTGTCATAACAAGGAGCCTTCAGGTTCATATTTAACTGGTCTGTGACATAACTGTGGGTCAATCCATTGCTTACAAGAACTAGGTGATTCCTCTGTAAGCCTGTTGGAATTGAAAGAATTTATCAGTCAACTTGTTAAGTTTGGATCCTGCCAGAAATCTGTGTGATATATAGTATCAGACAAGGCCGGCGACTAAAGGACTCATAGGTCAGAGCTTTCAAGTTCTTATTTGACAAGTGTGCCACCTAACTCTGGTACTACATTGCTGGCATGAACTGGGGATTCCTCTCTTAAGCCTGTTGGAATGAAAGAGTTCAGCAGTCAACAGGTCAAGTTTGAATCCATGCAGAACTCTTTTCAGTACAAACGTATCAGACAAATGAGCAGCAAAAGCAACCTTTCAGGGTGGACTAAACAAAAATTAATTTCTAGATTGTTATATTGTGAGAGATTTCCAAATGTGTCCTTGGTAAATTTTGGGTCCAGGTCAAACCCTTGTTAAGACCAAGCTTGGAGCAACAAGCAGGGAAAGGCCTTGTAAGAAAGAGCCTTTGAGCAGAACCATTTTCCTATGATAATGAGTTTCAGGCAATGCACATTTTGATTTCATATGGTTTGTTGCTTTCTTCTCACTTGGAAAGAACTTTATTTTTTTTTAATGATTCTGTCTTTAATACTTTTATGTCAAGAATATGATGATTATATGAAGTTATGTGAAGGCATTTGGATTGATACGACCTCATACCAAACTCTTTGCCAATTAGTTCTACAGCATTATTCAGCATGGTGCCAATGACTGTCAGGGAATCCATTCTAGGGCCATTTCAATAACTTATTGGTTTGCTTCAATATAGAAATCACGTCTGGATGATATGAGAGGTGGTTATAAGGATTGCATTTCAATAAATGTTGCCTTAGGTTATTGACATTGCCCTCGAGGTGATTTCTATATATGAAAGTTTTGCATTCATGTTATTGGTGTCAAACACTTCGCATAAAGAGCCAAGAAAAACCAATTTATAAAGCTATCTTTCGAAAACCACAGCAATGAGGAAATGTATGATGTGACCTTGTTTAATAACAACAACAACAGCAGGACCACAAGCACCAACAACACAACAATTGCTACTACCATTTTTTACAACAACTACATCAAAGGAAAAAAGTAGTTGAAATGACAACGTAGGGACTGCTGTTTTACCAACATGTATTATTTGTTTGTACTGCAAAATTAGGAAATGTGCCCTTTTTCAACAAAATCATACTTAGTTCATCGAATACTGGTTATTTCGAAATTTCATTCATTGACTTCAAAACACTGTAATTAAAACTATTGATTCCTCGGCAGATACAGGAGCAGAGCCATAACAAATGTTGGATTATAATACATTTAAATACCTGACTCATCGGTCAAATTTTGAAGCCAATTGAAGTCTTATGCACAATCCTAGACCTTTGTTCATCGAATCCGGGTTATTTGGAAATTTTATTCATTGACTTCAAAACACTGTAATTAAAACTATTGGTTTCTTGGCAGATACAGGAGCAGAGCCATGACAAATGTTGGATTATAATACTTTCAAATACCTGACTCATCGGTCAAATTTTGAAGCCAATTGAAGTCTTATGCACAATCTTAAACCTTGAATGTGTTTCTTTTAGTACATACATGTTTTGTAATGATCTCTGGTGCACAGGCATGTACATGAATGCCTCGTTGTTGTTATTTATTTCTCTATTTATTTCATGTGAGATAACTTCGTGTGGCTGGCAGAACGGCCTTAGCATGCAGGTATGCCATGGAGCCAATTTCTTGGAACTTGCTTCTAAGGTGTTAATTGCTCTATATACATGTTGTACCATTTTGAATTGACAGGGATTTCTATATTTATTGACTACCAGTTATGAAAAAGGGAAGATATATGGTGACTACCCTAATTTGAGTACTTTTGAATCAAATAAGCAAATATTTTGTTAAGTTACAGGCATTCTAATGCGAATGACCCTCTGCTTTAGGCTACAGTGCACATGTGTAATGAGCAGGATGGCTCGAAACATTTTCTGCCAACCGCTCAACAAATTAGCTCCCAGCAGTGTGTATTTGAGCAATTTTGTAACATGGTTTAATCCCACCCAATATACCGTAGTGCTCTCTATATTATGTACATTTATGCCGATTGTGTTTTCTACTGCACTAATGTCCTTTGGCAAGACATTAATCCTCATATGCCACTCCCCACCCAGGTACATACATATTTCCCTCCAGCTATGACTGGGGGAAAAATGTTGAAGCACCAGGGGAGTGTTTCACAAAGACTAAGATAGACTTTAAGTTGGACTTAACTATGGCAGGCCGTTCATGCCACTGTTTGCTCTCACCATTTACTGGTATTGGTCTCTCAAGGGATGTACAAATCATGGTCACAAATCTACAGAATTTACATTTTTTGATAATTCATTATTGAAGGAAAAAATATTATCTAAAGATAATAATGGTGAGAGCAATCAGTGGCATGAACGGCCTGCCATAATTAAGTCCAACTTAAAGTTGATCTTAGTCTTTGTGAAACACTCACCAGGAGAGTCACAGCGTGACGGACATGTACGCTACACCAATGCACCCTCAGCCCAAAAAGTAGTTTGCACTCTTTATTGTTAACAATATTCATATAAACTGTCAATGAAGTATAGATCGTAAATCAAATTAAAGAATAATTAATACTCTACAATCATCCATGAAGATCAAATTTTGAACTATTCACGCTTGGATGGGTACATTAAATTTTAATTGTTAGAAGCTCTGATTAAGGAAATTAATTGAAAAAATATAACAAGAAGCTATTCAAATGTTAATGAACATGTGCATCTGTAAGATATTCTTGTTTGACAATGGAAACAAAGAACGAAATACAATGAGGAGAACTGTAGTCTCAGGATTGCATGGTTTTAAAAAGCACAGTCAAGGTGCGTCTCATTTTGTAGTTCTCATAATTGTTTTTGTTTTCATTGATTTGATTTGACTCCACAAGATGAAAATACTCATCAAGAGTTGAAAAGCCACATGCCCCACTTTTCTATTTTCTTCCAGAGACTCATTTAATGTAAAATGGCTATGCTCACTCATGCATGAATGGTATTATTCCAATTGCCTATCATCTTAAAGAGGATTAATTTATGTATATTTTGATATATGAAAATCAGTTTATATTCAAGATTTATTTGAATATCTTAATTATAGATAGTGTCCACTTTCCTTTTTGCTGAGTGTATATTATAAGACACAATCATTATTATTTTTAGTTAGTATGTATGGCAAAGTCCAAGGTACATTGTATTTAGTCATTAGGTATTCAATATATTACCCGGTATTGTGGAGCTCCTAACGTAAAGTATCTGTAATTTCCTTTCATATTTGGTCTGATGTGAGCTCTAGAAGGGCTATTAACTTAATGGGCTTACTTCAAATCATGTCATCGCGTCGGGTTAGGTGGTCGCATTATCCGACACTTTGTGAAAACGTGCCCCTTTATTCACGAAATGTCGGGGGAAACGTTTGTGAAATAAACCCCTCTCATCTACAAATGGTTTGGTCCAATTTACCCGACACTTTGCGAAAATCCTACAGCAAATCTATGACCCATGATCTTCAGCTTTTGTTTCACGAAAGGTTGTGTAACGCGACCACCCGACTGGACAAGATGACCCGATGAATCGAAGTAAGCCAACTTAAAGTGTACCGGGAAAATGGCATGGAACAGCAAAATACTTTTAAAAAAGATCTGCTCAACAAAAGTTGTTGGAAATGACTGAGAGCTTCATTGAAAGAACATGAATTTCTTAGCCAGAACAAGAGGGGAATTTTTTGAGCCGATATAATTAGTATTAATAAATTTATCATGAGCAGCATTAATAATCATACTGTTCTGTTTATAGGCCTATAAACTATACAGCACACCAAAACTGCTTTTGTCTTCTGAAAGTATTGCTTACAAAGTACTTTGGCATCATTACCCTCATTACCTTCTCATTATTACCTCATTACCTTGTCATGCCAGGCGAGGCAACAACACAATGCTCTCATGAGCTCTCTCTATCATATTCATTATGACTACGTCTAGGTTATGCTGCTTCAATGCACATCAGTTGACATTAAAGATACTATGTCCCTTTTGCAGCCAACATCAAATTCTGTAGAACTTTGCAGGAATTATGAATATGTCATGTATGTCCTATCTGTGAAATTTAAACGTTAGCAGTGTCCTAATATTCAAATTATGCAAGGAAACCTGTTTACTTGCTAGACTTCACTGTCAGACACTATTGAGTGACTGACTGGCTTTTTCTTCTTTGGTAATATACATGTACATGTACATACATAAAATGAGCTGTAAAGGGTACATGAGCATTTGTCTACATCAATAACCCACTTCTTGTAATGGCCAAAATTAAACTGATTGAATCTTTGCGCAGCACAAAATGTACGACCATTTGGTACAATGGTCTGAAAATCAGACTATTACTTACTGACTTGGTAGCACTTAAGTCGATTCGACAACTAATAGTCGTAATTTCCCCCCATAAAGACATTTTCAAGCCCCCTTTTTTTAGGGAAGTTCTAAATTAGTATCTTTCAAATGCTGTTGGAATTTAACCTTTTCATTTTTTTGGCCTGCAAATGGGACATAGTACCTTTAAGATGGTACAAAAGTGTTTTATGAGGAGCTTATTTATGAGCGTATAGTAGATATTTCTTCACGTGTATTAATGATCATAATATTTCAGATTTATAGGACTTATAGGAGTATACCAAAACCACACTTGTCAGAGTAAGTCATGCATAGGAAGTGCAGCTATGGAAACCATTGAGCAAAGTGCTATGGAAATCATTACCCTAGCTTCTACGTGCAACATTATAATATTTAAAGAGACAAACACCAAGGGTCATATATTACGTGTACAAAGTCCAAGGTTAAAGATAAAGTTGAGTTCTGGTCATGTGATTCCATCGTGAAAGAAACGGTGTGGAATCGATCAGAAAAAATTGATCATGTAGCATATAAGTATTGGCGTGTACTGCAAGGTTGTGGAAACATCAAAATGATAAGAAATTTGCCCAGTCTTGGTAAAGTAACAAGCAATGTACACAGAAAGATGTATACGGGACTTCACAAACATGTGGCATAAAAATGAGGCCAACATTTTAAAGCTGTTTCATGTCATATTTAGAATATGAAGGCATTTGAACAGCCATGCTTTTCAGGGCACCTTTTTTCTCTGACGTTCTTCCACACTTGCATAATAATAATGAAAACGCTCACAAATTTCACAAATTATTTCTCACCTCTCCCCAGAACTCAATCCTCTCTTTAAGTGTTATGTTAAAACAAAGGAAATTGATGAACAGAGGCACATAGTTTGTCATAGAGAGGGGAAGAAGGTACTACAAATTCACTTCCCCTACGTGACCATAATCTGTAGCAGGGTTAGCAAAAATGAAATGCATTGTATTATTATATATTTAAGTGAAACATTTTTACTAATCTTTAGAAGAGTTAGCAAAGATGATAGCATTGCTTTGTTAAAGATTTGAGTGAAACACTTTCTCTAATCTTTAGAAGGGTCAGCAAGGGTGATATCATTGCTTTGTTAAAGATTTGAGTCAAACACTTTCTCTAATCTTTAGAAGGGTTAGCAAGGATAAATTACATTGCTTTGTTAAAGATTTGAGTGAAATACTTTCTCTAATTTTTAGAAGGGTTAGCAAGGATAAATTGCATTGCTTTGTTAAAGATTTGAGTGAAACACTCTCGGCAAAGCAGGTGGGAAATTATATTATGCCAATACATTATTTCTGTGCATCAAGGTACAGTGTTTGTGAAGAGTAAACAAAAATGCTGTTGCTGAACACAAGATGCCAGCTTTCATGCTTTGGGTGACATCAGGTCCTTGAATCTTCTTAGTTTCAGGCTTTTAGCCTACTTGCTTGATATTTAAAAGTAGTGCTGTAGCCGAACCGCCGAACCGAACGGAAGTTCGCCGAACATGGCACTCCCGAACCGAGCCGAACCGAACCCGAACATGGCGCCTGACTTACAGCACTACTTAAAAGAATATATGAGGCTCCAATAAGCCACTTCGGAGATATCACTTTTACAAATGACCCCCAAATATCCACAGATCTTTTACACATGGAGACGTCCCACTTTCTACATTTTAGAACAATCACCGCCAAAGTAATGGAGGTGCTCCATGAAAACCCTTTGGTTTCCTGCTAGAAAAGAATCCTTGTCTATAATGGAATGTACTGCCGGTGCATAAATGAATAATGATTACATAACGTTCATGAACACACATCCAGCAATTGTCTGGATGGGTTTTACAGTTTTGTACAAATGTCCTTCATCTGCCCATGTGCTGATAAAGTGGAGTATCTCCGAATTGGCTTCTATGTTTTGGGTCCCATTTCATCTCTTTTAACAATTTTGAAAGAAACCTTGATACTCTAATTGGTGTTTAAAGGAAAGAAAATGCATTACTTGCATGGAGAGTAGGCCTATTCGCAAATGATTAAAGAGAGGCTTATTAAAGCCCGTCTGCACTAGTTTGGCCAGGAGGGATTGCATGGTCACTGACAGGTGGTTATCTCATTAACTCAGCTCTCAATCACCATAAGTAAAAGAGGATCATGGGGGACCAACGGGCACCGCTTAGGCATTGTTTTCGATATAGAGGGAGCAAGTAGCTACAAGTAGTGCAGTGGGGCTTTAATACTTTTATACATTGCGTGTATATAAGTATAATGTATTCTTATTTCATAAAATGACAAATTTCTACATGTGGATGTTTTCTATGTAAAGAATTAGATATTAAAGATGTATTAATGCAATTAATTTTTGGAGAAGATAAAGGATATGTACTATCCAATTTGTTTCTTTTTTGAATAAAACAAAATTGAACTTTACATGTGAATTTGACATTTTATTTAATAGTTGTGAAATTGGCTAAAAACTTGGTGATTTTTTGAAATATTTATTCATTAAAATATATTCCGTTTTTCTGATTTATGTTTTCAAATGATCTTAAGGTTGTCAAAGTTTGTATGTATCCTTGATATTGAAAACAATTATGACTTTATTTTGTAATATAGTTCTAAGTAGGTGGGTTATATTTCAAACCAGTTTTTAAATAATTTCTCCCACTCTTGTCATAACTAAGACAAAGTCCCATTTAAAGACTACTCAATGTTTGTAATTAATTGACTTCATTTGTTTACATTTGATAATTACTTTAGAAACCAAGACAAAGTCCAATTTAAAGATTGGTAAATATTTGTCTTTTAATTACTTTCATTTACGCATGCATGATAATTACCTTAGTTTCCTGCTCTAATGCTTAACTTGTATATCAAATAATCTTGACCATATAGTTCCCTGCCCTTATGCTTTTTATTCAAGTTGCGTCATTTCTGAAACCATATAATTATGTTTAGATTTAGAATACAACTGAATCTAAATGATTATGCATGATATTTTTACCCTATAAGGTTGTGCTTAAAAATGGAACTATGAAGTATTTTTACTCTTCTTAAAAAAAGATTTAAAAAAGTTATTAATTTTTCAAATAAATTGTCAACAAGAGCCTTTTATGAGTCCGGCGAAGAGTTCGTAGTGGTATCAAGATGATTCGTGTTTGTTTTATTTCCGTATAAAAAAAAGACAACGTGCATTCAGTAAAAGATAAAATAAACCGGTGGATAGCCCATATTCAGCGGTATCGTTATGATGCCACTGGTCTTCCATGGGGACCAGCAATGGTACAGTAACACAATACAATATATATAAACACACGACAAAGAACAATGGCAAAAAATTAATTCCCAAGCAAAATATAGAAAGAAATTAAATATCCAGGACAGACAGCTAGTAGAGAAAAGAAACTAGTATCTATAGAACCAGAATTGTGTGAAGTATAAACTACAAATAAATGCGATTTCTCGACATGCTCTATACGGTCACTAGCTGAGGTCTCAATATAAGGTTCACATTATAGCTACAACAAAACATCTACAATGATCTACAATGATCTAGGTTCATAGGGTGGTATTCTCGAAAGCGGACTAACTTCAGTCCATGGTTTAATCCTCCGACTAAGTATGGAATGCCAAGTGCCCACATGAATATGTTTTTGAATAATTTAATCGGTCACTAAATTAAAATAAAATGTAATAACATAATCAATAAACAACAATATAACTATAAAATAATTATGTTATCATGGTAATTTAGTGGCATATCAAATTATTTAAAAATATATTCATATGGACACTTGGCATTCCATACTTAGTCGGAGGATTAAACCATGGACTAAAGTTAGTCCGCTTTCGAGAATACCACCCACAGAGGCTCTCTGTCAATCATGCAGTCTGCATTGACAAAAAGTAACCAGGGACGAACTGGGCTTGCCGATGATTTTAATTTCTACAGTGCGTCTAAAAAAAGTTTCATCTAGAAACAGTCAAGCCTAGATGTTGCACCCTTTCATAATACCTCAGTCACGCTAACGAGACCGACACGAGACCGACTACACATAGAACAGAAAATTACAATACCACTAATGGCCCCAAATCTGTGTTTCTGGCGTCGGTTTGGATTTGGTTTAGTGGTGCGACCGGGGTATTAGAGTGCTTTTGCTCACGCAAGCGTAAACTATTGTCATTTGACAGAAGAGACCATAATGCTCTCCACAGGTATGAATATTTCTGAAAATATTTCGAAATATTTATTTGAGGAGATTTTTTTCATAACTGTAAACTTTCTTTTGAGACACACTATAGAGACCAATTTCAAAGGTATTTACAGTCATGTGTATATAGTTCATACTTTGTAAATAAGGTATGGGATAGATATTCAAAGCTTTTCAACGTAAATAAATATTCTTGATGCTATATGCTTGGTTAAAGATTGACTAACATGGTAACAATTTACGCACGAAAGGTGAATTTCTTCCATATATTTTAGGTATAATGAAATGATGCAGCGTTTATCCAACCTTTTGGACAGATCAACGAAGAGTTGCTGAAAATCCAACGTTGAACTTTTAATGGAAGTGATAACACAAACCCCGGAACAAGATCTCAAGTGGTATAGATTACTAATTTACACATCTTATTTGATTTCCATTGTATAATGAACCGACTGCCCAACGGGAAAGGACATTGTATAACAAACGTATCAAACAACTGTCAGGAATGATATTCATTTCCCACTACCGCCTAAACTAGTAGTTTGTCGCTATTGCCAAAGCATGGTCGATGGAGGCGCACGCGCTCCATGTGTTGAAGGAATCAATGATCGGAACATATAAAAAGCTCTCGTTTACAATAATGTTACCGCTAGATTACAATTACCTCACCAGGGGGGTGTTTCACAAAGATCCTAAGTTGAACTTATCTCTAAGTTGGACTTAAAAATTATGGAAAGCCGTTAGCATCTTTGAAAATATTTTGTAAAAGTCATTTTAAAAGGCATAAAATGTTAATTCAAATCATTTATATTTTCTATTATCAAGGAGATTTCATGTTCTTGATGTGGAATTTATGGAAAGTCTAAAATACTTGATTTTTTGCTTTTGAATATGTTTTATTTTAAGGCTACAAATGGCTCTCCATAATTTTTAAGTCCAGCTTAGAGTTAAGTTTGACTTAGGATCTTTGTGAAACACCCCCCTGTACTTTTGTTTTTCATCTGATATCTTACAGATTAAGATAATTCACAGACTTATCCCAATTCACGTCACTCCCCTTGCATATTAATCAACCAAAATATCGACAACTTTTTTTTTTCCACTTCATGCTTTCATATCCATGCATGTCACCAGAACTATTCCATTCTAATCATCGACATTTCATCATGTTCTTTGCCGCATTCCTTAAAGGCACATTGGTGATGACGTAAACGATGATATTCCACCAACATGCGCATATGTCCACTCCAAGCGCAAAGAAGTAGAACTCCTGCGAGACCCGTGCGGACCTGCCCGTAGATTGGAGGATGAAGTAAGTGGTGATTGGCAACCAGGAGACGTAGTACGCTATCGTCATGGCAACAATAGTGCGCAGCGTCTTGAGTTGCGTGGAATAACGTGTCAGCGTCGATGCTGCTTTGGCTCTAGCATTGTCATGTGACCGTTGGACGATGCTGCTGCCGGATGACGTTGCGGTATCGGAGCGAAGTCGCGACGGAGTGCTCGAGTGGGCGTCAAGTCGTGAGGAAATTGTAGATATCGCGTCCAAAGCCGGGTGGGATGATCTGAAATCACATGCGACGTTGGAATTGGAACTCTGTAAGCTGTTTCCTGACGTTACGGTATCGGTACGAACTCGCGACGGACTTGTTGAGTCGGTGTCAATAGTCAGATGCGATGGCGTCATATCGCCTCCGGCACTCCTACGAAAACCATCCAGGCTGCTTCCACATGACATTATCAAATCGGCGTGAAGTCCTATAGGATGTGTTGAATGTTTGTCCAAAACTTCACTAGAAGATGTCAAATCACATGTTATGTTGACCCTTGGACTTCGTAAACTGCTTGAACATAATGTTCGGGTTCCCACGTGAAGTCTTAAGGGGCTAGTCGACAGTAAGTCCAAACTTAGATCACAAGGTGGCAAATCGCGATTGATGCTGGAGCAAGATGTCTTGACACTGCTTCCATGTGATTTAGAATCATTAACGCAAAGCTTTGATCCATGTTTATGTATAGTACCCGAAGATACATCAAGCGGTAAATCACATTTAACGGTTTCACGAGAATGCCGAATGCTACTTCCGCAAGATGCTGTGGTATTCGAACGAGGTCGCAACGGACTTGATGAAACTGCATCAAAGGTCATATGAGAGGGCGCCAAGTGACCCTTGGGATCTATACGCCGACGTTGTCGGAGGGCTGCACGCATCATGAAGACATTCGCCGTCGTCGACGTCAGCAGAGGAACTGCAATGAAGGTAAATAAAACACCGACCCAGGCCAGATCTGAGCCGCGAATTTGAAACGGGTTTCCTGCACATCGCTCGGTATTGGACTGGAACAACGGGAAGCCTCTGATAGGCAGGATAGGAACCATTGGAAGTATGGACAGCACGAGGATGATAGCCAAACCAACCTTCGCCCGTCGAGGTGTCACAATAGTTGGGTAGCGCAGTGGCCAGTTGATCATGAGGCACCGGTCGACGCTGATGCTGCAGAGAATCCAGGCTGATTGGTAGAGGAAGAGGAAATGCCCTCGCAGAAGGACAGCGCAGGAGACCTGATCCAGCGGCCATACACTGCTCGGCCCCATGATGATGCCGTATACTGCACCGCATACCCCAGCAAACATGTTGACAACAGCAAGAGCTTGATAGAAGAACACTGTGGTCATGTCATAAAGATCTTTATTACGTTTCAGCAGAACCAGGATGAATGTGTTGCACGACACCACTAGGAATGCCAAAATGACATATGCCATACATTGGACGACTCGGCGAGCTAAGAAATTACTTGGTATAGGCTCATCGGTTGTTCCCATTGTCAACATCGCCATTGTTGAGTTGGAAAACGAATACTCTTCCATCATGTCAAATCTCGAAGAACCTCCTCTGAACATTATATACAAAATCAACCAAAACAAATAAGAAGATTTTGTTAACGCTTTGCGCTATGCATCTGATCTCCGAGTGTTACATATCACTTCTCGCGGGGTAGTTATACGAAGAGATTCAATATTATTTTAAATCTTTGCAAAGCCTTTTTGTGTTGCACAAAGCAATCCTTCTGTTAAAAGATGGCTATTGTATTGTTCCGATCGGTCCACCTGGCAAACGAGGGACTGTGTCATTCATCACTCGTGGCAAGGGAAATTCTATGACTACTACCGACATACATAATTATCATTGTATTCTCTCATATGACAGGTGTGCGCCCATTTCATCTCAGGAGAAACATCCAATAGAAGATACGGGTTTCACAAACGATGCAATAAATCTTCCATGAAGTGTCTTTGATGACGATTTGAATATTCAAATATTCTAAGATTCAGATATTTGTATATTCCAAGTGTAAATTTTTACTCTTATACAGAAGAAGAATCACACGTTACCATGATTCTCTTTCAGTTACACTCTTGTAAATTATCTTCAAGAGCCTCATTGCAAAACGAAAAACTCTTCAAAATCAATAAGTGTAGATCGCATTCCACAGAGGTGAAGTATTCCCAGAAAGAGCAACTGGTCTTTAATGATAAAAAGTACAATTGCTGCATTGCATGTCCTCCTGGAAATGTTAGAAATTACCTTATCGCTTCTCTCCAAACTCCTAAGTTAACGGTAAGAAATGTAAATCCGTACAATATGCATTGGTAGAGCTTCAGATGGAGATAGTGAGTTCATACGTGTCATTAAAGTCGTCTTGATTAGGGCGCTAGCAAAATACAAACATACAATCTCGCATAATTATTTTTGCTCTCGCGCGGGCAAAACAAATCAATCAATACATATTAACACCCCGTTTGCCCCATAGCCTAAGTGCAAACAAGTAAAATCGATTATGTAAACGCTCACCTTTAATTAAAGAAGGTAGTGACATTGATTCTTGACAAAGAAATACAAATGATTCTGTCTCAGGAGAAGGGAGTTTGCCAGGTTTCATTTCTCCTCTACTTAACGCCAAATTAAGGGCAATTTATGGAGCATTGAACACCATTCATTATTATTTTTTAAGGTGGCTTTTTAACTTGGGAACCCGTCATTTCGGCGATTCTAATAAGCCTACGTTGTCTTCCTTACCCGCTTACTCTCTCTCTCTCTCTCTCTTTCTCTTCTCTTCTCTTTACCGTATAAGGAGTCTTTTATGAAAGAAAAAAGGATTTATTCCAGGTATGAGACCAGTCAGCATTAAACACACACACACACACGCACAAACACAACGCAATATGATACTGTACTTTAGTATAATGACATGACCCATTAGCCTCATAGGACCATTCTACTTTCTGTTCTTTTTGTCTTGTGATTGATGAGCAAAGAAATTAAAGCCTTTCTAAAGTGTTAGGAGCACCAAAAATTTGATGACAACATTTCACCTGTGGTTTTCTGTATACCACAAAAAAACCCAATATGGTATTCTGTCATCAATATTCAAACACATTCGTTTTGAAAATCCTTGCAGAAGTGTGTGTTAAATGACATCTTTTTTCACATCATTACACAATTTAAGTAATTTTTTGCCATAATTTGTTTGGCAAATTTTGGGCTCCCAACACTTTAGAGGTGCTTTAAGAACAATCACACTGGTGATCATGTGGTTCGGAAAGGAAGTGAAACTTCAAACGACATATCCCCTACGTTGTCCTAGCGAGTAGTTTCTTTTTTTTAATTCGTCATTTTTATAACAATCTGCAGTATCATTGACAAGTTTTAACTTACCACCATTAGGCAGGCGATAATCTCTCATCAAATCGATTTTCTTTACTGTCTTTTGCTTAAAGATGTTTAAGTGCGTCTTCAAAACGTTTCTGTGCTTCGTCTTCCTCCATATTTTAGGTAAGAATTATAATTTTTTTTTCACTTTGGTCGATGAAGTATTACTATTATTGTTATTATTATAATGATAATAATAATCATTATTACTATTATTATTATTGTTATCATCATTATAATTATTAGTAGTAGCACTGTTATTAGTAGTATTAGTATTATTATTAGTAGTAGCAGTAGGTTAATAGTAGTTATAGTAGCAGTAGTAGTATTAGTAGTAATAGTATTAGTAGTAATAGTAGTGGTAGTAGTAGTAGTAGTAGTAGTAGTAGTAGCAGTAAAAATAGATTTAGTAGTAGTAGAAGCAGAAGTAGCACTAATATTATTATTATTATTAGTAGTAGTAGTAGTAGTAGAAGTAGTAGTAAAAGTAGATTTAGTAGTAGTAGAAGAAGTAGTAGCAGTAGAATTACCTGTAGTAGTAGTAGTAGTAGTAGGAGTCGTAATAATAATAATATTATTATTATTATTATTATTATTATTATTACTAGTAGTAGTAGTAGTAGTAGTAGTAGTAGAACTAGTAGCAGTAGTAGTAGCCATAGTAGTAGCAGAGGTAGTAGGCTAGTAGTAGTAATAGTTGTACTGTTGTAGTAGGAGAAGAATATCCCTAGTAGCAGGAGTAGTAAGCCTGCATGCTCTATTTAGTAATATGATAATACAAATAATAGGAATGGTCTGACTTAAGTGGTAATGGAAGTGTTACTCTTAACAAATGGAAAGTGTCCTAAATAGGCCAACTAAAATGAATACTGGATTTCTTAACCTGTAACTTGTTTGTTTCATTGATTTAGGCCTAAATAAATTTACATTTACATTTGTGAAATACATATATGGAAATTTAAAATTCATTTACGTTTTGTTATTTCTGTTGTTTTCGTTGTCTTTCGATGAAAGGAAGTAACGGCGTAGTTCGTCAACCCGTTTTCGTCCGATCAAATGGCGGTGGGACGGCGATGCTCGACTGCAGCTTTTCAACGACGTCTCAGGCGCTTGCGCGTGTTTCGTGGACGAAAGACGGTCGAGAGAAGATCGTGAACGTAACGAGCTGCAGGGGTGACGCAATAACTACCTGTCAAGTTGACCGGTCCATTGGCGAGAAGTACTCAGTACATGGTTCCTTGTCTGCTGGCGTTACTCTTGTAATAAGTAACGTGGCACTCGATGACGATGGCATGTATGATTGTAAGGCAGTTCTCAGGAACGGTCTCGAAGAAAAAAGCTTCAGACTCGCTGTCACATGTAAGTTTCTTTGTTCAGCATGACTTGATGGGCAGTGGTATAATTAGAGGGGCACGGGAACATGCATGTTACCCCAATCGAGTGCAAAAAAGCCAAATAGAGAGAGAGAGAGAGAGACAGAGCGAGAGAGAAAGAAAATGACGGGGCTGTCAAAAGGAGATGAAAGGCCCCTCCTACACTCCTAACGAACCTTGTTCAGGCCAACTCGCACTTCATTTTACACGTAGCTTATGGGGGCAGGTTGGCAAGTGCCTCCCGCTTCGGTGACGAAAGAGAGAGAGAGAGAGAGGGGTACGAAAGGAAGAGCTGCAACTATTGGGAAAGTATTATCATAGTTTCACCAAATTCTAATAATAATATTTAGAGTCAATCGAACGCATCTTTACCAAAAGTTGGATCAGTTGAAACTAAATAATAATAATAATAATAATTGTAATGATAGTAATTATAACAGTTTTAAAAATTCCATTCAAGGAAAGCAGATTGGAATTTGTTATTTCAACTTTTTTCTCCCTCTTGAATGCTTTTTTTCCTCTTCCCCTTCCTTATAAAAAGATATATTTTGGTTTAAAATTAAATAAGTTCGATTTGTACCGATAGATTGTAAACACGATCGTAACTACTTTCGAAAAATCAAGTCAGCGGTAATTTCAGTATCCTATTGTATGTACTATAGATATCATGATCGGATTTACGTAATACATGAATATTATTATGTTTGCACATTTCATTTGCAATTAGGCTAATGCATTTCCATTTAATAGTTGCGATCGTGCTTACAATTTACCAATACACTAATTCTCTCAAGTACCATAGACATATTCAAATTCTTTTATTGTCATACTACTACTAATAATGATTACAGGTTTCTATGGCGCACTTTATGATACTGTACTATATTTAGGCCGCTACAATGCAACTTGATAATGCTCAAGTGTTATCTTGCAAAAAAAAAGAAAAAAAGTTACCGAATAACTTTCCTAGTAACTCTGGGTATGTATGAATGAACAGCTTTGTGTTTTTTCCTATCAGATGTACCCAATGAGATCGCCATTATTGACATCGTAAAAGATGTCGAGGTTTCCAACATGACCACGCTATACGCCGTCGTCGACCGTCCCTACGTCCTGAACTGCACCGTGCCATCCCCCTGTAACCCGCCCGCCAACATATCCTGGTCCTATGGTGACGTGACTGCTAACGTCTCTGAACAGGCCAATCACAGGAGCGCTCAGGATTCCCCCTTGGTGACGTCATCGAAGTCCGTGTGGCTCACCGCAAACGGTAGAAACACGCGGAAGACGATTATTTCTTGCATAGCAATGCATTATGGGCTGGCGGCGCCCCTCCAGATGAATGTTATTTTAGAAGTAGGCAGTAAGTATTCACCGTTTGAATATTGAATTCATGAACTTCAATCTCATTTATCCAATTAGAAATACTTATTTCAATGATTCCACTTGAAGCATTAAGGTAAAGTCTACCCTGATACATGTATTAAGATGGTTTTAATAGAAGCAGAACAATTAAAGAAACGGGTCAGTGAAAGTTTGACCAGAAAGATCCGATTAAAAATAAGAATGTTATGCATTGTTGAAGGTGCGATCAATCAAACACAGATTGGCAACTGTGTGACGTATCTTTGCGATGTCCCCCTCCCATTCGCTCTGTACTAAAACAAAAACAAAATAAAACAAAAATCAATTTTCCTTAGGAAACTTTTTGATTATACATTCACACTAAATATAATTATTACAAATATATTTTGTATACATCCCCTGATACAAATCTACTCCGTCATCAAGAGGCGGCCCGGACGCGTCTTTTTTTTTCCCGTAACCGAGCCATCCTACGCTGCATATCAATATTTGAATATATGAATATTTGCGTTGGTACGGTGTGGTGGAGATCAAAATTGAATCGGACAGATTTTGGTCTAAACCAGTATTTCGCAATGATTATGGACAAGTTACGACCTGGGTAGTCATTTGTTTACGGTAAGCCTCCCGATTTTCTCGCAATGTCATTTATTTTAAGTAAACTTAGCTTTGCACTTGTAATTTTTGTATGAAATCTCATATTTGATATATTATCGCATCAGATTCTTTGTGCGTGCGTATCATGAATATTGATGACTAGCGCATGACGTAAGGTTCCTATTGAGCCAATCAAATGCAGCGACAGGATGGCTAGGTTACGGAAAAAAGACGCGGCCCGGACACCCTTTTTTTGCTCGTCATACCTTTTTGAGACTAAACCTCTCCTCTTTAATACTAGATAAGTATTTAACGGCAATTAGTCTGTTGGGCTATCAATATTGTATTATCCTCAGTACCGTACAGCCACAAAGCTATGTTTTTACCTCACGCTTCCTTTTATATCCTCAGTTTCAATTTCACTTAGTCATTATTTTACAAGTAACAACACGCAAACCAAAGTGATGTACTGAAAATACTAATGTATTATTCGTCTCATTAGTATTTCTTGTAAAGAAAACTCACAGCGTGTAACGTGAAATGTGAAATGTGAATACAATAATAAAATGAATCCCAATCCTCGAACAGATCTGCCCACCTCCTATCCATCTCTGTTTTGCTTGTCCGAATTTCGGAGGGAGATGGAACCCTTTTCACAAAATCATCCATCCATCCATGATCATAAAACCCACATTTGCCGAATGTCAATGAGTAGTTGCGATTCTTTGCAATTTCAAATGATCGTTAATCATTAACATGATCACCGCTCATCGACAATAGGATTTTTCGATTTGCACGTCGACATAGTGGACTGCTACATGTGACTTCCTTTTAAGGACGTGTGACGTCCTTTTAAGGCAATGGCAGTGCCTTAAAAGGACGTCACACGTAGCAGTCCACAATGTTGACGTGCAAATCGAAAAGTCCCTAATGGCAAGCCAAGGTAAACAAAAAAAGAGAAGAAAAAATTTCGTCCGCCTGTGGATCACAGGTTCCGCGGTTCGAGTCCCGCCACGGCACTAATGTCCTTTGGCAAGATATTAATCTACATTTGCCACTCTCCACCCAGGTATTAAATGGGTACCGGTAGAAAGGAATTCCTTGAATGCTGTGAGCGCAGAAGGGGTAATAGTTGGAGCGCCTTGAGCACCATGCATGGTGTATTATGTGCGCTATATAAATATCCAATATTGTTATTATTATTCATTAGCTAAAGGAGAAATATAAAAAAATGTTTCCTTTTTATCCAATATATAGTAGGATTATACTCACTTTTTTTTAAATAGTTTT
The DNA here is from genome assembly GCA_037976565.1 of Mesocentrotus franciscanus. NCBI lineage: Eukaryota > Metazoa > Echinodermata > Echinoidea > Camarodonta > Strongylocentrotidae > Mesocentrotus > Mesocentrotus franciscanus. The sequence goes on along the minus strand of CP137667.1, from coordinate 28,952,582 downwards.
TTTTTAGTGTAAAATGGACATTATATTTGACCTCTGTAGTCACAAGACCTACAATACACCATTGAAACTGCAATCAAGTTGATATGTTGAATGGTAGTGTTTTCAGTGCTTACCATTAATCTCACTTGACAACGACTTTCGTCTAGACAGATTAGTAAAAAGGACGGCTCTTTAAGTACGCATTAATTGTTCTTGTAACTTTAACATTTAAAACATATGGCGCGGTAAACCACAGCAAAAAAAGGACCGCCGCAAGGTGAAATTGATAAGAATTCATGAATAAGTTTGTGACTCATATTCCAGAGAAAATAACAAAGCTAACGAACAATTTCCATCAAAATTCGAAGATTCATTAAGGTAAAGGCATAATCGGATTTCCAAGGCATTTAAAACAAAAGTAGATATAACCCCCTTTTTCGATTTTCGCAAAGAAACGATTGAAAGAAAGAAAACGTAGTTTTAAAGGAAATTCTTGGCCCTGATACGACAGGTTTGGGTTCTATCATCATAGGTAAGGAAAGCGCATTTGATAAGGTCAATTTCTGAAGTATCAGGGGAGTGTTTCACAAAGACTAAGATCGACTTTAAGTTGGACTTAACTATGGCAGGCCGTTCATGCCAATTTTTTTTCCTCACCATTTACTGGCATTGGTCTCTCAATTAGGGACGTACAAATCATGGTCACAAATCTACAGAATTTACATTTTTTGATCATTCATTATTGAAGGAAAAAATATTATCTAAAGATCATAATGGTGAGAGAAAACATTGACAAATTGACCTTATCAAATGCGCTTTCGCTTCCCTGTGATGATAGAACCCAAACAGTGCATAAGCATTACTAAAGAGTGTTTAAAGACCGTTATAAAAGGCATTTAGATTACATGTTTTCCCATTAATATCAAATCATGTTTTGATAATAACAATGCATACAATTTTAATGTTGATAGCATAAGTGTTGATAGCATAGAAGCATAGTATTATCGCTTGAGTGTTGCAAATGACTGTTTCTATTGTGGTTTCAGTATAATACCAACTGGGTTTCATCTCATCGACAAGAGTGTGTCCATACAGTAGATTTTTTTCTTCTCTTATCCTCAAGCGAGGTTTTTATTTCCATAGATTCAATACATATTTACATTCATTACTCAATGATTGAGTGAAACATAATATAGGCTAAAAATTAAAGTATTTTCAACAATTCTTCCAGCTTAGTCTCATTTTCTTTGCTAACACATTCATACCTTAAAAATAATCTTAGCAACGACTTGAATAAAAAAAAACAAAGTATGTGGGTAAAAAACAAAACTATTGACAATCTTTTTAACGTAACATTTATAAATTGCATATTGCGCATAATTTATATAATTTACAAAATAATATTTCGTAGACTATATTTCTTGTTTTCTATGTCCTTGCCTACAACTAATATCTTTTGGTTTATTTGTATTTCTACTTGGAATAGGTTAAATATCAAATTACATATCATTTTCCAAAACAAAGTCACATCCTTGCAATATAACATAAAGTGAAACTTTGAGTCAACTTGTCCACAAGAGCGGCATGTATTATTATTCACAATTTGCCATTTATGTAAGTTTTCTTTTGAGGCAATAAACCTGTGAATCATCTTTAAATTGAATTGTTTAACTTTATAATTACGAATTTGCTTTAATTTAAATAAAAAAAATCCTTCCAGACAAAGTCATTATCCATACAGTAGTGATTTCCTTTCAGATCTGCCCTTAATGACAACGGTTTCCGTAATAATACCTATTAAAGATAATTATATAATTCTGTCTTGTCGATTGTAGTGTTTCCGGACAGTGGAAATCCCCCCGATTCTGCCTCAAATGACAGTTTCTATTGGCTTTCTATCATGATCCCAAATGGCAATTATACACGGTTTATATTTCCTCGAATTTGAGTATGTCCATACAATGGAAATAACCATTTATGAGAAGAGTGCAGTATGTCCATACAATGGAAATAACCATTTATGAGAAGAGTGCAGTATGTCCATACAATGGAAATAACCATTTATGAGAAGAGTGCAGTATGTCCATACAATGGAAATAACCATTTATGAGAAGAGTGCAGTATGTCCATACAATGGAAATAACCATTTATGAGAAGAGTGCAGTACATGTGATCGTCAGCAATGTTGGATCAATTCATTTTCATTTTGATCATTCAAAATCCTCATAGTATTCATCAATTCATGTTAACCACATGATCAGGCGTGTTTCTAAGCAATTTCTTTCACAATTTGAAAGTGAAACTGTCCCGTTTGTCCTTTTATTCAAATATGATTGATTATCATTTACAGATTGGTATCTCCTTCGATTTGATTTGATTTGATTTTATTGAATGATTTCTATATCATTTTGCTTATCCTTATTCAAATATACATATTCATGTGCATTAGTGTGACATTTACACTTTTCCGATACATTACAAAACATTATGTAGAAAATGTAAAAAAGAAAAAAAAAACTTTCACGTTTAAAGCTCAAGCAATATGACTTAAATAAACATGATAATAGCAGGGTTACAGCGTAAGCATAATGCTTGATGTTCTTGCAGCCCTCAGTTTATCAATATATTTGGTAATTTATTTCGGGGTGGTTGTATTGCATCTTTTATACTTTTCGAGTACTTTTCCATGCAAAATCCATTTGATTCTAAGGTGAATTTACCATGGTTAGTGTTACTTCCAAATGTTTGGTATCGCAACATATTGAATAATCTAGACATTTTGTGTCAATATTCAAAAACTTTGATGACTTTTTTTAACAAGAAGTTTTCTACATCACCTGTTTAGTTTTGGTTACGTATTATTCTGTCACGTTTGAGAGAGCGAGAGGGAGAGCATGAGAGAGAGAGAGAGAGAGGGCGAGAGCGAGAAGGGTGTGTGTGTATGTGCGTGTGTGTGTGTGGGGGGTAGCTAAATATAATATAAGGGACTAAACATCTCCAACCAAGCTATTTATTCGAATATTAACAACATGGAACTATTGACATAGAACTATTAAGATCACCCTCTTGTTCTTCATATTTTTTTTTTATTCCTTCTATTCTTCTTCTTCTTCTTCTTCTTCTTCTTCTTCTTCTTCTTCTTCTTCTACTTCTACTACTACTATTATTTTTATGATCACCATCATCATTTTTTATTTACTATTATCACCATTAATATGATTTACTTTATAATTATTGTTAATATTATTATTATTAGTGATATATTATCATCACTTTAATTATAATTATTGTTATTATCTTCACTCTGATTGTTATTTTTTGTTATCGTCATTGTTATCATAATAATAATAATAATTATTATTATTATCATCATGACTATTGTTTATTATCATTTCCACTCAAACAGGGTTACCAGAAAGTCCTTCTAATGCTGACAACCCGATCTCATCCGTAACTGTTAACTCATTTACCGTCACGTGGTCACTTAGCTCCTCAGGTGGAAAAGCCCAAACCTTCACCGTGACGTATTGCGAGGTCCTCAGACCCGAAGAGTGCTCGGAGATTTCCGGAATCGGACAGACTCGTACCAAGATCGAGAATCTTCGGCCATTTACCCTCTACCGCGTTACAGTTAAGAGCCATACCGTATATGGATTTAGCGAAGACAACGGGTTCATTGAAAAATCAACAAGACGTAAGCAAAATCATTATTCTCTTCCATTCAGATTGATCTTTACTTCAGTTTAATTTCTCTTATAATCTTGATTTACTAATAGATCTTACATACGTAAGGCCAGGTATAGGCGTTGTAATCACAATATTTGCTGAGCATGTATGCCGATTTATCTGTTGAATTAAACAATTCACATATGGAAGTTAAATCCCATCTCCGTCTGTCTATTTGCCCCCCCCCCTCCTTCCTCTCCCCCCTCTCTCTCATTCTCTCTCTCTCTCTCTCCCTTCCCCCTCACCCCCCTCTCTCTCTATATTTGTACCACTCTACTCGTCGTTATGGATCTTGCTCTCTTATTGCCCCACCCCATCCCTTGCCCTCTACCCCCTCTCCCCTCTCTCTCTCTCACTCTCTTTCTATGACTTATGTCTCTAGCATACTCTCTCCAATACGCGTCTCATTGCCCCCATTCTTTCTTTCTCTCTCATGTCTAGGTCTCTCTCCCCCTCTCTCTCTCTTTGTATATACATGTACATGTATTAATGCAAAGTACATTATCTATGATAACAAATTTAAACATTTGTGTAATTTTCGTATGAACCACTGTAACCAAATCCTTTCCAAAGGATAGAATTGTCATCGATAAAGGCTATTTTCTTTCAATTTGAAATACAAAACTTTCTGAAATTATCAAGTACAAAAAGGGCAACAGGAAAGAACCCACCCTCTCTCTTTCCCTTTCTCTCTCTCACTCTCAGTCACCGGTAATAGACGAAATTCCATATCCCCAAACAGACACATGTCATGTCACATGTATCTGAAATGTCCCTGAGACTGAAACCATATTTTATTTATTAAAAGGAAATAGTCAAGCGTTGCCTTCCTGGCAGACACCCAAATAAAATCGCCCAATAACCGTTAAATCTGGTTTCTCTTTCACTTGTTAGCACTGTCTCCGCAAGAACTAGGTAAGTGTAAATTGTCTCCTTTAACAATACACAATTTAATCGATTCTCCATGTTTGTGCCAAAGCAATTAAACTGTCGTTATTATGATTGAAAGTAAAAGAAATTATGACCTTTGTATAATTGCCCTTTTCAAAGGAAAAGTTGAGTTCTTTCTAAGGCGAAGATGATATCATATTACCAATGTCATGTGAAAAAGAATCCTCTGGAAATGCCCTCATATTTCGATAAGAATTAGGAATATTTTAATGCCACGAGTGTGTGCGTGTGTGTGTATAGTCCCATCCGCCCATATTTACGTGCCATGCCCTTTAATCTAATGCGATGTTCGGCAACGCGATGTCCCTTTGTTATTATTGAATTGATCTGAATTGGTTTATTCATATTTAAAAAAGCTGCCAAATGCTGAAACAAATTGACTTTACAAAATATAAAAAATACAATAAGATACAATACATTGAAAATTAGCTCGTTAGAATACAGTTTTCATATGGAGACGTTTGCTTGGATTTGTCTCATAAAAAGAAGTTGATCACAACTAACTCCCACACAGTGTTGAGTGCAGGGGTCACGGGCCACTGGCTTCATCGGGCAGGTAGTTCCAGTATGTGAATGGGTAAATTCCGACAACAATATACAACCAATCAAAACAAGTTTAATACCAGAAAAAAACTAACGATTAGTATATCCATTAGCCGCTCACCTCAAAGCCGCCTGACCACAACGAATGAGGATTTGCGAGAGCGGCCCAGGTGCATTTGAAACTCGCTATTTTGCTCTCCTCCAACGCAAAAGAGACATTGTGCTGGATTACTATGTTTTTTTTCCAACAGAAGTACAGAGAAAGTGCATATTATTTTGTTATACAGTATTATACTTTTTGTAAAGTTACCCAAGTGACTCCCTGGCACCCCAATGCTGGAATTAAGAAACGCACTTAGAAAACTTCACTTTTTCATGCAAAAATGCTTATTTGTTCTTTGCACGCAAGTCATATTGAGCGGATGATACAACGTTTCCATATGATGCAAAGTAATATCAAAATGGAAACGATATTGCACGAAAATCAACAAGGAATTTGGAAAAGACAGGGAAAAGAGAAGGTCAGACAAGATAAATCTTGAAATAGAAGTAGGGGGCCTAGAGAGAGAAATTTAGGTGAAGTAATCGGGATAATTTAACACAGAACAATTGCATATTATATTTACACTAGTTTGAAAGCTAATATAGCCAGGGGAGTGTTTCACAAAGACTAAGATCGACTTTAATTTGGACTTAATTATGGCAGGCCGTTCGTGCCACTGTTTGCTCTCATCAATCATCATTATGATCTTTAGATAATATGTTTTCCTTCAATAATGAATTATCAAAAAATGTGAATTCTGTAGATTTGTGACCATAATTTGTACGTCCCTTGAGAGACCAAAAGTAAATGGTGAGATCAAACAGTGGCATGATCGGCCTGCCATAGTTAAGTCCAAATTAAAGTCGATCTTATTCTTTGTGAAACACTCCCCAGGTGTTCAAAATTCAGATTCACTGGCAGTAAATTTATATACTAATAAGGTTTGAAAATATGTTTGGATGTAGACTGAAATTTGGAATAGCAAAACTTACTTCGACGATTCCCAAACGTCTCAAGACTGTGTACCTCATCATGCTTTTACTCAGCCTCTGTCGATGACCAGTAGCCTACTCAAATTTATCTTTCAAGCTAGTATCTATGATTTCATTCACATATCATTACCTCAGCCACACCAATGAGACTAGTCCAGAATCTGGCCGGTTTTGAAAATATTTTGGGTGGTATTCTCGAAAGCGGACTAACTTTAGTCCATGGTTTAATTCTCCGACTAAGTATGGAATACCAAGTGTCCATATGAATTTATTTTTAGTCCCTAAATTACCATGATAATATAATTATTTCATAGTTATATTGTTGTTTACTAATTATGTTATAACATTTTTTTTTTAAATTATTCAAAAACATATTGATATGGACACTTGGCATGCCATACTATGTCGGAGGATTAAACCATGAACTAAAGTTAGTCCGCTTTCGAGAATACCACCCTTTATCTCTAAAATATTTCCTACACTTGCCTCAAGCCGCTGAAGATTGCATAATCAACGTCAGAGGGCTCGTACGCCAAGCCTAGGAATGTACCCTGGCGTAGAAATTCGGGATTAAGTCATCTTCGGCTAGTCGCAAGTGGAGGGGGGATCGCGGTGGTGGAGATTATGAAAAATTAAATGAGATGCTGGACTACAACGAGACCGTCATCAGAATAATGACAGACAGAACCATACATTACATTAGGTCTACCTACCCCGGAATGGCGAACTATCGGGGGCGGATTGGAGTAGGTGTGGAGTCGGTTTTGCGATGTGAATGAGAGTTAGGACCGGCCCAGACGGCAAAACCGAATCTAAAACCGACAGACTTCTGGCCATAACGGTACACTTTTCGGTTTATCAACAGAGCTTGTCGATAAACCAGGTCATTTCTGTAAGCCTGTGAAATGACTAACGTCACAAAATGTGAAAAATATTATCGAAAAGGGCTGATTATTAATTAGAATTTTGCTTGATCACGTGGAGTGCTCTTGACCAGTCTATGAACGAGAAATTTCATGTTTGCATGACACCGTCCTCTTCTCATACCTATAAACAGAACCGCGAAGACTTTCGAAATTTCAGCGAAAGGCAATTTCAGCAGCCTTGCAGTTCATATATTGAATATGCGAATATTTACAATGACGTAATACTTAATCTTATCATGATTTATATGGGATATACAATAATGTGTTTTAATTGCCCTGAAGCCTCGTTCGGATATGACACGCTAAACGTAGTCGTTATCACGATATTTATGTTTAAACAGAAAGAAAGATAACAATCAAACGCCGCAGGTTAAGGCTTCGTAACTGAACGAGACGTCAATGTTGACTTTTCGAAAATGTTTGCGATCGTGAAAAGAATATAAACCATTTTATTGCAGGAGTCGAAGGTGTTTACAACAGCCAGCTCAACCGAGTAGACATCGTCCGAGTAAACAACATCACCGGCCCGCTCCCCGATGGAATCTGCTTTCAGCTCGTCGACCAGGGCTTCCAACCCTCGGCCGACGCAGCCGACGTAGGGGGCCAGGACTGCGTCACCGTGGGTCACTACCTCGATATGTCGTCTGGACAGTATTGGACGATGATGGCGCTTGTGGCCTACGGGAACAGCGTGTACAGCGCATCTTCAAAGATAACTGGAATAGTAACAGGTAATGATGAGGGACGTCGCGAGGTCATCTGATGCCTAGTTTACATTTGCCCCGGGCGCCGTACGATATATTGGTCTACGATTTTTCGTGCGATTTTGGGGGCATCGTAGGAGGCTACGGGCTACGATGTTTGTGTTTACATTATCTACATTCATCGTGCCATTTCTTGTATGGGCCCTCGGGGGCAGGCCGGAGCAAATCCGTACAGAGGCTGCTCGGAGATTGTACGGAAATCGTGCATTTTTAGTGCAGTAGCCGTGCAGTCTCCACAGCCTCCGCATGGATATCGTGGCCCGTCTCAAGGCGGCTGCACGGTCATGGTGCGGGAGCAGTGGGGTTGCCGCGGGATAAGTGCTCAATATCACGGGTACTGCACGGGCAGCGAGCAGCAACCTTGCGATGGCCGTTAGAATGTCCCACGAGTCTACAATCTCTCAACGATTTTTTTTTTTGCCCCCATGTTCACCGAAAATCGTGTGTTTGTTGCACGATCAGCGCGAGGCCTCCGCGCGATGCCCGTGCGGGGATTGTGCAATGCCATCTACGACATGTCTACGGGCTTACGATTTTTCGCGCGAAACAAAATCGTAGAGGCCGCGAAGCCCGTGAATCGGTACGAAAATCTCACGGCCATAAGGGCAGGATACGGAAAAAAAAAAAATAAAATAAAAAAAAATAAATAAAAAAATGGCCATCCATTTTTTTTGCGATTTGCAGATAGGATATTAAAAGATTGATGTGTGTGTGTGTGTGTTGGGGGGGGGTGTCACATCCAATCACTTCTTCTTCTTCTACTGATATTCGTAGACATTAGACAAATAGATCCTGCCTTAAAGATAGGATCCCTGAAGAAACCGAGCATTAAGCATACACCAATGACATGGCGACCTTCGAAAGCATTAAGGTCACCACGAACTAGATACAAGATAAAATAATACTAACAAAATTTCGTGATTACCTATTTCAAAATGCCTATACGATTAAAAAAAAATTAAATCATAATGTTGCCTTTTGTCAAATGAAAAAAACGTCATGGATTGTCTTCATATTACTGGACATTTCTTTAAATGAAGGAAAACCCGGAGTTTACTATAATCATAAAACCGTTTTAAAGTTCCGTTAAACTTATCCACCAATAGCGATAAATACATCCACTGATGGTTTCAGAGAAAAGGGTGATGGGGGCTCCCCCTTTTAAATGATGATGTGGGAAACCATTTCTGTTAAATTTGTTATTATTATTTATTTTTATTTTCATTATTATTTTTTTTTTTGGGGGAGGACTGTGCGCCTGTTACAAAAATCAAACTGGACCCGCCCCTTGTTAAACTTTTTCAGCTTGTAGACATTCAGTCGTTCTCGTACAAAAATGTTAACACAAACGAAACGTAAAGTTCTTCCTACATATAGGCATATCCCTTCTGTCTCTCCCTCTCACATACTCTTGTTTCTATTCTTTTGTTTACAGGACCCAGTCTCCCAGTCATCATCGGAGCCTCTGTAGGAGGTTCGGTGCTTCTCATCCTGATCTTGGTTATCATATACATCAGGACAAAGGGTAAAATTTATCATTTTACCACCATTTACTTTTATGCTCCATTGTCGCCGGTCAGCGGCTTATTTGTTGGCGCTATACTTCTACAGTCGAGAGACAGGAGGCAGAGTCTGGCAACATTTTCGTATCCATGTTTTGTCGCAAATAATCTCGTAAAGGCTAATTAAGTAATAAATGCATTTTATTATCTCATTAAGATATTGTTATTGTTTTTAATTCATCATCGAATAGTTGTTTTCTTCAGAACACACCCTGTTAAAGATAAGCGTAGTTTTGTATAAGTTGAGTTTAAAACTATTATATACTTCTCCACACCCATACAGTGTTCAAAGTATTCCAAGTAGTGACTTATTATTTCTTCCCTTCTTTGATTTTGTCTTTTTTGTCTTGTTTTTCTTCTTTTTTCCCTTTTCATTTCTTCTTCTTCTTCTTCTTCTTCTTCTCCTTCTCCTTCTTCTTCTACTTCTTCATATTCCTCTTCTTTCTATTTTCCTTCTCCCTTTTTGGGGGGTTAAAATTCCTTTTCCCCCTTTTCCTTTCTTCTTCTTCTTCTTCTTCTTCTTCTTCTTCTTCTCTTCTTCTTCTCCTTCTCCCTACTATCCTGCTTGTTCTTCTTCTTGTCCCCTTTCCCCTTTTTTGTTTTCTTCTTTTTCTTCTTTTCCCCCTCCCTTTTTCATTTCCTATACGTGTCCCACGATTTAAATTTTCTTTGTGTGTGTGTGGGGGATTGAGCTCTCCCTCTCTAGAACCGCCACTGATCATAACAGGACTATTATATGCTCATCGCAGTTCTTTAGGGTTGTTCAATACGTTTGTTCACTCCCTTTCATAGAATATTATTGACAGCTCGTGACATCTGTTATAATATTCGTTGAATCGGATTAATGTTTCCATCAATTTTTAGGTCGCTCTTCACCTCAAGCTAGGGCAAACCGACGACTTCCGGCTCAACCACAGCAGACACGCCAGCCACCTGGGCGTGGCCAAGTGGAGTTAGTAGACGACGATGAACCACCGGTAAATTTATACAATATACTCATTGTCGGATCCAGGAGGGAGGGGGGTACCCTTATTGAGAGAGATAGAGAGAGAGAAATAGAGAGATAGAGAGAGAAATACAGATATAGAGATAGAGAGAGAGAGAGAGATATAGAGAGTGAGAGAGAAAGAAAGAGAGAGAGAGAGAAAGAAAAAAGATAGAGAGTTCTTCAAATTTGTCATGTTTTTTAGATATTTTTTTGAGCAGCAACGATACCTTAGGGACATTATGTTACCCATAAAGTTTTAAAAACTTTTGATACCCCTTTTTCATGAAACTTTTTTTTATAAAACATTCTCTTGTCAATGCCCTCTCTCTAAAGAATTGAAAGAAAAGCTTTCATTACTTTCTTGATCAATCTGTATAATTCTTTAAAATGTTCATCATACTTCTTTGAAGGTACAGACTTTATTAATTCCAACCTAAATATATTTCTTTAGCATTCTCCTTTATATGCCCTCTCTGTAAGAAATTGATAGAAAATACTCACACGGACCATTTTACAAAAGCAAAAAAAAAATTATAGAGGACATTATTACCAAAGTACATGTACAACGAATTCATATACAATGTATCAATGTATGTGGAGATGTTATATTAACAAGTATATAGCATAACTTTCACCATTATTATATACCTAGGACAGATATACATGTATGTAGCGACAATGAGAAAGTAATAGGTGTTATATATATTTTTTTAATGAATCGGACAATGCTCATTAAGTTCTCATTGTAATACAATTTTTTGTAATTCATTTATCTTTCAAATCTTTAATGTCATGTAGCTATTGTACTTTCCTTTCTTTATAATTGTTTGAATAGGGAAATTAAACTATGACCTATGAACTTTGATGAAATCTCGCATCTGTCATCTTTCTAATACAGACATACAGCGGGGTCAAGTATCAAGAGGTGGTAGACCCGCCTAGAAGCGCCGGTCCATTGGGGAGCTCTACACCACGCACCACTCTTACCACCAAGCACAGGCTCCGCAGGAAGCCTCCGGTATGCCGCCGCCAGGCTACGGCAACGGGCAGTACTATAGCCGTAACATCACCATGGACAAGAAGAAAGCAGCGGCACAGTTCAACGACAGATACGGTTACATGGATCCTATTCCGTAGATCCTTCATTGAAGCCACCCTGTAATACCCTAATTGGTTACCCCAGTCACACCAACGAGACTGACACAAGAGCGACATAAGACCGAACAAGAAATTACATGACACCAGATTGTGTAATCCAGGGACCCGTTTTAACAAAGCCTTTTTTCAATGACAAATGACAACAATCGGTGACAAATCTCCTGATAACCAATCAGAAGCAAGAATTTCACTAGCTTAAAACAAAAACTGTCATTTGGCACTGATGAAACGTTTTGTGAAATGGGGCCCTGATTCTGTCCGTTTTTATATATTTTTTAAATTCTTCAATCAAATATGTCCTCGATCCTCCCTTGCATGCATTCCACACAGATCTCGCGATCCCCGAAAATACACCCAGAATCTGGCCTATTTAATTTGATCTCCACACACCAGCAATGCGAATCCGAAGATGGCGTGATCATTAAATTAGGACGCCCAGCTGAGCAGGTGAGCATAGTTATTAGTTCGTTGATAACGCCATCTTCGGCGGCTTGAATCAAATGTGGAGGGAATATAGAGAACCAATCAGATTCCGGACTAGGGTGAGAATGAATGGACTGTCTCCATTTTAGCGTTGAGGGTGTGTTATTTCTCAGCTGATTTGGCGCGCAACACGGAATCGGTCCAAGCAGTGGAGTACAGATTGTGTTGAAAATGTAAAAATCAAAATCAAAATCAAAACATTATAAAATCTCTAAATATATACTTTCTCACTTTAGTATCAGTATAGTAATTCGTATGGAACTCGAGCCGTTGCACAAAGGGCCAAGAATAAAATTAAAGTGGAAATCCCTGGAAATCTAAACATTTCCTCTGGATTAAAAAAAAAAAAACATGGATAATTAGTCCATTTTCAGTGAATTACCCTATAATATATTATGAAGATTGTGTTTCTATCCATTTTTAACCAATTCATGCAGTGAAATGAACTATCATAAATATGTAAGAGCAATTTTATGTCAATAACTTTAAAAATTCATGTTAAATTGAAGGATTTATAAAATAAGTCACTTTTGCACTAAAACTGTGAATATCTAAGATTCTGTAGTTTGAAGGAGTAAATTTATACCCTTATTGTGCATACCGGAATTAACAATTTTACTGAGGTATTCTTCAATGTATTATCTTTCAACTGGGCAAGAAAAAAAAAGAAAAAAAAATAAATCACCCAAATTGAGTTTTGGCGCACTCTTGTTCCTCCCTGGCCCACTGTGCGTTGGTATTTGGTCTTTAATTTATTACGGGAATAAGTTTAACGAACTAAAAAAAGAGTCAGGTTTAACTTGGTCCGTTTTCAGGGATTTTCTTGCTACTTGTTTGGCGGACATGTCACCGGAGCACATTTTTGGATATCTTATACGTGGTTTTTTCTGCTGATAAGACAAATACTACAAAAAAGATGAAGGCTCAGATGCTTAAAACTTCTGACAATTCTAAACGTGACTGAAAATATGTAAAAGAGTTTTCTGCAGAATTGTAAATGTATGATTCTGTTTCTCTTGGCCTGTAGAGAAGATGATTAGGGGCGACTACCCCCTTCTCTTTTGAATATATGTTTCCTGTGATGTAAATAGTAAAATAGTTATACAAAAAATGATTGATGAGATAAGCTCTGTGGAATCAAATTGTGCCTACACTTTCATCGTCATATAAGTTTATTATATATGCATAAATGAACTATAATGATGAATACATTAAACAAAATATGATTACAGTTACACTCGGTGCTAGTAAAGCATACTTTAGGTAAATAGTAGAAAGTAGGATTGTACAGGTATGACAGTGTTGGTATATATATATTAAATCAATTTTATAAAGCGTAAGATTGTGTTGAAAATTGACTTATGTAATATGTCTAAGGATAGTGGAGTTCAAATCACCAATCATTATTAGCAGTAAATATTAGAAATCAAATTTAACACGCTGCCTGTAAAAACAGGGGAAGTTACCAGGGCAATTAATCATATTGCCAAGATATGATAATGGCTAGGCAGAAAGTTATCTTCGTTCTTCATTCCGTGTATAAAGATATTTTCATTTTAAAGGCTGGAAAAAAAAAAGTTTTTCTTCGATTTTCCTTTTTCTTTTTTTCTTCCTCATTTGAATATGGCGGTTGTATGATTAATGTGGTTACGAAGCAGCAATTTTCCTCTCTGTCTACCACTGTATCTCTCTCTCTAACACACGCAACTCACTCACACGCACCCGCTTATAACACTTATAATGACAAAAATAACTTGAGCCTCATTATCAATGATTTAGTGAAAAAATGGAACTTAAGCAAATGTCATTCAATGAGTTTCTCATGGTTTTGGATGTAAGGTGCATTAGAGACGTTTACTTAAAATCAGAACGTAATCGAATATAGATCACATGAATGAAACATAAATGACGTGTTAAAGATACTATGTCCCTTTTGCAGCCAACATCAAATTCTGTAGAACTTTGCAGGAATTATGAATATGTCATGTATGTCCTATCTGTGAAATTTAAATGTTAGCAGTGTCCTAATATTCAAATTATGCAAGGAAACCCGTTTACTTGCTAGACTTCACTGTCAGACACTATTGAGTGACTGGCTTTTTCATCTTTGGTAATAACATACATAAAATGAGCTGTAAAGGGTACATGATCATTTGTCTACATCAATAACCCACTTCTTGTAATGGCCAAAATTAAACTGATTGAATCTTTGCGCAGCATAAAACGTACGACCATTCGGTACAATGGTCTGAAAAATCAGACTATTACTTACTGGCTCTATAGCTCCTAAGTCGATTCGACAACTAATAGTCGTTATTTTCCCACTTAAAGACATTTTCAAGCCCCCCTTTTTTAGGGCAGTTCTAAATTAGTATTGTCTTTCAAATGCCGTTGGAATTTAACCTTTTCATTTTTTTGGCCTGCAAATGGGACATAGTACCTTTAAATATTGAATATGTGTAATATGTAAAGCTGTGCTTAAAGGGCAAGTCCACTCCAAAAATTACTTACTTTCAATAGAAGCAGAAAAATCAGACAAACCAATCACAACAAGTTCGAGCAAAATCGGATAACTAATACGAAAGCTATGAATCTTGAATGACATGAAAAACTTTGAAAATCACAAGAAAAATTGGCAACTCACTCATGAGTCTGTGACGTCATTGCCTCACTATCCACTGATATGTTTTTTTTTTGTATTGATAATATAAATTATAAATTTCTAATTCCCCCCTAAAATCTTTTTTGCTCACACCAGCATCCAAGTTATATTGATAACAATATGTTTTTGTTATGGATGCACTAATATAGAGTAATTTTTTCGGTTAAAACATGAAAAATTTGAATTTTGCTAAACTTTTAAAAATAAAAATCAATGATTATGAATATACAATATTCAGAAAATAGACTCTAGTATCAATTCGTCAAAGTTCATAAAACATTTTGTGTGAAATGTCATGCACGCAATATGATACAAATCAAATAACCTGGACAAAGGCATGGGGAAGTCGAGTTTTGGAATAAACAGGGAAAGTAATGGGATACAAATATATAAAGCAATTGATTAATAGTGAGGCAATGACGTCACAAACTGATAACCAAATTGGCATTTTGTGTAGTGTTTTTCTAAGTTACATAATTTTTCATATTGGAAAAAAATTCATAACTTCCTTATTAGTTATTCGATTTTACTCAATTTTGGGGGGGCTCTGTTTCTCTTGTTTTTCTGCATCTATTAAAAGCAAATTATTTTTGGAGTGGACTTTTAATAATAACATCAACTTTAATAATAATAATAATAATAATAGTGGAGCCATGTATTATAGCGCTCATGCCTGGCACATCGCCAGTCCCGGCGCTCCATTGTTAATACCCTGTCACGTGAGTGACTTTTTAAAATTATTTAAACTGCTACCTCATCAGAAACCACAACAGAACACAATTGTATAAAGTTATAATGAAATTTTAATCTTCAGCCTACAAATCGTGGCGTCAAAAATCAACAGAACATAAACAATTCACTAGTACATAACTTTACTACAGGGCAGCTTCCATCTCGTGAGTCCCTCCCTGGTCCCAGCTCCTGATCGCTTGGCCAGTCTCTAGACTGCGTGATAACCCCGTCGACTTGGCAGCTCATCTCTATCTCTGTCGATGACTCCCCTGGTCGCTTGGCCAGTCTCTAGACTGCCTAGAAATCCCTGTCGACTTGACAGCTTATCTCGCCCCGACGTGAAGATCTCTCTGAAGAAAAATGTTTCTGCTGCCTTCCTAAATAAATCTACCTCGTGCATTAAACGTCTGCACCGTAGCACTGACTTGAAGGGTTCTGCCCATTATTCTAAAGCAACTTCCCTTTACCCTTTCTTTGCCAGGTCCTTAACATTCAAAACCCCCTAGGTATGCAAGCTATTTCTATTTCTATTTACATTCAATAGCCAACCCAAAATCATGCACAACCAAAACCCTATATACTGTGTGTCTTAAATGCAAATGTATGCAATAATGCATCCTACGCTTGGCTACCTCTAACTGACCTCTGAGTAGTACATTTCCTACCAGTGCTTAAACAAAAGAATTCCCTTCTCGCCTGGAAAAAATTCCTTTCATGACATACCCTGGCTTTAGCACATCTGCACAGCGCTCGAGCATTTTAAGGAATTGTAATTAAATGGTACCCATTTATCTCACCTGGATAGAGTGTGGCAAATGTAGATTGATGCTTATGATTCAATCTGCAGTACATTTTGAATAAGTCGATATGTAGATCTTTTTACGGCATGCGAAAATAAATACAAATGCACATATTTTCCCAACATCATTCGATATTTTGTTGTGTTTCATTAGTCTGTTGAGTGTGAACATGAAGTTGTGTGTCTGTATTACCGCGTAGATTATAGGATATAGAAATAAAACATACAAAGGAGATTAAGTGCAAGAAAGAAAATATAATAAGATTCATGCAATTTAGAGGCTAATCGGGTTCTAAAAAAGATATGATTCTGAAATGCTTAATTGACGCAAAGTGGAATAAATGCTTTAAAAAAAAGGGGGGGGGGTTGGACATTTGGACATAAAACGAACAAAAAGATACAACAAATACTTAGGTCAACTTAATACCCCCTTCACATACACGGATTTTTCTTACGAGTCCTTACGGATCGCCAACTCGTAGTCAATCGCAAACATCCGTAAATAAGTCGCTGGTATTCGTAAACAACTCGTCACAACTCGCAACAAAACGCAGACACTCTTGTCAAAAACCTTCTTATGATCGTCCACGGATTAATTTTTCCGTAAATAACTCGTAAATAGCTCGTAACAATCCGTAAGTATCGTAAACCGCTCGCAACAACACGTAAACAATCCGTAAACTGCTTGCAAGAATCCGTAAATGACTCGTAACAATTTTTTAAAACGATTTGTTACGGTTAGTTTACGATTTGTTTACGGATTATTTACGGATCATTACGAGTGCTTACGTGTTGTTTACGATTTCATTCAGGCCGTGTTACGATGGCTTTACGGATAATCTATACGTATAATTTACGTATTCTTATGTATTGTTTACGATTTGGGAAAGGGTATAAAAGCTGCAAATTGGAACACTTCATTTTTAGTTGTTATTTTTTGGCTAAAATTCGAAAGGACTCGTAAATAATCGTAACTAACTCGTAAGTTGCTCGTAGTTATCCGTGACAACTCGTAACAAATCGTGAAATTTTGCCGTAGATACAGCGTAATAACTCATAATAATCCGTTATAAACCATAAATAGCTCGTAATAATCCGTTATAAACCATATATAGCTCGTAATAGCTCGTAACAATTCTTAAATCGGTCGTAAAAGTGGCTAAATCGTAAGGATCCGTGAAAGATCCGTGAACTTGTGCGATCCGTAAGGACTCGTAAGTAAAATCCGTGTATGTGAAGGGGGTATTATAGCATGAAGAAACTATGTGTCTTTCCCGTGTCCCTACTCGGGGTCAATCGGGTATAATACGACTACGGACGTCGCAACCGCAGCATTCACGTGCGTGCAACATACGCGAAACCGAAGCGTGAGGAGAACTTCGGTCTGTTTCACGAACGCTAGCGCGCGCTGACCATGTAGAGATTAAGTCGCTAACTACCGTTAATCAAGTCCATTCGTTTACGTGCAGTTGTCCAAAAGAAGACGTAGATGGCGTTAACCAGTATTTGCCATGCTACACTCCCTTTAAGAAGAAATCATCCCATGATATAATATTTATTGTCGGTCACATTGTTCACGTCATTCACGATTTTCTTAAGGGAACAAAACATATTCCCTTAAATATCTATATCGTATTCCACTATGTGTAATAGTATTGGAGCTTTGTTAAGCAATTCCAGATCCTTTTGAAAATGTAGGGGGCACAATGGAGTAAAATATGAAGTGGCGCTAACGCGCCACGTTCCGCGGACATGGGAATGTTTGATGGGGGATGTGGCCCCCTCAGAAGTTGAAAGAAAAATTGAATTTTCAAACTCATTTGGCGCGATTTGGTGCATACTTTCTCGTAATATTTGACTGAAAATCATTGACTAGATTCCAATGGATTTTTTTCCTGAAAGGGAATATCTTATTCACTATACAAAGACTCGGAGACATATTTGCTATACAAGCTTTATTATTGTCATTATTATGTGAAATGATTCCATGGAGTATCTTGAAAACAACAGCTAGGTTTAAAAATTAGTTACTACGTGTACCTGCCTTGTTATTCATTATCACTTATCACTGTTTTGGTATATTTTAAGATATTTGTTTCATCACTATCGTCAAATATTGAGACAAAACGAAAAAGGAAACTTGTAAGTCATTGCTGTAATTGGTAAAAATGAAACTATATGAAATATATAAAGTATTAATAAAATGGATGTATAAGTGAGTAATAAGTGACCAGCTAGATATTGAATATTAGGCCTATGACAACTCTGAAAAAAATCTCACAATAATATACAAGGTAACATTCCATTTACCCTACCGGTTAGTATGATAACATTCCATTTACCATTAATTAAATGTCTACAAAATGCTCAGTCCACCTCATATTAACGATAAAGAAAAAACATCTTCAGTTTACACATCTTCACTTGAAATAGAGAGATAGAGTATATGACATATCTCCTGATAAGTGAATCCAAAATGTCAGTAAGTCGAAATGTATGCAACTCGGCGATAATAATGTGTTGTACTTGAAATCTCGGAGTTTGTGGTAGACAATGTTTAACCAGAGTGGCTAGAATACTATGGTTTAACAGGTGCTGAGCACCATTTTGTAGCAATAACTCGGAAGTTGAGGGCTATACGATTCGAGTTAAAGAATATAGTTTGTCATGTTTGTTAACAATCCTTACCATAACACCTGATTAAATTATGTTTTGAACAAACTGAATTCAAACTGAAAGTATATTTAAATATAATCCCTTTACTTAAATATTTAACTATAGATACTGATCATCATGTAATACTAGTAATAATTGATTTATTCATAACATTTGAGAATACTTGTAATCAGTATATTAGCGAACATGTTTGTTAAAAAAAACATACACACAGATAATACATCAAATAAATCAAGGCTTCTTTTAAAGTGCAACGGCTTTGACCTATGGCAGTGACAAATCGAGATATTAATGCTGAATTGTAATTCAGATCATGTCTATCATAATCTATAAATGAAATACAATGGCATTTTGCATTATGCATTCCAAAATGTTTTCTGTGTTATCGTTTTAATTTTTCAAATAAAATATACAATTAAAATGTCAGTGCATTACTGTATTGTGACAGCCCAGGGTAAATAAAGGTCCATGAAAAATGAACTCACAAACAATAAGCCGTACTCATAAAAATAAGTAATTACTAACTAGTAAGGCTTTAAGTAAAAGCATAAGCTAGATAAGTAAAATGTGTAGCTTAAGTAATTGCTAAAAATCACATTCATAACCTTTCACTTTAAATATGATAACACCTGTTACTTGCCGCGGCTAGCAAATTCTCAAGTACTTACTTACAGCAGCAGCTCCAAAAATAGCGTGTTTTTGTGAAAAACACGAAGTATATTTCATAATTCTTCATAAATGCCACATTCAGTTACTATTGTTACTTATATAAATTGTAGGCTAATTGGGAATGTAAGATTTAGAAATATCGACTTTAAAGATTTGTTAGTATAATGTTGAAACAACCTCATTAACCCCATTATTGAATTAACAAAATGTTGGATATAAATATGCTGGTTGTTGTTCTAAACAGATGCAAACTAAAATGGAAATGCCATACATTGAGTAAAAAAGGTAATGCGTTTCACCAGACAAAGTTCATTTTATGCCTTAAAGGTAAGGGGTGTAAGAGGGTGAAGACTACTACTTGCTTCATAAAAGTAACATATTTTCATCAATGTACAGAAGTTTGACTTTAAAGTTGAAAATCAACTACATAAATTATGAATAGATCTGCTTGTAAAAACACTAGATACTGCTGAAATATCACTTTGGTTAATAAACATTAAATCATTAACTAATCTAGAAGCATTTACTTATAAGAAAGTAGTAACTACTGTGGCTTTCAAATTTGGTATTATTTACTTTTTGTTCTCATTTTACCGAAAATCAATCATATTCAACTAGTATATTTTTTATAATTCAGTCGTAATATAAACTGCTTCCTGAGAAGGGATTGGTAGTGACGCCACCAAGGCGTCTCTAGATTCACGAATGTGTTGACCGCGCCGTACGGGTTGCGTGAGGCAATGACAATGACAATGACAATTTATTCTTATGTCACCAACATTGTGATATTGGAGAGTTTACCATCAGTTTTAATTTGTCAATTTAACACTGTACAATATACATTTCAAATCGAAATAATGTTAATCAATAAAAATATCACTATCGACAATAGTGAGAAAAATTATGATGATTATAATAATTAAAAAAAAAAAATGATGATAACAATATTAATAATAATAATAATAATAAAAATTAAACAACAAAACGATAATAATAATTACAACGATAATTACTGACAAAATTAATGAAAGAAATTGAAAAAAAGTTACTGACACCAGTAAATTGTTATTTGAATTAATGGATTACTGAAAATGTTCTTGATATCAATTTAATAATTGGATATAAGACAAAAAAGAGAAACATAAGGTTAATATTGAACTCATAACATGTTCTGTGCATATACTTAAATTAATGAAAACGAAGCATTATTTTTCGACAGAATTTTACTAAGTTTAAACGTGTTTGTATATTATTGGAGTTAAAAAATTGATCCATTTTCAGTGTATTCGGTCTTTCAATAAAATATGTATCGATGAACAATTTTTGTCAGAACGAATGGCAGGGCATACAAACAAGTAATGAAACTCATCCCCAAGTGATTGCAAATTACAGAGCGTACATAACCTCATCTTCCTGGGAGTATTTGAATATCTAACAGCTACAATCGGCAGGTAATGATTGCCACAGCGAAAACGACTTAAAATTGTACGATCTCTTTTAATGAGATCGATTAAGTATCTTTCTAAACATAAAGAATGTTTGAAGATTTCGAAAGTTAACACAATGCGAATTATCGTACATACAAGCAGACCAATACTGGGCATGAGAATCTTTCAATCGACGTTCCACAGTTTGTTTGACCCAATCACAACTAGTATTTTCACAAATTTCCCATAAATTAGAGATCTCCATATTGCCCAGAGTCTGCTTGATTTTTTTAAAACCAAGGTGCCTGATAAATATTCTGCTCGAAGAGTAATTTTAAGATAATTTACACCTTACCAGAAAATTTATCTTGTCCACT
Organism: Mesocentrotus franciscanus; assembly: GCA_037976565.1. Classification (NCBI taxonomy): domain Eukaryota; kingdom Metazoa; phylum Echinodermata; class Echinoidea; order Camarodonta; family Strongylocentrotidae; genus Mesocentrotus; species Mesocentrotus franciscanus. The sequence goes on along the minus strand of CP137667.1, from coordinate 28,931,125 downwards.
ATGTACAATCCTACACCAGAAGTTTATCATTCTGATTTCGATATATTTCATGATCACAGAGACATTACCGATTCAGCCAATTCGAAAAGTCAATACTTATAGTGATTACAACCTATAGTGAATACTTTCGAAAATCCATAATGTTCTCATCCTTTGTCCGATTTTATTCAATATTTCACCAGTCTACTCTAATATTCTTTTTTGCTTTCCTCTAGAGTGTTTTCCTGTCAAGGTTGGATAATAATTGAATGATGAATAAAAGATAAAGGGCATATTTAATGGACTAGAACATATCACAAGAGTTTTAATTGTTCTTGAACAGTGCTCCTGCACCACATAGCCCTCAAGTCCTTCAAAGGTCACATGTGTCGAAAAGCACAATATAATGAAACTTCTTTTTCAGAATCTACCTCCGTCATTGTTAAAATTGTGTTCGGAATGAAATCCAATTTCACGCATAATTTCTGTTTTACGATAAAAAATACGATGAGTATCTCCTTTATGACGCAGATCATAAAATTTAATCGTACTTCCTAAGTGCATTTTAAATCATTTTACGATATAATATACGATAACTTACTCCTTCATGACGCAGATCATAAAATTTCACTGTACTTCCAAAGTGCATTTTAAATTATTTAGAAAACCCACGTGAATTTTAAAAACTGTAGAGATAATGTCATTTTGACCTTGCAGTTCTTTTCCTACAGATTTGCATCAAGCTTGTATGATTAAGTTTCCAGCCAAGATGGATCGTGGATCTATGGTATTTCAAATGGCCTTGCTTCTTGTCCTCCGTTGTCTTCACGGTAATGTATCCATTCTAATATGTTTGAAGTCCTTCCTGCTTAAGAAAAAAAGAGTGGAAAATATAAAAGGCAATGTTCATTTCACAATTTCCTGAAAGGCAAACAGAGAGAGAGAGAGAGAAGTTAGACAATTATAAAATGACACTTTGGTTCGGATATGATTATAAGAAAACATTAATTGTTAATGTTAATGTTAATGTAAATACAATGTAAAATATCACTTTAGTTTGGATGTATTATGAGTGAGTTACTGTTTTGTTTGATTTTTTTTTTACTGTTGTTTAATGGTTATCGTTAATAACATGAATAAAAAATGGTTGGTAAGAAGGTAGTCTACATGAATTTCCTAATTAGACAACCTACATACTAAGAGGAAAAAGGCAAAAAAGGGAAGCAATGTTTATTTTCCACTAATAATAATAATAATAATAATAATAATAATAATAATAATCTTTATAGTCCACTCCAAATTATATTAAACCGAAAATGGAAATTCTTTGTGCCCAATTGATCGTGAGCCCGACAGCAACTGAGCAACGCCAGATCGACATTGCTCTACCCCCTTATTGTTGAACGCCAAACAAGGTAGCAGCGACTCCCATCTTTTAACGTCTTTTGGTATGACGCGGCCGGGGTTCGAACCCACGACCTCCCGGTTGTGAGGCGGACGCTCTTCTGACTGAGCAAACACACCGGTGTGTGATTAGAAAATAATATGTACACAACTTTTGTTTGGATATGAAATAAGAAAACTTTGGTACTTATCGCATTTCTTTAAAGCGATATATCAGATAATATCTGTAAAGCGCTTAGAGACATCGTAGATGTATTAAGAGCTTTATAAAAGCGGAATATTATTATTTATTATTATTATAATACAAAATGTCATTTTAGTTTTGAGATACAGTTATACAGTTCGTATAAAAAAGTACACACCTTGAAAATATCTTCCAAAAATGAAATAATATGATTTTGATTGATAGCAACTTCAAAAATCCTTTCTTATTTCTAATCGGAATTTGCTAAAACTATCACTGACCTGTTCCACTCATTTTTCTGTTCCTATTAAAACCAACTTGATATCAGGGTGGACTTTCCCTTTAAAGGCTAAAATGCTCACACATTGTTCTTCAAATTGGCAAAATAATATCGTTTAGTTTATTGCTACCTTGTTGTAATGAAATGTAATATCTCTCATAACAATCTATATGTTTATCAGCTTTGTCAGAAATTGCACTAAATAACAAATTTTGTTCGAAAACCAATAACTTGGGACCTTTAAACGATTTTATAGCTTATTTTTAAATTCCTGGCATCAAAATGCAATATGCATGGTCATGCAACTAAAATGGACATAGTGTGTGCATACTTTTTGCCTTTCTATCCATGCATCATGTACGTATTTTTAGGATTCTGAATCAAAATCTATTCAGCCAAACCACAGAATGTGGACTGATCGTCTCCATAGGGCTTATGTTAAAATTCATGATGGTGGAACTTTACTATCCAGACACAGGAGGCACTCGTGCAGCCTTGCGTGTTATCTGTCCACCGTCTGGAAACTCCCGCCAAATTGAAATCAGCCCGACCTCTACGATGGCTAGACTTCTGACTGGAGTCGATGGTGGTCCATTTTCAAGGGCAGTAGCTTGCATCGAACAAGGTAAAAATGTTACGTTTGATATTCGATAAAATTGACATGGATGTTTCTGTCACAAGGCCATTGTAACTTTCAATCCTTTTATGACGAATCATGGTGAACTCTCGCACAGGTAGAAAAATCAAGCTTATGAATGGTTCAACTCAGGAAGAAGAAGAAGACTAGAACTGCAGTCGTATTAGAAACAATAGGGACTTTTAAATTTGCACGACGAGAACGTGGACTGCCACATTGACATCCTTTTAAGGTTATGTGACGTCCTTTTATTAAAGGCACTGGCAGTGCCCGCGGCAGTACCTTAAAAGACGTCACATTGCCATAAAGGATGTCCATGTGGCAGTCCACGTTCTCGTCGTGCAAATCTAAAGTCCCTAGTACGCATGCATTGACGCTCGTATGTTCTTCGACGCAGATGAAAGCTCACTTGAATTTTCTATTTGTTAGAAGTCTGTAGCATCCAGAAAAGTGTAGATAGGAAGGCTGAAAGAAAGGAAGCGGATCCGAAACAGACAAAACGGTACTTAGACGGCCATGCATGAGTGATTTCGAAACACGAAGGGTTCAATCGGAAAATAGGATGGTAATGACTTTGCCTACGAAGTTTGAAAGGAGAGTAATAGAGGAGGAGACCTAGATAGAGCTCACAATCACTGCGTGCAAAACGAATGGAATTTGGGGATTTGGAGAGAAGAAGAAGAATTCGAACGCCAACGATAACAAGACATTGACGAAAACGTCAATTGATAGAAGCATCAAACTGTGAGGCTAATACCCGGTATCGGGTGCCCGATAATATGATTTCATATGTTACATCATAAGCACCTTTGGTGTATATTGTCCTTTATCTCTTCATTGTAGGCGCCTTGTATATATGAGTCTGCATTGATATTGATATAATGAGCTCACTTTAAGCGGTTTTATAATGTTATAATTTGATTGTAGCACATTGTTATTCATATATCTATGTATCAGACAGTTTCTTTGACTTCATGTACATTATTTCATCATTACATCATTGTTATCAATCTGTTTGTAATTTTATTTGTATTTGAAATACAGCCTCGAGTCTTTGTTGAATTAAAGG